>CM024965.1:6432500-6985000 GCA_014282245.1 Rhododendron simsii
GAATGGAGGCATGAAAATATAGTAAGGGGAGGGTAAGTTGTTTTTAAAATTCATCATACAATTGGTAGAATCGTGATGAAGAAAAGGAAACTGAATTATCTCACAGTAATCAAGCTCAAGTCTAGAGCATGATAATGAGAGTAGGTCATCCATGTATGCGAAGTAATTAACAGCCAATCCAGAAACTTCAATCGTAGTTTCTGTGGTGGGTTGTTGGCCTTGATTGGAAACTGAAGTGACAATTTCCTGGGGCCCACATGTAATTTCTTTCAGCTTTTTGATGATGAGGGCCCCCTGCTCCAACCCCAACCCTAACCCCCAAGTGTTTATGGCATCTGAAAAGACATGCAAGAGTTGCAGAGTGGGTCAGTTGGTAGGTTTGCTCCTCACAAAATGGATCAAGGTTCGATTCTTAGAGTCGGGCCGTAAGAAAGTAATAATTTTTTGTCAATCCTTTAGTTCCGGTGTAACTAGCCTGCGTTTGATCAGAAGAGGAAGTTATCGAGGTGCACATAAGTTGACTCGGAAAAAATAATAGTCCATATATCACGGGATATGCATTGATATATGGTTGTCTACTTTCTAAGTTTTCCCAGAGTGGATGTAGTTCCGCAGCTACTATAGCCATTTGGGTTTGATGCTGGACCACGTCAACACACCACTTCTGGTCGGATTTCCCACCACTATGTGTTCCTCGCTTCTGTTCATTTTGTGCGATTTTATTGTGGTTGCCGCGCAATAACTTATATGGTAAGAATTACTAGTCCTTTTTGAAAAGAATCTTAAGTCGATCTATTTCTTTAAAAATACGAAAAGAAGAAAACAAAGTAATTTCTTATTGGGGCCCACACAAAGAGAGAATTGCAGTTATACATCTTTCACTATTTTTTTGATAATTTTTTGCAAAATTGAATACATATTTTACGGATATCAATGTACTGTTATACCTTAATCACCATGCTAAAAGGCAGTCATTAGCATATTCTTTTAAGTTAAAATAAGTGGAGTTGAATATTTTGAGATTGGTGACATAATTAAGACCTTTTCAATCTTTACTAGTACATTTTACTCAAAAAAATTGAGTAAGAGTTTCACCTCGCGACATAACTATAAATTTGAGAGATACAAATCTTATAAAATTCGAGCCTCGCGTAATTTAACTATTGAATGAATTGCAATTTGATATAAATTTTAAGTAGGGATGGCAATCTCGGCTGACCTGTTCGAACCCGTCCCGTTCCCCGCCCCGAAAATCCCCGAACTTCGGGGATTCGTTTGGGGATTGGGTAGGGTATGGGGAATTTTTTTTTAAAAATTCGGAGATCGGGTAGGAGACGGGGATAGGTCTATCCCCGCCCCGAACCCTACCCGTCCCCGTTCCCCGTTCGTTACCCGCCCCACTCCGTCCCCGAATCCCCGAAATATATATATATATATATATATTTATATATAAAAATAAATAAATATATACTATATTAAAACATACCCCTTCAGTAGTATGTTTTTTTAGGGTTCTCATAATCTCATTCTTTTTCATTCATTTCCGCCGTACCAGTGCACCACTTAGTCCACTATTCTTTTCCATTCATTTCTTGACACCTTACTTTATTTTATTTTGTTGGTTTTTCTAATTCTATTTGTGGAGCTTTGTTGGCTCCTAACTTCCTGGCCAACCGACAACCGTTAGTAGTACTGTTTCCTCAACCCTTTTCCCTGGAAAATAAAATAAAAAACAATCCAAGTCCTCTCGGCTTTCACATGCTAGTATATGTTGTTAGGTGCTGAAATTGTGAAATACAGGTGCCCGAATTCTGAATCCCTGAATCCCCGTTTTAGATCCCCGTTCCCCGTTTGGTTCGGGGATGGAGAAAAAAAAATAAATCCCCATTGGAGATCGGGTCGGGGATGGGGATGGGGATGGGGTAGGGGGTAATGGGTAGGGGGTGAAGGTAGTACCCACCGTCCCCGACCCATCCCCATTGCCATCCCTAATTTTAAGTTAAAGAGAGCAACGTTAGCCATAAAGGGGCTTTTACTCAAATTTGAAGTCTAAAAATTTTTTTCCAAAAAAAGTTTAGAGCAGGAGCCAGGAGATGCTCTAATACCATTTATGGGATTGTTTCGATTGAATACAATTTTATTGATCATAAAACGTTTCTGGTTAATTCTCTTCGATAATACAACTCGTAAATAGAAATCAAGGATGGAGCTTAATTCGTTTGCCAACCTAAAAAAGAAGAAGAATCGAGCTTGGTTTTTATTTGGTGATCCGCGACTCAGGTCTCAAAGGATAGTCTTTATTTAATGCCCTGTGGTCACATGGTGCTCCAAACTTTTTCTTCATCACATAAATGTAGGAGCGATTATAGGAATTAGCAGTGACACGTAATTAAGCTAGCCAGAAATATCCCGAGTTATAAAAAAAATAAAATAAAGAGTTGGTTGTTCATCAAATATCGTCCGATGCATATGGACATCGCTGCAGAGCAACTTGGGATCGAAGGGGCGAAGCTAGCGTCGGCTCCGGCAAAGCCACATCGGCACATGACCCAAGGGGTGTTCACGTGTCACTCCACGACGGTGGCCGCAACTGCATTTACTGCGTATCACCCGTCTCTCTGCAACACTCCAATGGCCAACTTGGCCGTTTCTGTTCTTGAAAATTGGCCTTCCAGAGGGCCTTTACTGTACTCTCCGCCACAGTCCATTGTCCACATTCATATGTTACGTTATTCTTGCATGCATTCCCACGTTGTGAGACAGTGAGAGGCTCAGAAAGTGTACAAGTATAAATAGTTCATTAATCCACAAGACTCCGGAAAATTGCATTTGGAGATTGAAATGAAGGGGTATGGAGAGGGAAAAGTGATCTACGAGGAAAGTTTCAGACGCACAAAGCGTGGCACTATGAACTTATCATGACTTGTAGTGCCACGCTGTGTGCGTCTAAAATGCTCACTCTTAGTTCATACCAACAGTACTATTGAAAACAACGTGCAGGTATTTCAAGAGAGGAATTGAAGCTTTGGTGAGGATTGAAACAAATGGGTATCAAAGGTGAGCAATTTGTGTTCAGTCCATAGTTTGAACAACGTCTAATTTTGTCTGTCATGATGTGTTAATTTGATTTTATGTGAAAATTAAATATTCAAGAACTTTTTGAGCAATCCGATTTTGAACAATTTGTTTTAGCCAAAACTTTAATGAAATAGTAGCTATAGTCATTTCTCAGAACAACAGACCCGTTTAATATGATCAGTTAGACTAAAACATCAATCTTGGATAATCACATACGTACACACACAACTAACAATTCTCTTACAAGTTTTGCTCGGCTCTATCATAATTCACCAAAACTTGGGAAGAAGTTGGCATATACTTTATTTGGACGAGTATTAGTGTTCATGGCAAAGTTTCTCAATTTGATAGAATAATTTGTAGAGTAGTTTTTTGAAACTAAATTGATATGTGTGTAAGCTAATCCTAAAAAGCCTGAATTATTTTTCTTATTAAGACTTTTAAATACTAGTAGTATAGCAGGATTAGTATAATCCTCACCAACACTTAACACAGTAATTGGGATCCATATGAATGTGTGACTCTACATGTAATAGGATAATAAATCCACGTTGCCCCCTTGAACTGCACCCATTTGCCAATGGAAAAAACCTCGAAAGAATATGCCAAACCCGTGGCCGAGATAAAGGCATAAAGCGCTCTCTCTCTCTCTCTCTCTCTCTCTCCACTCGCAAGAAATTTACGAACGAGGAGAGAAAGAGAGGAGGTAGAGAACTAGTGATGATGATGAATTGACGATCTCTGGCTGTGGCTGTGAGGATTTTGCAATCAGATGGCTTCGTTGTCTCTGAACTCATTTCCTCTTCAGCCCCCTTCCCAGCCTCGTAAACTCGCCGACTCTTCTTGCTCTTCTTCTTTGACTCCGTTCAACGGCGGAGCTGCCGGCGGCTTGAAGCCGATTGTTGTTTGTGGAAACCCTCCCACTTTCGTCTCCGCCCCTGGCCGCCGTATCGTAGCCGGTTCGTTCCTTTCCCCCCGCTAAAAAGTTCTTATGTTTGCCTTTTAATTTGGTTTGAATTGATTGAATTGCCAAAAAAAAATTGTTCCTACTTCTTTCCCTTTATTTTTCCATTCTTTCCTCTGTCTTCTTGTATTTTTCCTTAAAATTGGATTCTTATTTCCGAAACAGTTATTATGTACTTATGTAGCTGCTGTAGTGCTAATTGTCTATAGTTAACTTGGGTTCTGTTTATTTCAAATGCTTTCTCTCTCTTTTTTGCTGTTTTTGTTGTTGAATGCCTTGTTTAGATAGTAGAAACTAGAAAGTTTATTGTGATACAAACCTTTATCTTAATTTGGATTTGGAAAACACGAACTTGGTGCATAGGGGTAAGGTAGTACCGTAGGACTCATATGATCGAATTGGAAAGGGGAACACTTTCGTCAAATTTTTCATTGAGGCTCCGTTTGATAACAGTGATAGATGGGTGGGATTCGTAAGGAGATGGGATTAGGATTGGGATTGATAATGAAAAGGGATTGGTAATGAGAAGGGATTAATAATGAGTATGTTTGTTTGAGATGAGATTATTTATATCATGTTTGTTTGTGATGGGATTAGATGATGGGATTGGATTGATAGAAGGAATTGGTAATGAGAAGGAAGGTGCAGCATCCAATCCTAAAATTAAAAGAGAGAAAATCTTCGATTATTGTAGCAAGAAGCAAGGGATCACTGGTCCTTATTTTGGTGAGCAATAGCTCGTTTCAGTGACGATTTCCGTTGAACCAAATTTTCTGCTATCTTTCTGTGGGTGTCTTGAGTTTTGACTTAGGCCCCGTTTGATAACCGGACTATGCCTTGGGATTGGACTATCAATCCCAAGGGCTTCCCAAACCCTTGTTTGTTAACCGGATTATTACTCCGTTGGGATTAGTAGTGAGCTCCATAGGTGGTATTAGTAATACCCCGTGGGACTTGGTATTCGTAGTCCAATCCCAACCCCTTCTCTTTACCAATCCCTTCTCTTTACCAATTTCTTCTATCAATCCAATCCCATCATCTAATCCCATCTCAAACAAGCATGATATTAATAATCTCATCATCTAATCTCATCCCAAACAAACATACTCATTATCAATTCCTTCTCATTAACAATCTCTTCTCATTAACAATCCCTTCTCCTTACGAATCTCAATCCTAATCCCATCTCCTTACGAATCACATTCATCTATCACTGTTATCAAACGGGGCCTTAGAGTACACTATCCATGCACATTGTTCATATTTAATTTCTTGGTAGAGAATTTCAATTTGGTATTGATGTCTGGCTGCGGCAACGTGTTTGAATGGGAGTGTTAAACTATGCGAATTCCAATTTGATTTTTCTAATTCCTAGAAATGTGTAGTTTCTTTGCAAGAAAACAGGGTGGCAGATAGCACACTTCTAATAGCTGATGTCTCCATTTTGCCAAACACATGGGATAACCTGATATCTTTATTTGCGGATAACTTGATTTTTTTCCCGTTGTATTTTGGTTTGCCATAATGTGCTCTCTTATGTGTTGAATGTTTAGTTGGGGATCTGCATGGAGATCTTGCCAAGGCAAGATGTGCACTTGAGATTGCTGGTGTCCTGAGTTCTGATGGACGAGATATGTGGACTGGTGGAGAGACGGTATTAATCACTAGTACAAAATAGAATTTGTGCAGATATGCGTTGCTCCTTTTTGAAAGCTTTGCAGTTCCCATTAAATTAATACAGTTGGAATCAGTGTTCTAAAAGTCGGTTGCCTATGCCGATTAGTCCCCGCCTAGGTGCTAGGCGGTGGTCCAAAGCCTAGATTAGGCAGCCGAGTAGACAAGCGCCTAGTCCCCGCCTAGGCGCTACGCAGCCAACTAGTCGGCGCCAAGGCGCTAGGCGCCCCTTTTCCGCCTGACTAGCACCTAGCGATTTCAGAAGATTGGTTGTAATGCTCAAGACGATTCCGATTTTGTAGTAACAGCTAAGTGTCTTTGTCTTTTAGGTATTGATTCAGCTTGGAGACATACTTGATCGAGGTGGAGATGAAATAGCTATACTATCCTTATTGCGGTCATTGGATATCCAGGCAAAAGCCAAAGGTGGTGCTGTTTTTCAGGTTTGTGCATCCAGAAATTCAGAAATTTTGCAATTGTTGAACAAATATGTTTCTGAAATCAACCTCATATGCAGCTTTTTTTTTTATTACTGATTAAGGATATCTGAACACTGACAACATAATTGTCTATATATCAATCTGTCCAGCTTTGTAGATTATTTATTCCATTCAGAAATCATTTCTAAAACTTCTGACTCTAATTTATGGGATTTCACTTGAAATTCTCAGTAATGTTGGACTGCTTGATGATTTTAGGTGAATGGAAACCATGAGACCATGAATGTAAGTGCGGATTTTCGATATGTTGATTTAAGGGGATTTGACGAGTGTCTGGACTTCTTGGAGTACTTGAATGATTGCAAAAATAACTGGGAAGAAGCTTTTGTTACTTGGGTTGGTGTGTCTGAGAGGTTGAAAGATTTCAAATTGTCCCAACAGTATTGGGATCCTTGGAATCTAGTGAAGGTAATATGTAGCAAAATATACTGATATTGTTATTTTCTATTAGAAGATTCTACTGCTTGTTTTAGGGCTGCTGTGCTATTGGTTCTGCAATGATAATTATATCACCTTCTGCCGACTTTGGCTGGTTTACCTTATACTGAATGTGCACCAATGGTTGGGTAAGCAAAGGCATAACCTCAAAGCTAACTACTTTTCAGTGAAAATTGGAATTAGCCTATCAGGAGCATGTGCTTAAGCAATAGAAGGATTATGAAATGTTAAGGAAGCCAGCAATCTTCTTATTCACATTTTAGACTATGTAATAAGTATCAACCTAGCAGTTTGGATGCTCCTTGTTGACATGAATTTCTTTATCAGCCAGCAAAACCAACAAATACCAAGAAAGACATGTTACCTTTTCAGCAGAAAGATTAAGGTTTTATAACTTTCAGAAACAGTCATTCCATCAATTAATGAGAGAAAACGGTTAGATTACTCTTTCAAGTTTTGATATCATGATTATCATCTGATAAACTCATCCCAAATTAGGACAGCGGCAACAAGGGGTCATTGCCAGATCAACCTTACTAAGACCGGGGGGTCCACTGGCTTGCGAGCTGGCGCGGCATGCTGTTGTTCTTAAAGTTGATGATTGGGTGTTCTGTCATGGGGGCCTTCTCCCTCACCATGGTAAATACTGTAGTACCATCTGGATGTCCTACTCTTTTCTAATTGCAACTTACGCCCACATAAACAAGAATTTTTCTTCACTTTCAAATTTCTGATAATTTTATTTATGCTTGTGCAGTTGCCTATGGCCTAGAGAGGATGAATTGGGAAGTATCTAAGTGGATGAGAGGTCTCAGAGAGAGTGATGATAGTCCACAAATCCCTTTCATAGCCACTAGCGGATATGACAGTGTTGTTTGGAACCGTTTATACTCGAGAGATGTTTCTGATCTGGACGGACATCAGATTAATCAGGCAAGCTTAGTTTGATAAATCCAATCAGCTTTATTTTGTTGTTGTTGCGATAAAACATTTGAAGTGTGGGTAAATCAACTTGGCTGGAAAATGACAAAGCTGTTAGAGAAACTGGAGTTCCATTTTCAATAATTTTCAGCACCTTTGTTGGGTTGGCTAAATGTGTCAGAATGCTGTGCTTGAAAGTTGGCTAAATTATTATTTTGAACTATCAGGTAACAGCAATAGTTTTGGAATGGTGTACTCTCCTCTTATAACGGTTTTTTCATTTTGTTGTTTTGCTCATTAATAATATTTATGTTATGAAACCAATTGCGGTCTTTTAATTGCTTTGGTACGCAAAACTAACTTTATTTTGGGTTTTACATTTTTCTGCTTTCCAGATTCAATCTATTCTTGAAGAGACACTACAAGCAGTAGGTGCTAAGGCAATGGTAGTGGGGCATACTCCTCAAAGTACAGGAGTCAATTGGTATGGGCCTTTTATTTAGAGCTACTGATATTCTTGGCTTCTTAGATTCAATGTCTGCAACTACTTATTAAATTAGTGAAATATCCAAATTCCAAGCTTTGAATTGAAGACTTGATTTGATCTCTTGGGTGTTGGTTTTGTTTCTGCAGTGCATATGATTGTAGCATATGGCGCATTGATGTTGGCATGTCTAGTGGAGTTCTTGATTCACAACCAGAGGTAAACTGTTTTAGATGGTGAAGCTATTAACATTTTCTATTTCATTCGACTTTTCTTCGACCCCTTTAGGACATCTTCCACTTGGACACAAATGGAAATGGCAGAAATTCGTTGTTCATATCTACCAATTTTTTGGTCAAAACTCTAAATGCTATATCAACTAGGTGGAACGGTATTGTTCCTTCGTACATCCAAATGTTATTCACAGCTTATCTTTGTCTCCCTGTATGGTTCATTTGAATGTTAATTCGTTGCAATTAGCTCCAGAGTTAGAGAGATTTGAAGGTTTTATGTTCGACCACCAGGTTTTAGAAATAAGAGACAGCAAAGCAAGGGCGATAAAGAGCAAAAGGGATACGTTTAGAGAACTTCAGATTGTTGATTACACATAGAGACAAGGTAAGGCATATATGAAGTTTCCTCCTCCATTACTCGTTTTATTGGCATTATTGCATCTCATAGTCAAAAGGGTTGATACCGAATTGAAACTGCTCTTTCTCTGATGGGAACTTGCTTCTCTGTGTTTGCATGAAACCAATAATTGGAAATGGTGGTGCCTAAATCACCGTGCTTCACGTTATCTTTGTTTTTCATGTCCAGTGGGGGCTTTCAATGGATAAAACCGGGTTATTTTTGAAGTTTCAAAGTTTCAAATGTTCAAAAAGATTCCTTTTTTCACCCTCGAGCCCCCGCCCTTATTTTGAGATGGACTTATGTGACTTTGGTCGTGGTGCAGGTTCATCTACCTCTTTTGTTGATGTGTTCATAGGAAGACAACAGATGGTACTACTCAACGCATACTAGATACTATGGTACACTACTTGTGTATATCTCACTTTATATACAAAAAATGAAGAGTTATATAAGGATGACCACCTGTCTCGGCCATTTGAACTGTATAGCAGCGAGAGGGCAAAGCGGGAGTGTTTATCAAAGTCCAGCAACCAGCAAGGCCCAGTCGGTCCTGTGTTTCTTGTGGCTGGCTTTCATGTGCTATTGTTTCTTTTCAAGTCCAGTATACAATGTTGTAGTAATGTAGCAGGACATGTTGAAATGCAAAGAGACCAACAAGCATTGTTGTTTTCGAAAGACATTAATGATATGCGGTACTTTTAAATTCATTTACGGCTTTTTTAGGGCAAGTTTTAATTCCAGTTATCTGTCATGGTTCACAAAGTTTCAAACCCAACAAATTTCCAGCATTAGTAATTTGACTGATGCTTCTGGTTTTATCTTTCGGAAAAGCGATGGTACCTGTGCACCTTAGCTTACTTACGAGGTTTTGTAGTCTTAATTATGAGCAAAAATGCTACTTGCACAAGGTCTTGCGAATTGCGACCTTGCTGTATTGTTTCTACTTCACTGTATTTTTAGATCTAGGATTTGTGGATGAAAGTAAGAATGGAAACAAAAGAAAAAGGGAATAAGAAAATATTAAATAGGAGTTTGTATTTGGTTTGTGTTTCTGAGTTGGATTTCAAAGTTGAAAACTGTAATTATTGTTGAATTCATCCGTTAAAATTATTTTAAAATGGGAAAAAAACTGAAATGTCCCTATAGTTAAGTGTTTGTGTCAATTTGGTCCATGTAGTTGTAATTGGCTCAATTTACACTTTTTACTTTCTATTTTGTTCCAACTTGGTTCAATTACTAACCGTCGTTAGTCCTTTTAACAGCAAAATCAAATGGCCACGTTTTTGGAGGTCAAAACAGTAATTCTCTCAATTCCCTCTTGCCCTAATATTAGGGGTGTGCACGGGTCGAGCAGTCGAGTTTGACCCCCGACCCCTACCTAACATGGCGGGTAACAATTGTTTTAGGCCCGCAAACCGAACCGAAAAAGGGTAAGAACTGTCCGCAATCCCAATTCTTTACGTTGGGTCGGGTCCAATTAAAACCGAATTAATCTTTATGAATTTGTCGGATTGAGTAAGAAACGCACGAACTCGAACCCTGAACCAAAATCTGATTTTTAACAGAAAATGAACATGTACCCATCCGAAGCACATATTCGACCCCACCCGGGACCCTTCGGGTCGGGTCCGCGGATGGATGGATTTTTTACACAGGCCTACCTAATATACCTCTGAACCGAAACACAACTCATTCTTCCATTCTCCATTGATAAGGAGGCACCTGAGAAGAAATTTGGCTATAGTTTTCTGTAAAAAGTTGCCCTCTAATTCAGCATTTTCATGATCAGCAATGAGGCAACATAACCACTGGTATTGTCCACATATTTAACTTGTGGACAAATACTGAGATGTTTTATTTTTCTGCATAGTACTGAAAATGCATATAGAACCATGTCCAAAAGTCACAACATGATATAGATCCAAAAGCCACAACATGATAAAAAACCATGTCCAAAAGTCAGAATATTACATAAATTCAGGGGTTGTTAGGCTAAATAAGCCAAGTGACTTATTTTTTGTCATTATTCAATTTTTTCCGCATTTTTTAGTTGTTTTTTTGTCAATTTTTTCAGGATTATTGCTTCGTCACGACGAGAGGAACCTAAAAAGTAAAAAATTGCCAGCAAAATCCAATTTTTTTGAATAAAGAAAAAAAAATTGACTTATTGGTTTAGTTTTGTCTTTATTAGCTTATTTTTGTCTTTATTTTAAAAGACTAACGGCGGACTAACGGCAGTTAGCAATTGGACCAAATTGAAACAAAATGGAAAGTACAAAGTATAAATTGAGTCAATTACAACTATAGGGACCAAGTTGACACAAACATTTACCTATAGAAACCATTTCGATTTTTTTCCCTTTTAAAATTAATGAACGGTTTAGATCTTGAGTCTCACGCGCCGTCGGTACATTATATGCACACGTCGGTACCTATAGTGGTACTCGTTTAATTACCCATGCAAAAATGAAGGGTAATTGATCGAGAATAAATTCTTTATCCCGCCGGTGTAAACATTTATTTCCTCCAAATTAATTGTATTGCGTCACGTGTCAAAATAGTGGTCCCAATTAATAAAACATGGCAACGTGGCGTAATACAATAGATTTGGAGGAAACAAATGTTTACACCGGCGGTGTAAAGGATATTGATCATGGACAACAAGTTCTCTTTTGCTTTCTTTTGGTAAGTTTTAAGATACAACCATAAAATCTTTATTGTATTTTAATTTAGGCACTTGTTCACAAAATAAATAAATTGGGAACATCTCACCACGAGAAAGAGAGGGCCAGCAATTAGTTAAATTGCAGTAATTTTAAGAAAAAAGAAATTAGTTAAATTTATTATACTAGTTTTGTTCCCGTTGTAGAAACTTTTTATGCCCAATTCAAAAGATTGAGTTATTAGGTGGGGAGGCCTCAAATATTATATAGATCACATACTCTGGGGTGTTTTCGGTAGTGAAAATTTTGTAGATTTTTATTTGTGATCGAGAAGTTGTTAGGTGTTTCCGGTAGTGAATAAGTTGTTAAGAAATATTAAGTTGTTTCCGGTAGTGAATAAGTTGTCGACAGGTTTATGAGTAGAGTTACTATAGCAAAAACAGTTTTTGTTGACAACTTTTTTGTTAATGGAAACGAGATGGTATAATACTGAAACTTTTTTGTTAGTAGAAATGAGATGTTAAAAATGCGTTAAGTTTTTAGCGTTCTTTGATAGTGAAAACGGGGCCGAAGATACCGAAACAAAGTGGGATTTTATTTTCTTAACAATATAAACGGTTTCTTGTCAAAAAAAAATAAATATAAACGGTTAAACACATTGCATAGAGATCAATCGTTTTACTAACGAATCTGTATAATGAGCCTGATTTTGATAAACAAGTCGAGTTATAATTAATCAAGGTTTAATTTTAAAAAATAAAGTCAAGCTCAACCCATTTACTAACGTCCCAACCTGAACCTCGAGCTGGCCGCGAACCACTCAGTGAATCATTTTCAATTTACAACCCTATTTCCACTTTTTTAAGTCACATAAAGCGCGGGCGAAAACATGAACATAAAAACATCTCTAAAAATTTTAAAACAATTAATACTCGTGAGTGAGAATTGAAAGATAATTGAGAGTGCGAGGTAGTATGATTTTCAAGCCTTCCCAAGGTCTTCCTTGACGTCCCCTTCACAGCGTTGAGAACTCCGCTGCCAACTTAAGTGCATGCTCTCCTCCACCATTTCCTCTCTCGCTCGATTCAATCGCCATTCCTCTTCTCACTCTCGATTCCCTTCCTCCAATTCGATCTCAGCTACAATGGCTTCTTCGCTCCTATCCCCTTCGATTTCCGTCCAGAATCTCGCCTTCAACTCCTCAGAGCCCTTCCGAAGCTCTTCGTGTTTCGCGGGGTCCAACCATGGGATTCGAAGCTTCGGACCTAGGAATTCGAACAAGTCTAGGGTTTTTGCGAGCGTCTCGGTTGGATCGCCAGCTTTGGCCGTTGATGACGCATTTTTTAAGGATTACAAGCCCAATTATGCTTTCCTGTTTCCTGGTCAGGTGAGCTTAAGCTTCTTCCCATGTTGAATTGTGAATTACGTGGCAAGTTTTTTTTTTCCCCGGATGCATTGACGCTTGGCCTGTGGTTATGGAATTGGAATCTAGTTATTTGCTGTTCAGTTTGAACTTTGACGACACTCTGTGATTGAAGGTGTGACCAATATGTGCTTCCAATTTTCAAAAGTTCTCTACTCATGTCTCCATTTGTTTGTTGGTTCCTTTGGCACTTTTTGCTGTCCAGAAAAGATTATCCCAGTTCAAACGTAATGGGGAAAAGTTGATGAGTTTATCTTTTGCCCTTGCCTTTTGAAATTAACTACGGGTACGAGAAAAAACTATGATGGTGTGATTACAAGACTTGATGGGAAAAAAGAGAAAATCAAAATATGACAAGTGCAACGAGGATGTTTCCTTAATGAGTTGGAATCCCAAAGGAGCCAACAAATGGGGACGGAGGGGATAACATTTTGCCACCATCTTGGAAAATACTCCAACGTATTTCTTCTTGTGATGCTGAATAGTCTTGCAGTACACAAGTTACGTAACAATTTTGCACCCTATCCAATCAACCCCCCCCCCCCCCCCCCCCCCCCCCCCCCCCCCCCCCCCCCCCCCAAACAGACTAGAGTTTAATTTGCATTTCTTGATTGCTGTAATTTGGGTTTGTATATTTTGCATAACATTTGACAATGCCACTAATTCAATTTGGATCATGCCCAATCCATTGTGCTTTCTACATTGCAGGGTGCACAAGCCGTTGGAATGGGTCAGGAAGCCCAAAACGTGCCTGCTGCAGCAACCTTATATAAGAAAGCAAATGAAATTCTTGGGTTGGTTTAATAAATAGTATCTGTTCTCTTCGATGCCTTATATTACACGTCTTAATCTGGGTTGGAACAATGCCAACCACGTGTTCAGCTAGGAAAGTAAGGATTAGTGATGGAATCTAATGTGTGTTGTTTGAAGGTTTGACCTCTTGGATGTGTGCATAAATGGACCGAAAGAAAAGCTAGATTCAACTGTCTTAAGCCAGGTATTCTGTAGTTTACTTTTTCTGGTTCGTGTGCGATTTTTCAGTTTTGCCTCGTTTCAATACTTGTCTATTGCTGTTTACCTGTCAACAACTTCGGGGTGGATCTCCCTCCCGCAATAGATCAGCCGTGGAAGTATCACAATTGGATTGAGGAGTGGCTTTATAAGGCATTTGTTTTTATTTATTTCTGGCCCATTAAAACTTGATCTATGATATTTTTTTGTTTTTTATGAGATAAATTACACTTAAATTTGTATTGTATAAAGAAAAAGATTTTTATGAGATATTTTTCTGTATTTCTATAAATAATATAAAAATTTGTAAATATATGTAATTATTCAGCGGATCCACGCACCTGTATCCAAATTGGGATACATCTCCCCGAATCCTCTATCATGTAGCCGTGTACGTGTAACATAGTATATGGCTGTCATAGTATCACCGATACCGTTGGGTTTCCTGGTACCGCAATTTAAAACCCTGATCTATGAGGTATCCCACCAAATAGATGCAACGTGTCTCTGCGTCTGCGTTTCTCCAGCAAGAAAGTGGATTCATAGTTAGGTCACACATCAAATGCAATGATCGTAAAGTAGTACTTGATTCTGCATGTTTTGCAGCCAGCTATCTATGTCACGAGCCTTGCTGCTGTTGAGTTACTTCGTGCTCGTGATGGGGGTCAGCAGATAATTGATTCTGTTGATGTCACATGTGGTCTAAGCTTGGGAGAATATACTGCTCTTGCATTTGCTGGAGCTTTCAGGTGATCCATACTATTTAGTATCATTGTTTTTAGTTGGATCATCTTTCCATTTAGGTGTTTTGGATAGCTGGAGCCATCCCCTTAAACATAATACATTGCTGTTGTGTGCCGAAATTAAGATTAATCAGCATGGAGTCCTGAAGGGATGAGATTTTGCTTTGTTTTCTTTCTTATTCATCTAATATTCTAGTTCCTCTTGTATGTCTTTTATCCTAATGCCCTTATTAAACTATTTTTGCTAGCTTTGAGGATGGTCTCAAGCTGGTCAAACTAAGGGGTGAAGCCATGCAGGTACCTTATCCATTATTGGCTTATACTTGTGCTAATTGTATTATGTATTGGCGTCCATGGAGAAGAGATCCTATGATGCCATCTTCTTTCTTGCTGTTTCTTCCAGGAAGCTGCGGATGCTGCTAAAAGTGCCATGGTCAGTGTTATAGGACTTGACTCAGATAAAGTCCAGCTGTTATGTGACGCAGCCAATGAAGAAGTTGATGAGGCTGATAAAGTTCAGATTGCAAATTTTCTTTGCACTGTAAGAGTCTTCCGAATCTAAATTATTCAATATTCGTGCTTGGAATTTCTTTTTTCTAGCATAATTTGACTTGACGTGGATTTTACCCGATTTGGTAGGGGAATTATGCAGTCTCAGGAGGTGTAAAAGGAGTTGAAGCAGTTGAAGCAAAGGCAAAGTCATTTAAAGCTCGAATGACGGTATTTTTCTGCTTAAGTTTCAAATATCAACTCTCCCCATGCTTCTATCAAGTGACGCATTCAGCTCAAAAGATTTCACTACAGTTTAGTAAAATTATAGTGGTTGAATTCAGCTATGACATGTGTACAGAATCAGTTTGGTTTGTTGTTTCAGTTCAATGCCTTTCTTGGCTGTATGAACTTGTTTGGCGTGTGTATTTGTTATAGAGAGAGATTAATAAGCAGTTTTTTTTTTTTAATTTTATGTGGAAGAGCAAGAAGTGTTGATTTTTAGTTTGTTTTTAGTGGGATTTGACACTTGGTCTTGTGTATGGGGGATATGGTGCCTAACTGCCCACCAACTTGGCTACCACCCCACTTGCAAGCAGTTAGGTTGTTTCTCTAAAATCTTCAAAGCTCTCGTCTGCATAAATTTCATCTGTATATTCACTCTCCTATTACACCCCCTCTTACTCTTTCAGGTGCGCCTGGCTGTAGCTGGCGCTTTCCACACTAGTTTCATGGAACCAGCTGTGTCAAGATTGGAAGCTGCACTGGCGGCAACAGAAATCAGAGCTCCAAGAATACCAGTTATATCTAACGTTGATGCACAACCTCATGCAGATCCAGACACCATCAAGAAGATATTAGCACGGCAGGTAGGAAAACCTGACTGTGTTGTCTGATCATCTGATCTAGGCATTTTGATTCACCTCATTATGTTAAAATAACAGGTAACATCTCCAGTTCAGTGGGAAACTACCGTGAAGACTCTTCTCACAAGAGGGCTGAAGAAGAGCTATGAATTAGGTCCTGGAAAGGTAAAGTTCGATTGTTTTCATTTTGTTTTTCATAAATTTGTTTGGCAAACTGTTCTTCCAAACTGCTTTGGGGAAGTTTTTCTAAAAACAACCCACTTTTTATACAGCACAGGAATCGTTTTGGACCAAATCTGTTTTTGTACGCAAAATAGGAACGATATGACAACATTTGTGCTTTGAAACTTTTGGTTATTTTTCTTTTCAAAACAACTGGACACGAAAAGAGGAAGCAAGAATCATTCCTTTTCTCTTTGTGGTTTGAATATGAAATGCTCAGCTACTTCTTTCAAGTCCTCCTAGCCTAAATCTCTGAGCCTTACAGACCCGCTGGATCATATATATACAGGTTATAGCTGGCATTGTCAAGAGAATGGACAAGAAGGCAGAAATAGAGAATATTGGTGCTTGAGGGAGTGACCACGTGACTGCATTTTCTCAATGAATACCGTCTTAAGAACTATGTGAATGTGTTGTAGCATCTCGGTTGATAGGCAGAAAGGTACCAGTTCAAGCAAAACCAAGAAGACATTTGGGCCTTAGGGCTTGAGCTTTTGAGTGGTAAAAATCATTGGGATTTTGTTCTGTCTCTGCTGGATACTTGAGTTTTCATTTGATTTTGTATCGTGTAAGTGTCTCTCGATCTACATCAATGTAACGCTTGGCAGTTATAGCCACTTCAATTATTTATGGTCGACGCTTTTACATTGCTGCATTCAATTATTTATGGTCGACGCTTTTACATTGCTGCATCAGTGATGTACTAATGTTTGGTTTAAAACGTGGATATGTACAAGGGAAAACAAAATTAAGCGTAAGTAATCACATGTTTTTTGTTGGTCTGGAAAATGAGGAGATTTGATCACTACAAAAATTCCACATCCGATCTGCATAACCATTTGGTAAACTATGGATTAGTTAGTCTTCAGCTGGATCGCGGTCAGATTTTTTTTTTGCTTGATCGGGACATCTTCCTCCTCGTCGCTGCTGCCAGTGTACATTGGTTGATAACTTGTGGGCGCTATCTGCAGTGCATCACACACATCCTCGTAGCACAAATTACAAATGGACGTCAAATATAAAGAACTGCCATACATCAGTTTATATACTTTCTATGATCCATCCGAGTGAAAATAGAGTTGCCTTGGGTTAAATCGTCTGCAGAGTCAGATATGGTGTTCATAGTATAAGATCAGGGGAAAAAAAATTTGAGGGTACACCCTAGAATATTCTTGCGGGATGACAAAGGCTACAAATAAACCGAGCAGTTCATGAGCTCGGCTCATTAAAGCTCTAAGCTCAAAGTTTTTGGCTCATTTAATAAACAAGACGATCTTGAGCTTGACAAAGCTCGGATCATTTGCAGCCCTAGAGCTTCTCAACAACTGAATTGCAGACACAGAGAAAAAGCAAAAAGAGACAGACATGCACCAGCCGGGAATCGAACCCGGGTCTGTACCGTGGCAGGGTACTATTCTACCACTAGACCACTGGTGCTGGTTGTTTTAGGAAGCAAAATATTTTTTTATTTGTAGCTAAGTCAAAATTGTTGCGCGAACGTGGCACGATTCGCACGCACCAATTCCCGAAACCCAAATCCAATAAACGGACAGCACCATCCCGGCAGGGCATAGCAACGGTCTCTGAAGCGAAGCGGGAAATGGCAGTTCCCATTATCAGGCCTTGTTCCATTTCTCTCTCACACAGATTATTTAGTCCATGGCCGAAGAAGAGGAATTGGGTTTCTTGTTGTGCTCCATCGGAATCAACTCCTGCTCGGTAGGCAAACCCAATCTTCTCCTTCAATTTCTCCCACAAATTTGAAAGAATTTAAGTTTGTGTTTAGTTTCGTTATTGGTAATTTGGCTTTCAACACATGAAGTAGTTGTTGAGAAATCGGGCGAACCTATTAAAATACGACGCGCAAACCGCGAAGAACAATCAAGAAAAGAAGTAGAGAGCTCAAGACACGTATTTTTACGTAGTTCTAGTGGAGTCCACACCAGTTTCCACCATGGTCGAACCCGAATAGTCTGCGAAGCTCAGATTAGACCGGCTTCACAAACCCAAAAGTCTTATTGGCTTTTTCTTTGCTCTGAAGTGGTTAAGATATTATTCATGTCATACCTTGTGAGATTGTACAAGAAATTAAAGTAGAATTTGAATTATCTGTTGTGGTCGTAGGTCAGAAGTACAGAGGTCAGAGGTTTCATTTTCTATTGGAACTCACCTCATTCCACACCCTAAAAAGGTATTCCCCTTTACCCATGTTTTACATTAGTCTCCAAGATTTTTAGTTCACTAAGATTGCCTTCTTTTTTTCACTCAAAGAAAATGTCAGAGAAATGAATAGAAATTTTTTTGGAGATCTCTTTGAACTGCAATATGTATCGTTCTTTAACAAAGGTGTAACATGTATCAGAATGTGTATTCCAAAATGTAAATGGGCAGGTGTTAACATTTCCTGATAACACAATTTGTAAGCCATATCATGCCTATGGTTGAAGTCGCGTAGAATTTATTACTTGCAGTAAGCTGGAAACTAGTTTTTTGTGATTGTTAAATACATGCACATTCTTAAGCCATTTTTTCCACCTTTTGTTAAGGTTGACAAAGGTGGGGAGGATGCATTCTTTGTGAGCAGCTATAGTGGGGGAGTTATTGCTGTTGCCGATGGTGTCTCTGGGTAAAGATCTTCACTCTTTAGAGAGTTTTGGTGGTTGCTATCTATGGCTGAGAGATAAGACATGATATAACGAGTATTCCCAAAATATAGAACGCAAAGGCCAAAAGTTTGCATTTCGCAAAATAATCCGACTTTGTTGCAACCGGTCTAAGATTTTTCATTGGAGATGTGTCGTTTGTTCGAAGTAGTCCTGATAGTCTCCATTCTGCTCTATAGATGATAATATAACTGGGCATAAAAAGTGCTTCCCAAGCTATTGATTGACTCCTTGTAGGAGTTAGAAGGCTTAGATAACACTTCAAAGAAATCCTTATACAGTGTTGCATGTCTGATAATGGACTAAATTTAAAATAAAATTAAAAAAACTGACTAAACTAATGGTTGCCAGGTGGGCGGAGGAGAATGTGGACCCTTCATTGTTCTCTCGGGAACTAATGGCTCATGCTTCAGATTTTGTTGGGGATGAAGAGGTATTACTCTATTAGAATATATGGTGTGATAGCCTTTCATCATTGCAATGTTGGACTTGAGCAAGTGCAATGTATGATGTCTATCAGCCATGTCTTGGAAAGTTGGAGCAATGGTTATTCACTTTAGAGTTACCTTACGCATGTTTTTGTAGCGTGCGCATGTTTTGCTTGTCATAACATTTGACAGGTTAATTATGACCCCCAAATTCTAATGAGGAAAGCTCATGCTGTGACATCTTCAAGAGGTTCAGCTACCGTGTAGGTTTATCTTTTCCTTAGACATGCCCTACTGATAGTTGTTGACACCCAACACTTGCACACCATTGGAGATGCACCCTCTGGCAATTTGGGATCTCGCAAACGTTATTTAACTCGGGTTCTTCATCTGACTTTATAGCATTGTTGCCATGCTAGAGAGGAATGGGACTCTGAAGATTGCCAATGTCGGAGATTGTGGACTACGTGTTATTCGGAAAGGTAATACCAAAAGCTTTCCAGTTGTCCAGCATTGATCCTTTCATAGTTATTTTTTTTTATGATTACTGTGTAGTGACGTCACTTGATTACTTGATGAGACATTAGGCCAAATAATCTTTTCCACATTCCCGCAAGAGCATTATTTTGATTGCCCATACCAGTTGAGCTCAGAGGTGGTTGGCCAAACATACATAGATGCCACGGTATGATGATTCAAACATCTACCATTTTTTTCATACGAGGAATGAGGTTATCGATATTGTTGCTTATCTCAAGTCCTGAAGCATTAGAGGGAGAGCCAATTCAAAAGATAACCATTGGTCCCATATAACGTACTTCGTTCTTGTGAGTGAATATTCCGCTTCATTCAAGCTTTAGTCAAATATCAAAGTTTGAATGAAGTGGAATAGTCACTCACAAGAACCTCATATGGGACTAATGGGTCTCCCTATAATGCTTCACGATTGAAAATTCGAAATAACTTACATGGCTTTCTTAATTGCCTCTCCATTGTGCAAAAATTGTTGGTTTATTCAGCATATTGTCTCTGTGGTAATTCCATTTATCTTGATGGGGAAAATCAAATATTTTCTACCCAAAGATTGAGGTGGATATTTAAGTGTATATGTATCTACACTTGAGCGAGTGTGTGTTTTCTCACGGCTCTCACCTGTTTTGCTGAAAGTAAAATATCCCATGTACTCATATTTGAGCTGTTGAACTCCCAGGTTTAAACAATTCTAATCTAATGTTCCGATGATTATTGCTACTAGAAGAGCAAAACAATATATGGGGCCTGAATACTACGATTTCAAGGGTCATTTATTGATTTCTACAATGCCTGTCAATATGCCAAGAGATATGCACCAATAGATTAAGATGTTTATACCAATCTGAACATACTGCATATGTTAGTAGGGGAGCATGGTACATGATTTTGTTGGCTAACGCTGAGACAATTAGCATGCAACCTTTTAGTTGGACTGAACTGCCTGATGACGGTGTATATTTCATTTGTAATACTGAGAAAAGAAGGTCACTTGGCAATTCTCGCGATGAACCTTATCCTGTGGTCTAGTTTTGACAATCGGCTATTTTCCTTCAATTGCAGATGAGCAGTGTGCAGTTAACAGAGGGAGACATCATTGTGATGGGCTCAGATGGGCTTTTTGACAATATATTCGACAGTGAAATTATATCTACTGTGTCCAAATACAGTGAGGTTGCTGAAGCTGGTAACTAAAATTGCCCAATTCACTTTGCAAATATAAATCTGGTGGTGATTTTCTTGACTGAGATTTGGTTCTCATGCTAGCAAAGGCATTAGCTAGTTTGGCTCACAATCATTCTACGGATTCCAGCTTTGATTCTCCTTATTCCTCGGAGGCCAGAACCAGGGTAAAATCAGTGTAGACATGACCTACATGGCATTCATCTTTTCATGTCTTTTAGCAGTGGCGATAATGTGTTTAATTTGTGTGTGTAGGGTTATGATGTCCCTTGGTGGAAGAAAATTGCCGGGATTAAGTTGACAGGCATGGTTTACTGAAATTCTTTATGATGTACTTTCCTCTTGATGCATAGGGCTAAAGTGTTTTTCGTCTTGCGCAGGTGGTAAGCTTGATGATATCACAGTGATTGTTGGTCAGGTAGTAAGCGGATGAAACCTCCTATGTCTCCGAGATGACTTCCTATGTCTTACCATTGAAGTTCAAGGACCCTTTGCAGTTTGCAGACTTGGGAGACAGACTGTTATTTTTTGATGAATTCTTGTTGTATGCTGGAATTGTCCTTCACAATTGCATGAATATAAACTATTGCAAAAGAAATTATCAGAGATCCTGGGTATATTTTTCCACTGCGGGTGAAAATGGTAAGAAATATTGGGAAGAAGGGTAGTTGTGAACCATTTAGACCATCCCCCAAGGAGGGGCCATCCATTTCTTCCAATTAAGCATACAACAGCCTCAAATTTAATGAATGAATAGAGAATTAAATAACATGGCATTGAAATTCTAATATGATTGTTGTATCTGAATGTTTTTACCGCAAAATAATCTAACAACTCACGCATCGTAGAAGACAACAAATTTAATGAAGAAACCCCATTAAGAACTTCATGAAGTACATGTATAGTCATCACTTGGGAAAAAACGAAGATTATTCGACAGAGAAAACCCTACCTCATTGTATAACTCAAAATATGGGGTTCTGCCCAAGGATCTCCCGAAACAATGGTTCCTCGCAAAGGTATAAAAATACCTTGAACTTATTCCAAGTGATAACAACCTCTACAATACAAACAATAAATACTCAATCCGACCACAAATTTGTCTGCTGACACCAGTTACTCAAACTGGGATTGTGCCTGAAAGAGTTGTTCATCTGCCAAGTCCTCGGTTCCTGGCCTATAAGGCTATAAGAACTTCTCTTTGTCAGTAATAGGAGTGACCCTAAAATCGTAAGGCAAAAATAAGAATCCAGAATTCTTCGTAATCATTCAGGTGACATTCTCATTGTGGCTACTATCGTTTAGTTCCTGGAAGAAGGTTTTTGAAGCCTCGTAGGTAGACCAGCAAATTGCAGCTGCAGGAGCATGGAAGAGCATCCTTGGCATCCATCCCCTCATTAGCCCTCTATATCCATCTTTTTGAACAATAGTTCGAAAAACATCCTTAATCGAGCCATTTACAAATCTGTCACATCCACAAACACCCTGCACAGCCAATGATTTCACAAGTTCAAAAAATTGTTGCATGACAGTACCAGTATTGCATGATAACTTATGTCCAAAATTAGTCGCATGACACTACTGGTGCCAATGGTTAAACATGTGTAGGTTGATGTGCAGTTGAGGACAGAGAGATTGTATTACATGATCACATATTGCCTATTGGAAACCGGGAAAAAAATAAAGGAGCGCAAATATTTTGGTTTCTTCTTTGTATGTATAGAAAGACTGTGGTCCTTTGCTTAGCTTGTGTCAACACAGAACATTGGCAGAATCAGACAAAAATTTCCAGAAATTAGCACAATTTTACTCAGTTTCGTAAAGATAACATGGGAATCTCATACGTACAATCGTTCGACGTATAATCAAGTTGACAGTTACATTAGTGTCCCACATTGTGTTAGTTTTAGGTTACGATACCAAGATCCATCCAGTCAATATATGCCAACAAAGATGTCAAGTGACTTTAGGAGAGTAGGGTCCCTCTTTATATGCTCCATCCATTCACAGAGGGTTTCCGTATCCGTCTGAGGAGAATGAGAATCGGGAGGTTCAGCCTTATGCTGATGAAAAACTTAGAATCCCTTCGTCCACAAGCCAGTTAAATACACGTGCAACCAATCCATCTGCACGACAGTGCTCATCTACCGCTGTCAGTCTTTACCTTCTTCTTTTTTTGAAAAGGTAAGTTCATATTCTGAGGACGTGAACTGAAATGTGGGACCATGAATCTTCTTTTAGGTCAAATTGAAAATTTTGGTCAGCCATATATTGATATTGTAAGTCTAGAATGTTTTTGGCCATCGATGAAACTTATCTTTAACTTAGGGGTTCTAGTTCGAACAAAATTATAAGGATAGCAACCTACAATATTGAAGTGACTCTTCTGTTGTTTCTCTTCAGTGAGTTCAGTTTACGAGGATTTTAAATATTGGTTGTGAGTTGTGACATTTAGCTCAAACCCTGGAGGGTGAGACTTTTCTTTGTTCCCTTCTGAATAGTTAAATCCAAATGCTCTTAGCTGCAATCTAGAGTTCACAATACCATGGTCTCTGAAAATCAAGCAACCAATGCACTTTTTGGCAACCAAGCAAATAACAACTCTTAAACATTACGAATAAAAAGAACAAAATAAAAATCCAGGAACCTACTCTTTTTCCCTTTTCTTGAAACATACAAAAACAACCTTTCATAAGCCTAAACCGACAACAGCACTTAAGCTTGCCCCGCATTTTTATAACTCTCTCTGTCCAACTGCCATGGGAAATCGAAAATCTATTACTTACACAAGTGCTTCAACTTATAGAGGTGTTTTGTATAGGCAATCTATGTTACATGGACTCGAATGTGGGTAGCAGATGCGGATGTATCTAAGGGTCAGACAGGTATCAAACCTAAGAATTGAAAATGCATAATATGGGTCCAAATTAATTTGGACACGGGTATAGAGGCACACAAAACAACTACTTCAGTTATATATTATTCCGTCAAAATATGAGCTAAGAAGTTCACCAAGAACTTTTTTTGTTCAAAATTTGTTGAACAAAAAAGTTGTATAAACCAATTAAGGCCCCAAACCCCAAACCCTTCAATGAGTTGTCAACCCATTAGCCCTTATTAGACTTTCTTTATTTGACTCCAGCCCAACAATTATTCATGAAAATACTTAATGCATCCCGTAACTGCTTAAGCCACACCCACACCTACACCTATGTAGCGGATTCATGTAACATAGTTGGCAAACATATAGGTCACAAGTCACAATAACTACCTTAGGGAGGGACGTTAGCACGATAGGTATCAACTGAGCCAAAGCCAATAAAAGCCTGGGGAAAAACATTCGTGGATACGTGTTGACCAATGGCATTTAAGCCAGAATTTAAACTATTCATGTGGCATTGTATTTCCGTTATGATCCCTCCTCAAGCATTATCTACATCGAAGAAAAAAACATATGGAATCTTGCAGACTGGCATTCGGCAGCAAATATTGAAGATTAAGCAGTTTACAAGGCAGAGGCATTTGTGTGGCCTAGTTGTAATCTACAATTCACGCCACACCCATCATATGCGGCATAAATGGGTACGTGAGAGCAAGCTCTAGCAGTTGGTTGAAATTCTAACTAGCAAAGGCCGACTACCGACTGGTGCACATATCCTTAATGTAGTTAAGGCATCGACTGCAATGCGTTCAAAAAATGGCGTTGCCAAGGTTCATATGACAAAGCTTGCAGATTTTAGAGCCTTTGGGAACACTGTACTCCTTGTGTCGTCGACTAGAAGTAATTGATGGTTATGAAGTGTCCTCACCTTCGGATCAAAAAAAAAAAAAAAGTGTCCTCGCCTTTCAATGTTCATAGTTGGGTTCTCCATGCGCCTGTTCTCGCAAGTTTAAGAGCTTGTTTGTGGAGTCAGTTCCATCACAGGGTAAACCCCCCAGTAAATATAAACATTTTAACCTTGACAACTAATAAGAATGTGCCCACGCAAGAGATCAAATACGTGCATTAGCTGATCAGCATAAACTCGTATGTTTATGCACTCCTAGTATATTGTTGTACATACATCATCATATGATCCGCGCGCACACTTATGCATGTCTATGCATACGATAGAGCTTGAGTAAACTCAAACATGTATTGGGACTTAACTAACAAAAATTAAAACCGGGTTACATGTAATAGAACATAATCAATTGATTGGAGAACACGAAGCTTAAGTTGGAATTGGAATTGGAAACATAAGCCATTCCACCAAACTTCGTGCACATCAAACAATCATAGCCTTATATCATAACCTTAAACCATATCGCACATCAAGAATATATTGCACACCTAGACTGCATAATTTAGTCTATGTAGTGACTAGCAACATCTACAATTCACCAATCGAAAAATGAGTTCTTTACCTGACACTGAAGCTGAGTCTTCACCACATCAAGCGGCGTCGTAACAGCCGCCGCCAACGCCCCGGCTGCGGCCCCAGCCGTGGCATGAACCACCAACCGCTCGTCGCTCACGCTGTCTGGCGAAACCTCCATCAACCCTCTCTTCACCGCCTCGTACGTCGCGAAATGCACGGCGGTAAACGGCGCGTTCATCAAGACCGTGGTCCTATAAGAAGCGTAAAAAGCCCCAACCCCTTCTTCCCTCACCACTCTCCTCACGCAATCCGCCAGCCCCTTGTACGGCCCGCCCCCCAGCTGCAGCCTCTGCTTCACCACGTCCATCGGCGTGAACACGGCGTCGCTCGCCACCGTGGCGAACACCCCCGCGGCCGCGTGGGCCGCGGGGTTGTTAGGGTTCCCCTTGGAAAACGACTTCTTGCAGACCTCGTATACGGAGAAGTAGACGGCGTGGGCCGGGCCGGCGCCAAGGCCCATGGCGGAGATGCCGCGGTAGAGGCCCGACGGGCCTTCGGTTTTAAGGATGGAGGTGAGGGCCTGGCGGAGGCCCACGGACTTGATGGGGCAGGCGCCTAGAGCTTGCATGTGGGTCTTGATGGTGTCGACGGGGAACATGGCAACGTGTTCGACGGTGCCGGCGATGGAGCCGGCGACCATGAACTGCCAGAAGTGGAGGCCGTCGTGGGAGGGCGATACGGTGATTTCGGGATGGAAATCGGGAGGCTGTGGGATCGGTAGGAGGTCGGGGTTTCGGAATTTGGGAGTGGCGTCGGAGGCCATGGGTGTAATTGATGGTTTGAGATTTGGGAATTAGGGTTTTGAGAGGATGCTGGTGCTGGTGCTGGTGCTGGTGCTTGTGCTTGTAGATGAGATGGGTTTGTTTCCATACAAGGTTTTACTAGGTTTGTAGGGGGATGAGGATCGATGAGTTTTCCATAGTGGTAGTAATCTAGTTTGACCCGAAACAAGGGATGGAAACAAATGTAGCTATCAAATGTAAGAAAGAATCGAATCTTCAAGATAGGAGAGAGTATATATAAAATTTGTCTCTCTTGCAAAGGGAAAGAGGGTTAGGGTTCCAAGTTTTAAGGAGCTTGATGTAATAAAGAGAGCTTTGGAGTTTTTTAGAGTGTTTGGAATTTGGAGGAAGTGTTACGAAAGAGATTGTGAAAAAAGTGCAAAAATTTTATTGCTTCGATGCTTTTACGAAAATGTTGGGATCTAGAAAATGTTTTCTTGAAAATGGTCGAGAATGTGAAATTAAGGATTGAGATTCAAGTTAATGTGCGGACAGGACCCAAATATCAAAATAAATCTGAACCATTTTACGAAAAGTTTAAAGAAGTTTTATTGCTTCAACACTTTTTACGAAAATGTTGGGATCTAGAAAATTTTTTCTTAAAAATGGATGAGTATGTGAAATTAAAGATTAAGATTCACGTTGATATGCAGACAAGACCCAAATATCAAAGCGAATTTGAACCATATTTTCTCTTTCTCGGATGTTTTCGGAAAAAACTTTTGTCGTGCCCTAATATTGCTCATATTTTTTTCTCTTTCTTTCTTAACCAAAGTACGACCAAACAACTCGTGAAAAAAAAAAAAGGTACTACCAAACAACTAAGATAATTTTTTTTTCAAGTTTTCCATCTCTTCTTTTCTGTTCTTTTCTTTTCTTTGCCCTAAGTTGCAAAAAAAATCCCAAAACTTCAGGGCTTCTTCATGATTTTCCCGTTGGGAGGTTTTTCGGTCAATAACACCCTCGTCAGGGTCGGTCTTGAGATTTTCGGGAAACGAGGCGAGGTTTTAAAATGAGATCTCTCATTGTTTTGTATATATATACTAGTTATTCATTAAGAAAAGTTAAGATGGTTTTGTGGTGCAGTGGCAAACCTCTTGTAGGGTTTTTGGATCTTGATAAGTCGGTTTCTAGCATGGTCGATCTCGTATGCCTGCAATCGAGAACTTGACACCGATGTGGTGCTGGTCGACACCACTCTAATGCCTAAGTCAGTATGTTTGTGGAGAAAAATTTGTAAAACTCTAATAAATTATGTGATACTAGAGTTGTGTACATATTCCAAATTAACTAAATTATGTGATACTAGTGTCATCCAAATAATAACTTCAAATTTGCAAAGAGGTCAGTGTCATCATCCAGATCTAAATCACGTTTTGATATTCTCGAAGAGGTGGTTTTACCTTTTAATTTAGTTAATTATCTTTTTCACAGAGGCACATTTCCTTGTTTTTCTTTTTTTATTTTGAGTTCAACGTAAAGAGTGTTCAGCTAATTTGAATGCACATCGACTAAATTACTCTTTGGGAAAATGACGGCCAATGACGTGTTTTGATAAATAATACCCGCCAAGGATATTTTCAGTTTTAATAAATGTTCTTAGCTTATTCTTGGCGGGTATTAATTATCAAAACACGTCCTGAGCCGTCATTTTCCCTTACTCTTTTCAGCTTTGTCAGAAACCGGTCATCCATGCCAAAATCAAAATAACCCTTTGAGCCTTTCAACTATATGGTAAACATTATCATTTTTTTTGTTTTATCAGTCAATTCATTTCACAATACCCGAAGGTAAAAACCCAAAGGCTACAACGATTTCATCAGAAAATACAGGAAAGAACCAAAACTACTAAACCCTAGACGCGAAGCACATCCACTAGGAGGCTCCTAAGCACATTCTGCCGAAGGCAGACCATACATAAATGCAGGGTAATGAACCCGTCTCCAATTTTAGTAGTAGAGCTCAAAGGGACGCCCAGCTCAAACCATAGTTCTAAGCACAGATGAAATCTGCTCCAATCCAAAACCAGAACAGCCGCCGACTGCACCACTGCCAGAGACCGCACCGCACCGGCGCAACCCATTTCACTGATGAAGACGAACAGCCATACTCCGAAAATGGAGAAAAACAGAGCAGAAAACCAAAAAACTAACCTACGTTTATTCGCCCACCACCACAACCTCCCGATCTGGGGAAACCCAGACTAAAAACAGAGTCGGACTAGGGAAACCAGCCGGTAAAACCGGAACAAGCCGGAGACAAAACAAAAACCCCAAACTCACCCACAGCGTTGTTGGCCCAAATCACCACCGATGGCCGCTGCCTTCCAGAAAAACTGTTTATATAGTACACAATTTCAACTAAAACCCATGAAAGAGAACATCGTGAAATTAATCTTTACAGAGACCTAATAAATAACTACCCCATTTAATTTGGGCTAGGCCCACTCCATGTCTTATGGGTTTTTCCCAGCATGGACCCTTGGGAAACCAGTAGGATTATCCCGTGAGTGAGACCCTTGTTAGAGAAAATCTTTATTACGGGAGATTCCGTAAATAAAAGTTTATGAAGTTCAATCTTAGCCGTCGTCCAAAAGTATTTTGGACGATTCGATAAAAACAATCTATTGGCGTGAACAGATAATCTATTCGCTCAAATAGATTATTTTTAATTTGTGTCGTCCAATGCCGAAACGAACGGCTGAGATCGTTCTGCTCTGTAAAGAGCCGCTTTACAACGCCTCCGTGAATATATAAGTATATCTCCCCATATTAATCCACCTGCCCCAAAACCTAAAGATCAAATTTTGCAGATTAATTTTCCACAATTTGTTTTTAGAGATTTCCGAAAACTTCATTAGTCATAACTGGAATATTACAAAGATTGAGAGCAGTAGCCCTTCTAATTACTAGGCTCCGATCCGCTACAACAATAGAAAAACAAATTAAGCAGCCACGACAACAAGATGCTATGACCAGTACAGGGATAGAAACACCCTCAAACTACCTACCCGACGTACCCGTAACCAACTCGTCTATCCAGCTGATAAATAAACCAAACTATTCAAGTTCGAGTTCATTCGTTCAAGATCGGTTTCTGATAGACGCGTAAATGTTCACATTAGCGTCCTCTAATTTATCTTTGTTAAGTTCTATTTATTTTATTACTTAGTGTTTTAATGCTTAATTTTTATGTTGTAGGTATTTGAAGGATTTGATAAAAAAATATGCAAAATAAAAATATTAAACGATGTTTGATATTCGGCGGTTCGGAATCAATCAAGTGGAGTAGCAATTCGGACTAACGATTCACAACTCAATTGACGAGGGAATTGATGATGTTCACTAAAACCAAACAAACAACAATTGCCCTTGGACTTTGGTGGGCCCAGTCATTAGCAATTGGTTTGACTTAATGTTGGGCCAAGAATGGAAAAGTGGAAGTCGGTTTGGAATAAAAGAAAAAGAAAAGAAGTATGGGTTGGTTTTTTAGGTCGGCACTTCTCTATCATAAAAGGGACGAGAACGGGGCTGCCGAGATATCACGCAGAAATCGACAGTCAACGACGAACGGGGCTGCCGACTGCCGACTGCCGAGATTCAATTTTGTTTAGTTTTCAAGTTTTGTTCAAGATTTCAGGCTTTCGGTAACTTGTTTCAATTTCCGCTTTTAATAAAAGTTATTCGCTAGTATTTGATTCGTTGATATTTTTCTGTTTATTTTTCATCTCGCGCAATAAGAGCATGTTTCAAATTAGGGTTTCTTGTGTTTCTTGTTCAATACATAGAGAGTAGTCGTATAAGTAGGGTCGCGGGATGATTAGCACACCGTGGCTAGTTCGGACAATGCTCCTTTTATCAAATAGTGAAAAAATGATTTTAGATTGGAAAATACTTCCCGCGAACGAACCCGGGCATCGTCGGAGCCTATATGAACGGGAGAATGGGGGTCCAAAACTCATTCTTCCCTGCGCATGGGTATACGGCGACTATAGGGTCTCGCATCTTGCGGGTATCTTTTTCAATCTAAAATTAAAAGTTTTTAAGAACTCCAAACAGAGCAGATTAATCCGAACTAGTTACAAGTGCTATGAACCCTACGACCGTGCCTCCTTTTAATTTTCTGAAAAGTACAATCAATTTATAGGTTTTAGTTAATCTCTCAATCAAAACGACAAGGGGTGGCTACCTAAGAGCCAGTTTAAATAAGTAACAACCCGAGTTTTTAGTCAGCACACATCACCGTCCTTAGTGGATTCGACTCCGGTCTTACCAGGTATTGTACTACATCGGTCTCGACTCCGGTCTTACCAGGTATTGTGCTACATCGGTCTCAGCCCTACGCTAGGGGCAACCCATTATTTTAGGTCTTGGAATCGGTGCAGTTTCGATACATAAACAAGCCAATATTTTGTGAAGCTTGTTAAACTTTCAATCAAAGCTTGGAAAAGCTCCTACTCAATTTTGTTCAGCTTATGATGTAGTATAAAAATTCAAATAACTCGAGATCGTCTCGTGTTGGACTCGATTAAAACTCGTTCAAGATTAGCTTGTTTCATTAACAAGATATTTTGGGAATTTTGAATGCGATTTGAAGTTCGTTAAGTTTTTGCAAACCTAATTTGAAAAACTAGTACTGTATGCCCGGATCAACTCTTTTATCACTCCTACCTATGAGGGAAAAAATCAAAATGATAGTATTAAATAATGTCATATTGGCTTGTTAGAGCATTTTCACCAGATGGACTCTCTAAATTTTGGACCAATTTACACATTAAAAGTCATTTTATTGCTTTAGCTACCCACTTTTAAAATATCTACTGTGTCGGGCTCTTTACTCTTACTCTCTTCTCAATTAAAATATTCAAACTCACACAAACAAACGCACAGGATTCCCAGGACGGATCGTGTTCCCCAGCGACAACGGAATTCCTCGGTTACGAGGGAATTATTGTTTATGTAAAAAATAAGGATAAAAAATTAAGTGCCAATTTTCAATCTGTTTAAACCGGTGCGAAGATTTTATTTTTTTGATCATTTTATCCTAAAGAGTCATAATTAATTTTTGTCTCTAAGACTCTCATAATCAAGTTTCTGCTCTACAAAATACCAAATAAAGAACAGATACTTAATTATGAGAGAGAGCTCTAGAGACAAAAATTAATTATAACCTTTTATGATAGAATGATCAAAAAGTCTATGCCCATCGTTTTATATTTGCCAGTCCCTCCATCTCTCTCAATTTTACCGTCCAAAAGTATTTGTACAGTTTAGATTTTAAAAAACTCTTTGAGGGAAGAGTTAATGAAGAGTGTTTTTTTTAAATTCGGACCATTGATTGCCGAGATGATTGATGAGATGTTGTGTGGTAAAACAAAACAGTTGGCGTAGCACCGCTGGAGTAAAATCGAGACATACGCATAACTGAATTATTGTGTCGGTGGTTTGCTTGCCTAAATTGATCTTAAACACTTGTCAACTATGCAATCGAGATCTTGCCTTAATTTCCACAGACAGTCTACCCCGTGCCTTAATTTCCACATACAGTCTACCCCACCGCTCTGCTTGATCGCTGCTTCCATCCCTCTCAATCTCACTATCTAACAGTATTTTGAACGATTCAAATTTTAAAAGAGGGTATAACTCTTCCCTCCATTAAAAGTGTCCTTTTAAAATCTGAATTATTAATTGCCGAGACGAACGGTGAGAATGAACATTACGGAGGGAGCGGTGAAACAGAGCGTAATGGTGGGGTAGCACCGCTGTAAATTTCCATACAATCGACAGTGTGGAAAGTGGCTTGTTTTTCCACGTGTAAAACCAAAACTCCAATTCTTAACGGTGGTTTCACAAGCTAGAACATGGGAAAATGAGGCGGTTTTTCTTCCGTGGGGGAAGCGACCGTCGTCTGGGGCATAATGGCATATTCCCAACGTGGACTTTGAGGGGGTCCGCGACGTGCTAAGGGAGACGAATCGATTATTTCCATGCCCCGAGAGCAATAATGCTCCTTGCCCTCGCAAAAGTGTGCGGGAACGCATTCATTTTTACGAGAGAAAAGAGCATTGTTTTCCGAGTGCGGAATAATTTTTCTGTCACAAGGCAAAAATCTCTCTATCTTAATTGGCTGCTTGCTTTTTCCTTGTGCTACATTTACATCCATCAACCGTGTATGCACCAGAAAGTTGTACTCCATATTTAAAGATTGGAAAATGATATTGGCATTTCAAAAATTGATGAAAACACTCCGAAAAACAAAGGAAAGTAACTTTGGAATTCCAATGAATGCCTCCATCAATTTTTTGAGTGCCAATATCATTTTCCTTAAAGATTTCCTGCAAAAGTTAGGGAAAAGAAAAAATGTTTGGTTTCTTAAAAAAGACCCTAGTAAGTACTACTACAGTACTAGTGGAGTAGTTACTATAAATGTAGGTCTTTTTCCGGTGAAATGTAAATGTAGTCTTAATTTTTTTTCCACGTGATGTATTGTGTGAAAGAATGACCTATCTCGTAAAGCGAGAAATAAGTACTTACTACCTCCATCCCAAAAAGTGAACACTTTTGGGATAGTGTGCTGTAACAACCCGGATTTTCGACCCAATTTTTTTTTTAGAGATTTACAAATTTTATTCCAGTAAAATTATTTTTAGTAAATTAGTTATTAAAATTTCCTTTAGAATAGGTTCCATATGAGTATCGTGTGCCACATACATCATAAACTTTTCCAAACCAATTTTTTTTTCCCAGCCTTATGCCTCACTCATCTCTCTGCCGCCTCTCCCAGTCTCCCTCTCCCGAAACAATTCTTTTCCTCCCCAAGCCAACCATTCCCCCTCACCCTTACCTCTTCTACATCTTTATCCGTTTACCATTAATACCTCCTCATAAATTAATCTTGCACCCCACTCCACCCCATCTCTATAAATACCTCTCCCTCCCTAGAATTCAAGACACCCTCTCCCACACTCCAATCTCAGCTAAAAGTCTAGAGAGAGAAGAAATCTAGAAAAAAGAAAAGATTGATCACACCAATTCGTTTTTCGTCCATATCGCGTCCCTCTGTTCACGGCCTGTTTCTTCCTAGTTGCTGTCGTTTTTAGGCCTAAGTTTCTTCACGAACATTGTAGAGGGCGTCGAGAGATTCAATTTCGACCCAAGAATCACTCGAAACGGTCAAGGATTGATAGAGTTATCGCTGTCCAAAGATCAGTGAAATTCTCGGATTTCTATTTCCAGACAGCAAACAGGACTTAGAAAACCCCAGCTTTTCTCCTAATTCGAATGGTTTTCGGGCTTCGACTTCTTCACGAAAGTTGTGGAGCGTTTCAAGATCTTCGCATTAGACACAAGAATGGTCCAAAAAGGAAAAGGTTTGGTCAAGTTATTCCAGTCCAAAGTTGCTGCTAGAATATCGATCTTTCGCCGCCAAACGAAAATCCACCGGACTCCATCGAATCGCTTTGTCCTGATTAAAGGTAGATTAATCTTTCTCTTACCTTCCCCCAAGTATATTAAGTGTTTACGTATTGGTGTTTAATGTTTCAGTTTAAAAAGAATAAAAAATAAATTAAATTAATCCCGACATCGAACGAACAGAATTCAAAATCCTCTGTTTCTATTTTTGTTGTGCCGTAAACAGTAGTAACACTTAATGGGTTTTGATTCCTTTTGGTAAAGTCACACTTAAACCCTTCTAATTACATTAGTGTGTCATTGCGGTTCTAATAATAGATTAACTTTACAAAAAATTCTATTCTACGTCTTCCCTTGTGTTTTAAGTGTTATATATTTCGAAATCGGCGAAAGACGGACGGAACCCATTGTTCGTATGCTACTGTTGTTAAGCGTTGGAACCAAAAAAAAAGGGGAGATGACCCTATATTGCAGTTACACCCTTGAGGTTGTTTAGTATAGAAATTTGGCCCAATTAAGTTAGTGACTTAAAACGATTAGACCCTTAGGTTATTTAAGTGTACAGTTTCGACCCCATTGTTATATTATCACTAATATGATAATCTAATTTCATAGAGTAAACTAATACAAGCCTAGACTTACTAGTAACTGAACAAAATTAATTTTCTTTGTTAATAAAGTTTTCCGTTAATAACATTTACTTCTTGGCCATACAAGATTAAGGGCAACGGCCCATTCATAAGAAGTTACGTGATTTCTGCACTTATCATTTATTTCAATTATCATTGTGATTATTTGTATATTGCTCCAATTCTTGATTTATATGTTAGATTGGACCCTAGAGACATGGGATGGTATGCGAATAGAGTTCATATTAGACGATGCTAGGTAATGGATGAAATGGAAAGTTTTTATTTCTAGAATGCCTGCAGGCGAGATTTTGAATGTGATGAGTTGGATGTGATGGTTTGAAACTGGCAAAGTAAGCCCAGTGGTGATTGATGAATTGATACTGGCGAGAGTCCAGTGATGAATTGAAACTGGCAAAGTAAGCCCAGTGATGACTGTGTGGTGGTGCATAAGATAGGCGAACCCTAGTTGTGATTCGGGCATGATAAGCTTCCTTTTGTTGTAATGAGAGGGATACACGCTAGGTACATAACTGAGGTGCAATCCGCGACAACAAAAGAAAGCGAGCTCATGGGACAGGGCATAGCTAGCGGTTGGGGAGGAAAGACTCCGCGGAGGAGATCTTAGATTACACGTCAAGTTAATGGATAGTAATAAACTGATTTATGTGGATCAAACTCTGTTCTACTTGTTCGAATTACTATTATCATGTTGTTTGCTAACTGTAAAGTAAAAGGGGTAGTTGGGTTGGATTATTCTACTGGGTGATTTATCACTCACGGATACGTTTGTATCCTGGCAAATCGTTTGCTTCGGCGATCAATTTGCCAGAGGGCGCAGGATTCAATGGAGGGGATTCAACGATGATGCAGATCGAAGCGAAAAGAATATCAGGAACGAAGATCGAGTATGCCTGAAGTCTGTATCAAATCTAGAGTCGGCTCTGAAGTTAATGTATTTTGAATCACCAAATCTATCTTGAGTTTGTAATATTTAAACTTTACTTTGGAAAATCATATCTATTTAGCAAAATTTTCCTAAAGGATTATTTTATTTTACCCCCGAAAAAGCGGGGCGTTACAAATGGTATCAGAGCATAGGTTCAACTCTCGGACTTGGGTAGATTGGGTAGCTCACACTTACGAAAGCGTAGACTCAAGTTGTTGATCGGAATTGTTACTTATATATTTTAAGTCTAATCTATAAATACTATTTGTTCGTCATCCAACTTAGACTTCGAGAGCGTACTATGAGAAAACATAGGTTCTATATGTTGACTAACATTTGGGCTTTATGTATTACGTGCCTATTGTATATTCGTACTAAAAAGATTTGAGTAGTTGTAGTATATTATTATTATTATTATTAATTTTTTTTTGAAATCATTCCTTGTCATTAGACATAAAACTCCAAATTTTACGATTTCAATTTCAAAATCTTTTCACACATGCCTTTGGAGAACCAAATAGTTAGAAACCCCTGGCCATAAGAACTAGTGTTGAAACCAATGACCAAGATATCAACGTTGATCGCAATTGCTGCCACGCTTACAACTATGCTAATGTCGATGCCAATGTTAACGTGTACCCTAATGCCATATCGAGAATCCATGAGATCAACAACTTTTAGTAGCCATCATCACCATGACTATTTTGACTCCTAAACCTCGAGCATAGTAGGGCTTCTTAAAATTTTGGACCGACGGATAAAAGAATGATGATGTCAGAGATCTGCAATTACCGATCACCTATATTGTATGCAAATTGAGCCGACGCGGCATCGTCATAGATTAGAAGATCAAGGAACTACTCGAAGTCATGGACATCCGAGAAGACAGCAAGCTTCCTATTGCATTGAAGTTCTATTCTTTTAAGGGGGATAGAAGAGGAGATTGACGACTATACATCCATCTAATCGTCTTCCTTAGTCAATTGACTATTTTATCACCATTCGATATTTTCAACATCTCTTGATTCATTTCTTATGAGATTCCTTTCGAAACATTTTTTTTTCTCTCCTCCCATTCAAGAACAAACCCAAGAACTTAAACTCGTTGAAATTTTCACTCCAAGTCTCATGACACTTCTCTTTTGTTAGTGGTGAATTTTTAAGGATTCTCTTATTACAAATTCTTTTTAAATGATAAAATCTCATCATTGTTATCTCAACAATCTACTTAATTATAGGACCATTGGTACAAGATTTGTAAAATTCTCATTTTTCAAGTACTAGCTGTATAGAAATATCTCATTATCATCAAGCCTCTCGAAATATTTTTTTTTTCTCCGCGTCCGTCCTTCCAAATTTTATAATTATGAATTTAGTATTTTTCTAAAAATCTGAATTTCAAAACACTATATTATTTGTGATACTACTCTTTCTTTGAGTTGTGTATTCTCTTGAATGCGGCCCTCGAAGTAATTCAAGATAATTAAACTTCTGATTCAATTTTTGCTTCCTTATCTCGTAATCGTTTCTAGAACTTCGTTGAATTAAATGGGCTCCTCTTACGAGAACCATTGCTGTTTATGCAAGACAAGTATCTATTCATCTCATTCGCATGTTTGGACTTGAATAATCATTATTGTAGTTACACGAACCTTCCTCATTGATTCGTCCTAATTAATTCTGTAGTAGCCACTCCTTGCTACTCAAATCCAAACTATTTGTACTCTGGCTCCTAGAAAATGATATGTCACCCTTTCCATTTGGCATTTCGACCTCCAAACCAATTGAATTTTATTCTAGTTCATCGAATCTTCTTGTTTTTGTATGGGGGAGGACCCACCTTCTGAAAGTCAAAGACCCAACTTTTAAGAGAAGACCGAGAAAGCAAAGGTGATACGACAACGACTTCTGACCGCTCGGACTCAACCAATGAACTACATCGACAAAAGGACCATATCGTTGACCCTGACGCGGAGGACTATTTTTTTTGCCGCGACTTCATATCATTCATTTCGGAAAAGAAAAAGAAGTTGTCGCCGTCATACATTGGATAGTTCAAAATATTGCAAAGGGTTGGAGAGGTGGCTTGTCGATTAAAACTACAGCTACGAATCGTAAAAAGGTTATGCTGGACAACGACATAATATGGAAAGCCACAAGTACAGAATCCAGATTGTAGAGAGAAGAACATACAAGACAATACTATATGCTTAGTTCGAGTTCTCGGCCAACCTCAGCAAAAGGGAGTAAGCCTAAAAACTACTTGACATCATTTGTGATAATGATCAATCAGTGGTTGTTCAATACAAGAGATACGATCTAATTTCGAGGACGAAATTATTTTAAGGGGGATAGGTTGTAACAACCCGGATTTTCGACCCAATTTTTTTTTTAGAGATTTACAAATTTTATTCCAGTAAAATTATTTTTAGTAAATTAGTTATTAAAATTTCCTTTAGAATAGGTTCCATATGAGTATCGTGTGCCACATACATCATAAACTTTTCCAAACCAATTTTTTTTTCCCAGCCTTATGCCTCACTCATCTCTCTGCCGCCTCTCCCAGTCTCCCTCTCCCGAAACAATTCTTTTCCTCCCCAAGCCAACCATTCCCCCTCACCCTTACCTCTTCTACATCTTTATCCGTTTACCATTAATACCTCCTCATAAATTAATCTTGCACCCCACTCCACCCCATCTCTATAAATACCTCTCCCTCCCTAGAATTCAAGACACCCTCTCCCACACTCCAATCTCAGCTAAAAGTCTAGAGAGAGAAGAAATCTAGAAAAAAGAAAAGATTGATCACACCAATTCGTTTTTCGTCCATATCGCGTCCCTCTGTTCACGGCCTGTTTCTTCCTAGTTGCTGTCGTTTTTAGGCCTAAGTTTCTTCACGAACATTGTAGAGGGCGTCGAGAGATTCAATTTCGACCCAAGAATCACTCGAAACGGTCAAGGATTGATAGAGTTATCGCTGTCCAAAGATCAGTGAAATTCTCGGATTTCTATTTCCAGACAGCAAACAGGACTTAGAAAACCCCAGCTTTTCTCCTAATTCGAATGGTTTTCGGGCTTCGACTTCTTCACGAAAGTTGTGGAGCGTTTCAAGATCTTCGCATTAGACACAAGAATGGTCCAAAAAGGAAAAGGTTTGGTCAAGTTATTCCAGTCCAAAGTTGCTGCTAGAATATCGATCTTTCGCCGCCAAACGAAAATCCACCGGACTCCATCGAATCGCTTTGTCCTGATTAAAGGTAGATTAATCTTTCTCTTACCTTCCCCCAAGTATATTAAGTGTTTACGTATTGGTGTTTAATGTTTCAGTTTAAAAAGAATAAAAAATAAATTAAATTAATCCCGACATCGAACGAACAGAATTCAAAATCCTCTGTTTCTATTTTTGTTGTGCCGTAAACAGTAGTAACACTTAATGGGTTTTGATTCCTTTTGGTAAAGTCACACTTAAACCCTTCTAATTACATTAGTGTGTCATTGCGGTTCTAATAATAGATTAACTTTACAAAAAATTCTATTCTACGTCTTCCCTTGTGTTTTAAGTGTTATATATTTCGAAATCGGCGAAAGACGGACGGAACCCATTGTTCGTATGCTACTGTTGTTAAGCGTTGGAACCAAAAAAAAAGGGGAGATGACCCTATATTGCAGTTACACCCTTGAGGTTGTTTAGTATAGAAATTTGGCCCAATTAAGTTAGTGACTTAAAACGATTAGACCCTTAGGTTATTTAAGTGTACAGTTTCGACCCCATTGTTATATTATCACTAATATGATAATCTAATTTCATAGAGTAAACTAATACAAGCCTAGACTTACTAGTAACTGAACAAAATTAATTTTCTTTGTTAATAAAGTTTTCCGTTAATAACATTTACTTCTTGGCCATACAAGATTAAGGGCAACGGCCCATTCATAAGAAGTTACGTGATTTCTGCACTTATCATTTATTTCAATTATCATTGTGATTATTTGTATATTGCTCCAATTCTTGATTTATATGTTAGATTGGACCCTAGAGACATGGGATGGTATGCGAATAGAGTTCATATTAGACGATGCTAGGTAATGGATGAAATGGAAAGTTTTTATTTCTAGAATGCCTGCAGGCGAGATTTTGAATGTGATGAGTTGGATGTGATGGTTTGAAACTGGCAAAGTAAGCCCAGTGGTGATTGATGAATTGATACTGGCGAGAGTCCAGTGATGAATTGAAACTGGCAAAGTAAGCCCAGTGATGACTGTGTGGTGGTGCATAAGATAGGCGAACCCTAGTTGTGATTCGGGCATGATAAGCTTCCTTTTGTTGTAATGAGAGGGATACACGCTAGGTACATAACTGAGGTGCAATCCGCGACAACAAAAGAAAGCGAGCTCATGGGACAGGGCATAGCTAGCGGTTGGGGAGGAAAGACTCCGCGGAGGAGATCTTAGATTACACGTCAAGTTAATGGATAGTAATAAACTGATTTATGTGGATCAAACTCTGTTCTACTTGTTCGAATTACTATTATCATGTTGTTTGCTAGCTGTAAAGTAAAAGGGGTAGTTGGGTTGGATTATTCTACTGGGTGATTTATCACTCACGGATACGTTTGTATCCTGGCAAATCGTTTGCTTCGGCGATCAATTTGCCAGAGGGCGCAGGATTCAATGGAGGGGATTCAACGATGATGCAGATCGAAGCGAAAAGAATATCAGGAACGAAGATCGAGTATGCCTGAAGTCTGTATCAAATCTAGAGTCGGCTCTGAAGTTAATGTATTTTGAATCACCAAATCTATCTTGAGTTTGTAATATTTAAACTTTACTTTGGAAAATCATATCTATTTAGCAAAATTTTCCTAAAGGATTATTTTATTTTACCCCCGAAAAAGCGGGGCGTTACATGTGCTATTTTCAAACGCATATATTGTTCAATTTGAATATCAAAAAATATGCATGCAATATGAATCTTATTTGATAAATTTTAATTAATTCTACTAAACAAAGTTTTTAAAATCACGTAAAATTTTATAAATCGAAAGATATAAGTAATCTAAAATGACACGCGCAGTCCCAAAAGTGTCAAACTTTTTGGGACAGAGGGAGTAAAAAATAATAACCTTGGCAAAACGGGACCTAATTTTTTCATTCAAGAAAGACAGTGATCAATTATCCTATCACAAAGTAAGAGATTCTTTAAAGTAATAATTTCATGTGAAACTTTTTTTTTTTTGGTAAGTAATTTTATGTGAAACTTACACTTGTAAGAGAGTTAGGCTAAAGTTCTTATTTTTTTTGGGTAAGTACTTAGTTTTTGTAATTTAAACTGACATTCGTACATAGATACATACAAGTGATACATACAAGTGATACGAGCTACATACTAGCTCATAATCCTTACACTGTTACATAGTCCATACTAGTTTGACCAAATCTAGAGAATATAAACGGAATTGATCAGTCCAAAAGTTTGTCAGGAGATATCAATACCAAGGATAGATACATTTGCAATCATTGGGACAAACATCAAGGTGTTCAATTTGTTATCATTCAGCACTCATGTGTGGTAGGTTGTGTTCACGAATAAATGATCTCCACCCTTTGGCAACGGAAAACCCAACAATATATTGGACAATTCATCTTCTTCTTTTCTTCCTTTTGACAAATACACGAATTAGAAGTTGGAGATTAATTTTACATATTAGAGTTTCTCATATTAAGCAGCCTTATCAATATTAGCAAATCGTTGAAATTTTACATCTTAAAAACTTTTTTTAAATATCATTATAGTTTGTTGGTATTATTAGGTGTATATACTTTTTAATTATATATTAATTATGATTAATATTGTTGAAGTATAAACTAAATTTAGTATTTTGGCACAGAAAAGTTAAATCCAAACAAGTTCAATTAACAAAGCTTTCAATTGACAAAACTCAAAAATAGAAGATATTATTAAAGAATATATAATTATCTAATTTTTAGAAACTCCAAAATATCTAGCTCCGAAAATTCTAGAATATCTTTGTGAAATATCTAGAGTTTTTTTGTGAGAATTAGTCACGTGTAATTCTAGAATTATCACCAAGTTTATTTTGTATGAAAATATCTCCCATGGGATAGTATAAAAAGAGATAGTTCTAACCATTTTGTACCAAACTAAAAAAAGTTTGAGTTCAAATATAATACAATATTTCTATATTCTTGTCTTTAGTATTCTCCCTCCTCCAAAACTTTTGTCTAACAAAAGTATTTAATTCTTGATTTCGCCATGCCATTGAGAGAGGGGGAGCTAGGATGAACTTGCTCGCAACTCTTTCGGCCACGCAACCCTTCTGGTGATGTAGCTCCTCCACCACCTCTGCTCTGCCGCCGCAGCTCCACATCACTACCGCCGTTTAGCATCAAGTGCCTCTCCAAACCACTTGGTTGGTCACACACACACACACACACACACACACTCTCTCTCTCTCTCTCTCTCTCTCTCTCTCTCTCTCTCTCTCTCATAAACCGGCCAATTGATCGATCTCTAGCTCGATCCCTCACTTATTCTTTCTATCTACTTCGTCTATTTATTTTTTTGGTTATATAGATAAAGGCCTAAGATCTTATGGGGAAAGAAAAGAATAAACTTGCCTCTCTCAAGATGGATTTGAAGTCGTACGAGCAGTGACTTAAAAAGGCAGTAGGAGAACTTCAAGACGTGAGGCTTCCGGAGAGACGCGGATCCCCGTCTTGGAGGCGACGAAGGAAACATGAGCCGAAAATATGAAAAAGGCAGAAGCAAAGGCGGCCAAGATCGAGAAAAAGATAATGGAACATAAATGAAATTTCTTACTATGAAAATGCCGGTGGGACCCGTAGGAGCGGGTAGCCCAGTGGCATTGGGTAGGGGCAAGGATGGATTGACATGGGCATTCAATTCCAAGAATTTTTTTTTGTTGAAAAAAATGGAAAATTAGTTTAAATAATATTAAATACTATATATGTTAAGTATTTCATAAATTGATTGTAGTGGTCCAGTGGTTATGTACCGTATTTTTTATACAAGAGGTCTTGTGTTTGAGACTTGCCCTCTTTCTTTTTTAACGCGAGTTTTTTCAGCGTACAAAAAACGGAAATAAAGTTACGGGGTACTGAACTTGCATCCTCATGTACTAAAGAGGAATTAGTGAGCCAATAATCCACACCACACTTTTGTTTTTCATATTGAATAACAAATTTATATACAAAGCGTGAGTGATCTATTTTCAAATCCCACATATGGCCTTGAAAATCTCAGGATATAAAACTTATTGCATACGATGAAGTCTAATTTTGTATTATTGTGTTTGATTATAATTTTTTGTTTATGGTCGGTAAATATTGATGCCCCCACAAGAGAGAATTCCTGAATCCATCCTTGGATAGGGGTGGGTGTGTGAGATGGCCTTTTGTTTTGTTTTTCTGATCTAAGGTGGTTTGTAAATTATCTTCCACATTTGGTTTGTATGGGATGTATGGGATTAACTGATAGAAATATTAATATATACCAAGTTTAGGACTGAATTGCATTGGCTAAATTCTCTATTTTCTAATTTTCTTTATGTCAATCAAAATTATGTGTAACGAAAGAGTTTACATAGTAGTATTAATTTTCTATTGTTAAAAATATAAGTTGTCCAACTTCAATATATATTCATATATTCACATATCTATGACATTTTTTAAGTACTTATTTTTTAAGAGAGTTAGACCCTGTTCTGTGTTCTTATTTTTTAAATTCCTATTTTTCACTTTAGGAGATATGTCATTCTCTCACAATACATCATCATTAATTCAAAAAATAGTTAGTGGAACACACCCGTAAATATAGTTATGCAAAAAATGACAATAAAACATCTCAAACTCACACTTATGTATAATACCTCTTATTTTGAAGATCTTTTGGATTTAATAATTTGATTGCAACTAGATCTACCGAGCTATTTTTGCCAAATCTTAGCACGAGAGATTTTTGGGCGAGGGGCAGAAAGAAAGAAAACTATTTTATAATTTGGGACTAATAGTGCCTTTTTTAAAAAACCTACACAATAAATACTAAAGTGGCATTCGGCACCAAGTCTTTAATTAGGAGAAGAGTTACGAACACATCCACACACCAAAAATATTAATGACCGATGTAATACTCTGATTAAGAATATCCCATGAATACCCTTACTATCAATTTAATGATCATGTGATCAATCTTTTCAAATTCAAACAATAAATACTCAATCAAAAATATTTTGATTTGGAGAGTTAACCTTTGTATTGACTTTTTAAAACTAAATTCAAACTAAAAAAGTGATATTAAGAAATATTTTTAATATAGTCACATTTTGTATAGGAAAATATCAATTTTTTTAAATTTAAATGGATAAAAATAAAGGATAATTTTCCCATGATAGCAAGCGAACCGGGGAAAATATACAGAGAAGACATTACTATTCTACAGGGAAATTTGAGGTAAAAATTGATGTAAAATGTACAATGATGATATCCCCTTAATATGTTCAAATTACGAAGCTCAACACTTAAAAAGAACGGAGGGGGTATGTAATATCTTAAAACAATTATTATTCAACCACACATACTTTACACGCACACACATCTTTTAATGGACCCACATACACTAAATGTATAGTGTGTATGTGGGCCCCAATATGAATATAAGTGAATTTATATAAATATTTGTGTAAGTATTTATAATTGTAGAATGATTGATCATAAAGACTTCGGAATTAATTGCCGAAACGATACACTGGATAATTTCTCCAAAGCTAGACAGATTTTCCAGTGTTGGTGTTAAACGAGAAAAAGAACCAATCGTTAAACCCTGCTTTACTCCTACTCCTTATCTCACATGCTAGGGTTGACCTGCGCTAATTAAATATATATCCACCTTCTCTCTCTCTCTCTCTCTCTCTCTCTCTCTCTCTCTCTCTCTCACACACACACACACACACACACAACACGCACAAAAAAGTCTCTAATATTGAAAAGGAGACATAACATTAACATACATAAGCACTTTAATTAGGGATTAGCAAAAAGGTCTCCTAATCAAAAAGAGTTACTCCTTGCAACATTGGATCACTACTTTCACTAAAAAGGATGAACGAGATGATGATCATGTCCAAAGCGGCTCTCTCTTCCGGGGATCTTGGACTATTACACTGCTAGCAGAAGAAGAATTAGCAAACCCCAGGTACTGCGGAAACTGCTGGTTACTCATCATAATCATGTTACTGGTACTAGTGCTGTTGCTGGACAAGAGAACTGATCTCTCGTCGGAATCGTCCATCGACATCTGGGTCGTCGGCATTAAACCGGGCTCATTGATCTGCTGCATCTGAATGCACAGGATCTCCGCCTGAGCAACCGCGAGCTGCATCTGCAGCTGCGACACCTGATTCTGTAGGAAAGATATGGCTCCCACGCATCCGTACACCGGGTCCCGCATTCTCGCGTTGGCTTCGAATACTAAACTGCTCACCGCGTCTGACCTCTGGTGCAGTGGAAGCTCCTGTTTCAAGAATAATCGACGTTTGAGAAACTTAGATATATTTGCTCGATCATAAAAACTCTCCTCTTACTCTTACTAGTACAAGGATGAGGGGTGACAATTAATATTATCTTTGCAAATAAAAGACTAAATATATATGTACGTGCATTTTTGCATGTTTTGGAATAATTTGAGGTAAGTTAAAGAGTTCTATTGTGAGGTCAAAATAGCAAAATATGATTGCAAATTCAAAAATACCCTGGTGACCGAAGGCAAGTGGGTCTGACTGACCCACTTTGCATCACGATCCCACGCCCCTTTGTAAGTGTTTTGTCTAAAACGAAAAGGAGAAAGTGTTTTGAATAGAGAAACTTACATAAACGTTTTCTTTGTACATCATTGCTCTAAATAGGTATAAGTATGTACAAGTATAGGGGCAGATAGAGTGAAAATGAATGAGAGAGAGAGAGAGAGAGAGAGAGAGAGAGAGAGAGGACCTGCAACATCTTGCTGACATTGCTAGCGCCAAAGACCTTGTGAACAATGGCAAACTTGTGGGGGTCATCCGGAGGGAAGTAAGGGGCAAAGACGCAGTCCTTTGCGCAGCGGCGGCGCAACAACTTGCAGGAGGCACACGGTGAACTTCCGCCCATTTTAGGGTCAAAGATCCAACCGTAAAAGGGAAGGGGCCGGAAGGAGGAGGGGGAACTTGTTTTGGGTGCCAAATTAATTAAGAGGGGGAAAAAAAACTTAGGAGAGAGAAAATCTACAAAACAAGACCAAGTGGAGTGTTGAAGACAAATGAGCTTGGCACGTATGGCTATTTATATTGGTCGGGGAGTGGTTAGCCTTCTAGTACTGTTGAATGGATCCAAGCATTGAACTTTAAGCTAAATATAGAACACGAAAAGTTATCTGGTAAATCGGGTATTCCGGTGTGCTAACACGTGGGACCCTCCGTTGGAAAATACTTGGGTTTTTTCATATTGTCGTAAGTGGTATTTGTGGTTAATTAGTAATTTAGTACGTAGTAAGATTGCAACCCAAGTCGACCGTAAATTATCTACTCGAACCTAATGATTTCTGGGCACTTGGACCCCAAAGACTCATTGGCTGGAAAACACTTGGTTTGATTGCATCTTATGTGATCTTCTATTTTTGAAGTGATATGGGTTATAAACATCACCGATTGTGGTAGTCCAGTTGACAGAGTTCATTATCCTCTTCAACGGAAACTTGAGTTCGAGTTACGGCTCGATCGGCCTCATGCCTGCAAATGAGTTTTCGGACTTTGTAGGGGGAGCTTATACCGACTGTGTACCTAGGTGGTGTTGTGGTGACGGTATGTTCTCACGGACAGTAGCTATAGTTCGAATCGGACATTCCACAACATGGTTACGTCTAAGGGGGATTGTTGCGCTGGTTATCCCCGCCCACTCTTTTGGTGATCAAAAAAAAAAAAAGGGGTTATAAACATGGAATCATGTGACTCTATTATGGAATTACGGATTATACTATAAAGATGTAGTTACCTAAAATAAAAGGAGGTTTTCTCCTTAACTCTCTCTTTTATACATAGAATTTTCATAATTATTCATCTTTTTATTTATTATTCTACATTTATTACGAAATGTAAAATATATAATGTCTTTTGTTTGAAAAGGAAATTACGTTCAATCAATAACATGACAAATATATACTTTATTTTGCATGAAACTATCTTCTTTTTTTCCTCTTTCTTTTTTGTTGTTGTGTAATTTTTCTAATTTTTTGGCGAGAAAAAAAATGTTATAAATTTTAAGAACCATACATGCCAATCCACTGATGCACAGAACAAGAAAAAGGTTCTCACTGATACTTTTTTCTATTCCCGTTCATGAATGGGCAAGACGCTGGTTTAGTATAAAAACAATGTTATCGGTTAGCCTAGGTTTTTGTTCATATTATTTCATGACCGCATGCCTACCAACTTTCTATATAAATTCTCGTAGAATATATACCAATCACAATTAACAAAAGGAAATCAAAATTAACAATCACAATTGGAATGTGAGAATGATAGTTTATAATATAGTATATAATTGGAAGAAAAAAGACAAATAATCGATCTGTTTTTATAATATAATTGGAAGAAAAAAGACAAATAATCGATCTGTCTATACATTTTAGTAATAAGATAATCTGTTTAGACAGGATTTGACATTTTTGGCCTTGTAGATCAGAGGGTTTTATGAAGGGCATCAAGGCTAATTTAGTCACTTTCAACAGAGGAAAACAAGGGGGAATATAGTTGACCACCGCCTAGGCGTGTGGTGGGCTGGCGATCCATAGGAATAGAGTCAAGACGAAGACTGCTTAGTAGTAAGTGATTTTAAAATTTTATGTATTACTGCTTAAACAAAAGCTAGTAATTGATTGAGAGTAACGATTTTCTAGAGAAACGTTAACTAGGGGCTAGGGTTTGGAAAATTTGTGATTCGGTGAGAAATGATGCGAAACCCTTGACCGGAACAAGAGAGAGAGAGAGAGAGAGAGAGAGACATGGGCTCGACGTGAATGTTTGTTGGCCAACATTCACATGGAAAATTTATACATTGTTAATTACATGCATCTCTCTCTCTCTCTCTCTCTCTCTCTCTCTCTCTCATCGTGTGATCAACGGCAGCATCCTACTATCTCTATCTCTATTATAAAACAGAAGGGTATGGGGACAAATTGTTAGAACGGCATAGATTTATTTGATCCAAAGGCTGTAGTGCATCCTCCTACTTCCTGGTTAAGTGTCCATGGTTTTCACCTAAATCACACAATTGTCATCCCCTTCCAATAAGGATGCGTAGTGCCGTAGGCACGAGTTAACACTAGTGAATATAAACAACACAAATGTTAAGAGCTAATACTAAATAAACCAAGTTCAACCGTACATATTCTTGCAAAAAGACGTAATTGCCATCCCAAACATCTGCATGTGTGGGGATAGAATAGGAAATAAATGTCTACATGTGCACCATGTTTTAATTTTCATAGATACTGTGAACCACATTCTTAATGCTATGTTGGATTGGTGTTTGAAATTTTTTTTTGAAAAATAGTTGGGGTAATAAGTGGAGAGAGATAGAGAGAGAAATATTGGAAGTAGAGGGAATTTTTTGAAAAATTCTTTTTGAATTGTAAAGAGAACAAGGCATAAATAACTAAAATTATACATAACAAATATCATTAAAAAAAAAAAATCGTAACAACTTAACAGAAAAATCAAGTAACAACTTGAATAACGAAAACACATAACATGAACCATAAAATTCGTGACTAACCATAAATATGCATAACTTCTCTTTTTTACGTATACACTGACGCGTAACATTGGTTTGGTACACTCTGTGCACCACAACATTCTTCTTAGCTTATTACTAGCTTTTCTTTTTCACGTTCGAAACTGCTCGAGTGTCATCAACTCTTTATTTTAATTGAAATGCGCATAAACTGACCCGAACACCCGACTTATAAAAAAAAAGAAAAACTAGTTTTCCCTTTTGCAATCCAGTGAATGGTGTCACATGAGTTTGTGCAAGGCACCTACACCATAATCACTTATAATTATCAGCTTATTATGCAAATGTAAGCACGAGGTTTCTGAACCTAAACCCTCTAAAATTATAAGAGGTGTAGAACCCTAAGACCGATTCCCACTGCCTTGCATTTAATGCCTCCACATGATTCCAAGCTTCTAATCTTCCATTCCGAGAAAAACAGCTCTCTTTCCCTAGTTGTCATTGCCCTTTTTTTAATAAGCACTTGTCTTCTAAACCAAAGTCTAAGTTTTCCCTAAGAATCTCACCTTAAAACAACTATAAAAACAGAGAAAAATGGGACCCCTCCATTGATTTTATTAAACTGGAACACCTCACAAGACGCGCACTTCCACTTTTAAGTTTTTTCAATCCCCTATGGTCTAGGTAGAAGAGACCCGTTTGTAGACAGGATGAGAACCTTGTAAATTTTTCTTATTGATGATCGGATGTCCGGATCAGCTTGCACGCACCTCAACTAATTTCGGAGCCCTAAAGATAACGACCAGACGTAACCCCCAGTGGTCCAAAATTTGAAATGTTTGGACTCCGTGGAAACAGAACCTGCAACCTTATAGATAAGCACTTATTACTTTTTCACAATCATTTAACTAAACCCTTTGAGAACCTTGTAATTTTGTCTGTGTGGGTGTTTTTTTTTTGTAAGTTTGTGAATATAGTATGAGAGAAACAGACATCTTCACCTTCTTGGAGAAAATAAAACATGCCATCTTCGATGCAAGCATTAAATGCGCATGGTGATATGGAAGATTCGATTCTTGAGATATGCATATGCATGGGGTTTTTAAATTGTGAAGGAGTGGAGATTAGAAGCAATCTATGTTACATGAATCCTTCCACATGACTAAAATATTTTTTGTCTGATATGGATACTCGACACTCGGGTAAGTGTGCGAAATTTTTATGTCACATATTTAGTTGAACGTGCTCGTAGCAAGCATGTTTTGTCATTCAAATTTAACATCAACTATATATGAAACTCTAATATTAGCCAAATGCTGTAAGCCACTTTAAAAATACTATTAAACCGAGATAATCAAAAATACTACGCCCTCCGTCCCATAATGTTTGGCGCTTTCAATATTCTAGCCTTATGAAAAAATTAACTATATCTTTTAATCCATAATGTTTTTTATAAGCAATATGGATCTTGTTTGATAGAGTTTAATTTGTTCTATTAAACAAAGTTCAAAAAATCGACTAAAACATTATGGATTGAAAGATATATGCAATTTAAAAATGGCACGCATTATTGAAAATGCCAAACATTATGGGACAAAGGGAGTATGTACTAAGAAATTTCAAAATTCAAAATTTTGGCGAATGCCTGTTTCCTCGAGATACAGTTAAAATTACTTTGATATGAATATGGCTATCCGCACCTGACACCCGTGTCCGAGTCTGTGTAACATAGGAAGCAATTATAGATGATGACAAATGAAGCTCTATGGTAAGGTGGGTTTGAAGGGACAACTAACCTCCATTCCAATTGCTCAAAGTGTGTGGCTTGGGATTTCCAAGGCCAGTCTTCTTTTCTTCCATTTCCGGGAGAAGAAATTTGGGGGAGGTGGTAGGCTAAGGAGCACAAGCGATAGGCACGTGATTGCACAGACAGGGCCCATGCTAAATTGTTGCTGCAGACATACACTATTTAAACATGGAATTAATTACAGATTCCCTAAGACTCATACGTACGTGTATAGCTTCCAGTGTTGAAAGATATATAGTTCATATCAAGCAGTAGAAATGCCACAACCCCCCTGGGACCCTTTTGTCGCCCAACCGAAACCCATTATTCAGTGTCAGACTCAATACCATGTTTGGTAGTCATAAGCATGCATATTCAACAGAACTAGCTCTTAAATGAAACTGAGTTAATTTTCGCTGTCATGAGAATCTTCTGCCAGATTCCAACACCAAATGAAACTCTTTACAATGCCACAGGGGTACCAACAAACCCGGAGCAACACTTCGTACAGGACGCTGTCATATTATCTGGCAAGTCATGCAATCCTGAAAAAGTACATGGCAAGAGCAGAGGGAGAAGAGGGAAGGACCTCATTATAGGTTGGAATCTGGTTCACTAGTTATGTGATTGATTCTTCGGAGATCCAGCAGCTTTCGTGCATTACGCTTCTTAATTCCATCTCTAAACAGAGTACTTGCTGAGAATTGTTCTTCTTTATGAGCCAAAGACGGTGATGGGTTCATCTCTACTGCTTTCTTTTTCAAGTAATCTGCTGCCTGTGCTCGGACTGAATTAAGACCAAACAGCATTGGTAATAAGGAAATAACGATATGTGATGCAAAATTTAAGTTAAATATGCCAACATAAGACTCGATTTCTAGTTGCCAAATATTATCTAGCAAGAGCGATACAAGTTAGTAGAAGACTAATCAAGGAGCGCAAAACGACACAGACACAGAAGCTTCTCAAACAAAAAAGTTCATTCTGCTTCATTTCTGACATCAGTTGCAAACACAGAAGATACCTATTTTGACATGAAAATTTTCAACAGTCAGACTCTAATTTTCGTGATGATTTAATTCATTAGAAACAACACGTTGAAGCAAATTTGTGCTACAGTCTTTTTTCTTCTAATAGGATTCATGGAGAGCAGCTAATGCTGTAGTATGCATTCATTGTCGTACGACCTTAAGGGGTTTCAAGGTTTAAGAGGTCGAATTTCCCATTTGGTGCCAATGACGGGCTAGCCCAGCTATATCAGGTATAAGCAAAGCCAGCAAAAATAATTCCAAGTAAAAGGTGGGCTACCAACAGAGTGAGGTCCCACATGGCGCATAACTATGCATGTACAGTTCCAGTGGTTCACAAGTTGCAACTAACCATCTGGTTATACTTCATCTTAGAAATCATGTAAGACCAGATATTGGGAATGCCCCTACACAACATTTCTATAGGCTTAGAGCAGTTGAGGTTTATTTCTCGTCCACATTCCCATCTTATGATACCAAAAAGGATTCACAGCACTAGATTTGATTCATTTGACAAAGAGTGGTGCTATTTGCACCGACGGGTTTCCTACCGACGGTATACCGACGGCCGCGCGCGGCCGTCTCCGGCCACCGGACGGCCGATCCGAGCCGTCCAAAAATTTTAAAAAAAAAAAACCGAGGGGCCCAGCGCGGGAATCAACGGCATCCGATGTGTGTAGGGTACTTGATCTAAACACCATTTTTTTCGTGTATATATGTATATATACATATATACATATCGGATGCCGTTGATTCCCGCGCTGGGCCCCTCGGTTTTTTTTTTTTAAAATTTTTGGACGGCTCGGATCGGCCGTCCGGTGGCCGGAGACGGCCGCGCGCGGCCGTCGGTACGATTTCCCTACATTTTTGGTCGGTACACATATCATTTTCGTTTGACAAACTAAGGAGCTCAAAAAATTAATACCACAAGACACGCCAGATTGTGAAGCCAAAGAGGCAACAGCAACATCCTTGAGTCTCTTAAGTTTTCCAATAACTTCAACATTTCTAAAGAAGTCATTGTGCTGAGGATCACTCACGCCATTCATCTCAAAGCATGAAAGTGCACTTTCACATGCCTACAATAAGTAACAGCCACAAGTCAAATCCAACATATATGACCATAGATCATCTACATCAAGGTCCATATGGTTCCTAAACATAAATTTGAAACCAAATCGTGCACCAGAGGTCCAAAAGTGAAGTCAACAAAAGAAGGGAAATACCAAGAAAAATAGAGTCGAATTCCAATGTCTGCCCCAAGTTCATTGACAGAGTCAAGACAAACTTAATAGAAATAACTAGGCACGGATTTGTTTAGCTAGGCTACTAGTAAACATATGCATTTAACAAACTCTACTAGAACTAGAAGTGTATGTGGAAAATATGATAGCCTAAGCTTCAGGAACGAGAAGATCAAATAGCATTTTCTTCACATTTATTGCAGTTCACAATGCAACGAATGAGTTCACTTGAGATCAATTGACAATTACGAATCTCTACCCATGAGGGAACAAATAATTTCAATAGGATAACTTATCAAACATGTCTTCTTTACTTTGTAGAAATTGGTTGATTAGAAGTTGTCCATTTTCTCATTAGGCTCGTTTCCATTTAATCTATTTTTTTTCATCAACCTTTTAATCTTGTATAGGCTCTGTTTGTCTTTGTTTTGATTGTTATTTGAGGGATGCACTCTTGACATTTTGTTCTTCTTAACAAAGCTCTGAGTTACCAAAAATAAGTTATCTGGAAAAATCCACAAAAAATATAAGCAAACGAATCGAAGTGATAAATTGTGACATACTAAAAATAACCGCTTAATCCATTTACAGGTATATGAAAACCAATTCGAGTTCCCAGAATGTAAAAATCCTACTGTTGACAAACCTCTATTAAAGTTGGGGAAAATGTTTGGAGATTATTGGAAGTAACACATTCAAAGCTTTCATGACTAATTTACATGTCTTTGATTTACTAAGTAGTGCTTGGGAATTCTTGTGAATGGAGATATTTATACCAGGAAAAAAGTATCATTATGATATCTTTGAAAAGGTACTCTTTAAACTTCAATATTTGAGCTATGTACAATAAAACCAAGCGTGTGTTACAGTCTGCTTGGTTCAACGGAATCAACAAACAATATATCAAATCTTAAGTCAATGTTGACAACAAGTAGTTTTTAACACTTACCTGAAACTCCAATATTGAAAGGACATTACCTTTGTAGCAATGGAGTAGAACCCATTATCTAACGAATGCTCAGCAAATGTCATCCATTCTTTGTATGAAACTCGTAGCCATTGATTACTAGGAGACCTTAATTCCCGCAGAGCCAAAGCTTCGTATCTCAAAGCCAAGCAACTCTGGAAGCAGTTGAACATGTAAACAACAGTCAAGAGGCATTAAACTTCAGTACAAAGTTATTCTCATTACCTCAAAACTTAACAAGATCCTATGTCATGCATGGAATTACATATCACTTAGGGTACCATTAAAAAATGCTGAAATTACTGAGTTACCCTTTTCCTGTATACAAGTAGCAATCAAAAGCATGACGCCTTTTATGTGCTTTGTATTAATTTTGTTGGTTTATACTTTATAGCTTTTTGTTGGCTTTTCATTTACTGAAATGCTCTTGTATCCAAATTTTGAATGTCCATTGTCTGGTTTTCATGTTAAACCCGATTCAGATGTAATGCCATGTGTGATTGGTAAGAAATACATAATCCCAATGGTTGAGTAATCCCACAGACCTAATGGGATGGAATCACTAACACATTCCCCGAACTCTCGCACATTCCATGTTTTGTTGGAGTGTTGTCCATAGGACAAGTAATTCCCAGCTAATTTCTGAGTTCAAATGTTGGAATTGTAGCTCCAACGTATTTGATCCAATCTCATGTCTTATCAGATTCCCACCAGTTTGAAGAGATAACATCATATCAGTTGAAAACTCAATTTCACCACAGTGAAGACATGTCTCAACCTAGTGGTCTCAGGCGCCACTTATTTTAGATGTTAATCGTACGGCCAACTCAAGATTTATAGGCAAATATGGATTTGCTAGGGTTGGCCGGTGGTGAAGGCCTGAGACTTAAAGGTTTGCTCTTTCCTAAAGTCTTTTGAAACATCTAATGTGCTATCAACTCTTTTGGGGCCAGTCCATATGGAGCATTTGCTCCGGCTTTAATTGGGACCTCTGCTAGTGGTAGTGGACGGTGGTGGTGGTGTTGGTGCCTAGGATTAGTCGAGGTTTGCATAAGCTGACCCAGACACCCGAGTTATAAAAAAAACGGATTTACTAGGAGTAGGTAATTTTGATTTCAAAGGCCTAAAAAGCTAGGACAAGATCATATCTCAAAAGGCAAGAACTTGCATAACTTTCAAAACAGAGGAAAAAATCTACAGTACAGTTATATTGTGCAAGGGTATACTGATCACTCAAAATCAAAAGAAGGAGTAACACATTTCCGTCTGCGATGGATCATGGATTAATCGAGATATAACAAATTAACACAAGAAAACGAAAGAGAGACGGATGTATGCCTCGATATCGCCAGCAAGGGCAAATGCTCGAACGAAAAATTCAACAACGGAAAGCTTATGCTCGACGGATTTATCTGCGATTTTGCGAATCACGGAGAGAGATTCGCGTCTAATGAAGTCGCTCAAGCTCGAGCGGACTTCGAGCAACGATTTCACGTCTTTGGAAACCAGAAGCGATTCGAGGATTCCTAGAGTTCCGTCGTCGAATCTGCACAGAAACGAGAGGTGTTCGTATAATTTGAGACGGAAAACGGCGACGATTGAGATTGAAATGGAACCAATTAGGGTTAGGGAAAGGGAAGCGAGAGTCACCTTCGGAGTTCGACTTGGGATCGAAAGAGGGAAATCTGGTGATCGACTTTGGCGCTGGACATGTTTTGGGGAAATGGCGGGTTGGGGTTTTTTCAAATTGGTGTGGTTTAAATAGAGTTCCTTAAATGTTCGTGAAGACAAAAGGCAAGGGGCCGGGCTATTCGCACCCACAAATTTACTCCCATACCCCACTATATTTCGGCAAGCGGTTGTTGAAAATCATAAATAACATTTCGGTAAATAGTTGTTGAAAATAAGATTATATTTCGGTAACTACATATCGAAAATATATTCAATTTTCGGTAGACAATTGCCAAACATGCATTTTCGGTAAACAGCTGTTGAAAAAAACATCATATTTCGGTAATTGGATGCTGAAAATGTATCTCAATTTCGGTAACTAACTGTCGAGTCTAATTGAAAATTTTTAACGGGGTATGGGAGTAAATTTGTGGGTGCGAATAGCCCGGCCCAAGGCAAGACTCTCGTGAGATTATTTTTTTTAGGGTAAATTTCACTTACCTCTCCTAAGGTTTCTGATAATGACAGATACCTCCCTCATATTTCAAAAATTGCACTTATCTTCCGTCTGCTTTAGTTGTCGGCTGCAGATTCCCTAAATGCCGTTAGAAGACCTAGGGGAAGTACCTGCAATTGTTAGAAACCTCAGGGGAGGTCAATAAAAGGGTAAAACTGTACATTCAAGCAATCCATTAACATCTATTAGCCGACAAGTCTGACAGGGGAGGTAAGTACAATTTTAAAAATGTGAGAGAAGGTGTCTGTCACTGTTAGAAACCTCATGGGAGGTAAGTGAAATTTACCATCTTTTTTATCACCACCTTTTGGTTATGGATGATGAAAATACGTATTTAATATTAAAAAAAGAAATTAATTTTCACACTCCTCTTCTGTCCAAGTGCACTCCATTTTTTATCTTCATTCATGTAGAATTATAAAACTACCCTTCATACATTTCTCTCTTCACACATGAAAAGGGTAATCATGTAATTTTGCATCACTACAAAAAAAAAAATGAGTGCATTTGAATAGAAGAAGAATGTGAAAATCAATTCCCTTAAAATAAAATTAAAAAAAGGCATTTTATTGTTTAGTTAAACTCTAATCAAAATTCTTCTTTATCTCTATCTTTATTGGATGTACTAGTCACACATTTCATCCCAAAAAATTCAAAATCCCCCCACTTTTTCTTCTAAAAAAATCCAAACAAAACCGTTACGCCTTTCATTCTTAAGCTCTATTCACACAAATCTCATCCCACTTTATGCTTTGTGTAGAACTTGAGAGAAATAAGAGAAAGAAATGAAAATTTTAAAAATTTCTCTCCCATTGTTTGATTTGGGGAGAAAGATGAGAGATATTTTTCTTTTAAAAATCCAGAAGTGTGAATAGTCTCATTTCCTTCCATTTTCCTTTCTCTTCTTTTCTCTCACTTTTCTCGACTTCCAATGTTCAAGGCGAATATTGTGAATCTAGAAGTGTGAATAGTGTAATTTCTCTTCTTCTCAATTTTCAAGGTTTATCTACCTTGTGGTTTTCTATGGAAAGAAGCCAAGGAAAGAGTTTTCTCACTTGTGAATCTGCAGAGGCTAGATTGAGAATACGAACAAGTAGGTTTTTTTTTTTTTCCCCCACTTTTTTGATCGGCTAATACGACCAAGTAGTTCCAATGATGGAGTTATTTTGCAAGGCTTTAGGTTGTCATAAATCTTCTCCTTTACGTCTGTCAATGAATTTGAATATTTGTTGACAGTATCTTTGCTAAAAAGTCAGTCTAGTTTAATGGTTTGAAGGAAAATTTTCATATATATGAAGTTGGAAGTGATTGGTCTGTAGTATGATTTTGTTGTTTCAATCGAGCCAAGTAATTAGTCTGCTGCTGTAAATCTACGGTGTAACAGGAGGGGGAACTCACGTAACAAAAAGGGTCTCACTCCAATAAATGTCTTGGACAGTTCAACAATTCTTTCACAATGTAAAAGGGTCTTATCAAGTAGAGTTTTCTGTCAAACAACGTTTGTGAGATAGCTCCAACAACTGTTTGAGACAGTCACCGAATATGACCTGTCTCCTAGCCTCAAAAAAAAATGAAGAAGATGTGGATGGAGCGATGGGCTCACCTTAGAGCATACACCTCCACACACTACCTGTTTTTTTCTCTATTAGGAGGTTCAATCGCACCACATGGTCATCAGGGCACTCAGACAACTCAAAATCATATTATGACTTGAACGCCATACTTGGGAAATGCAAATTTCTCCATCTGGATCTTCGATCATTAGAAAACCACGACGGATGTGATCAAAATCAAAGCAGATTGGTAACATGGCTTCTGCCAATGTTTTTCCCAATTTTGTGGTGTTAATCAATAGGTGACAAACCCATCGGTACGATCACAATACTATCGTCTTTAATCCACTGTCCAACAAGGACCAAGTAGAAGAAGCCGCCGACACGCATGAGTTGCAACCTGAAAAACTGAAACCCAGCTCTGGGAGGATGTAACTAGAGAACACCAGACCATCAGCCCTGGTTTTTGTCTCAATTAGATTGGTTAATTGAAGCACTATACAGAATTCCCTCTCCCCATTTTGAAGTGGACAATATTTTTGCCTATCATGTATTGCTCCAGTAAACGAAAACTGAACACAACAAAAAAGAATAATTTACTTGATCCTCTCCATTTCTTGCCAAAAAAGGAGATATCAGTTTTAACACGTACACCTATATTGCAACACAATCACAAACCAGGAAACAAAGCAAAACAAAAAATCCAACACCAAGTGCGTGCATTGTCCCCTCAATAAGTTAGTAAAGTGAAGGAATCTGTAATGCGAAGTGAACGCCCTGTCCAAAAATAATGGTCAGGTCTTCCAACTCTCGTTACAAGTCACCGTCCCAATCATACAGTGGCAATTACACAAAACAAATAGTAAGTGCTATGATATCCAAGGTGGCACCGACGAAATGATGTTAGCGATCTCCCACGCGGCCAAAAGATGATGGATACATGAAAGAAAAGTACCATATAAACAGACAAACTGGGGAATAAACTGACTTGCTAATTTTACCAAGTGATGCGAATGCAAATTAACAGCCACGGACTGAGAGATCATGAGTAAATTGCACAACAACTAACACGCAATTTGCAGTTGCGGAAAACCAATCCATCAACGGTTAACAGGCTAACCGATAGACACTGCACGTTTGCAGAAAAACCATTCCACTATTTGGGAACGAAAGATCGATACAAAGAAATCTTCAAATGAAGGAAAAAACCATTCTGCAACCCAAAAGAGACGCACACTAACAGGCATGCAACTGATAAAAGCTGCAAAAATTACCACTCAGGAATCTTTTTTTCGCTCTAACATGTTATTTCTCACGCTAAGTTGGAATTCATAAACGTAGAGAAATAGCAGCTGTTAGCAAAAGTATCCAATAGATGAGAAATGACCCATGAAGTGTACATGAAACAGAAGTTTGTAGGCCAACTGCAAATCGGCAATTCTCCATTGATGGATCAACTTTGGTAATCAAACCCAACCCTCCAAAATTGCAGCTATCCGCCCTCTGATCATGCTGCTGGAAGTAGCTATTAAATGCGTACGATATGTTCCCGGGCCAAGTTAGGTTAAAACAAGAACCACCAGGAAACATAGCACTACAGTCTGCAACAGAACAAGCATCCAGAGCACTGGCACTCGCATTCGACAAGTCCATGTTATTATTCAAAACACACCACTTGGAAGCGAGGTAGTCTACATTCTGTGCATTCACCAGGGTTTTCAAGCCCTGCCCAAAATCGACAGGGTACTTAGCTTGGCCATCAAAAGTAAAGATTCCCCAGTGTCGCTCAAAATTTCCCGTCACTATGCTTCTTTGATCTTCGTCCAAAAGGCTAAATACATAAATTTCCGTTGGAGGATTACGAGGTCTAAGTGGAGTCCCTGATTTGGCATACAGGTGGTCCGTCAAGCCTTTCATGAAAATCTCAGCTATGGATGACGTGGCGTTGGCAGCTCCGTCTGTGGGCCACCCAATCTGGCCCACTACGATCTCCATTTCAGGAAATCCAGCAGTGGATAAAGAAGTAACGAGGGTATCATAGGTTAAGTCGAAGCTGTTGTGGTATGTTTTGTGGGAGTCGTTAAGAGAGTGTGCAGATTCTTTGAAGAGAGTGAAGCCAAGGGTAATGTTCTTGTTTTTACGGTAAGTTAAGAAAGGCGAAATGTTCGCAACGAAAGGAGAGCGCTGCTTGTTGAGAAATGTGAGGAGTTCGATCATGGTTTTGTTGATGTCGGGCCTAAAGTGTCCTTTAGAAGGGAGGCCGGATTCTGATGCAAATGTGTCGGAACTGCATGGAACCACAACTCTCACCTTGTTTGCTAAGTTGGCAGCAGTAAGAGCTGTTTGGATGTTGATGGCTGCACCCACTACAAATTGGTCAAATTGACCACCATAATCTTGGAGGAATGGCTCATTGCCTACAGCAACATACCTGTAAATAGTTCAGTTAGTAGTTTGAGCAGAAGAGAAAACACTCTTAAATGTGCAGATAATTACCCCTAAAGAGTTACTCTCTTCTTTTTGTTTTTCCATATTTTAAGCTTGAAATGAGTTGCTTATTCCTCCCCTAAAGAAATATAATTAGGGGCTTCTGCCATACAATGATGAAGTTGATACTCCACTGAAAAACACTATTAAATGTTCCACAGTGACAGATTGAAGTTCTTTGATTGTGACCTAAAGCAGTTCCCAACCCGATTGTACCCTTAAGTTTTGTCTTGTAAATCAAGACAAGGAGCAGAAAAATAAGGTAATATGGCAAATGACACCGTAACCCAGATATTGGCAAATGATGCATAACCTCGTTAGAAGGGAATAGGGAAATGTATGGACTAACGAACGTGCTGCAAGAAACGCCACACGAATCATTCAAAACAGTCAAGGAAGTATATGAACATGTTTGGCTAAGCATCCAAACAAATTGTCTCTCATTCTCCACACTTCCCCTACGAGTTCAAATAAATGTATTTCAACCTTAAAGGTGAAAACTGAATGATGAGAAGATCAGTGCCAAGGAAAAAAAAAAAAAAACTGGAGGATCAGTGACCACAAATCTCAGGCTATGTGAAGCTTCTCTTCGATGTATGTGTTTAGACCATTAACAATAAAGGTAACCAAAAGGGAACTTCCAATGGTCTTCAAAATGCCTAGCCAGGAGATTTTGTAACTGACAAATGAGTGACGAATGAGAAAATGATCTATTGATTAACAGAACAAATATATGCAAGTTGGATGGGAAGTATAATAAGCATCTCATCTGTTTCCCCCCTACCATTCAGATTTCACTTTTAGTTGGTGCCTGAGACATCATATTGCATTAACAAGGATGTGCTCGGCCCTATCATCTTTTCAATCACCAAACAATATTTGCATGATCAAAACACTCCTTTGCTGTTAATTTACTTTCAAACAAGCAGAAGCTTTCTGGAGTTAGATACTTTCAGTTTCAGCTGATACCAGTTGGCATTGCCAAAGAGACTGACCATTTGAGCGTTACTATTAAACCAACAGAAGGCTTGGCATCTGTTGGCATTAATGGTTACCACTTACTATATAGAGCAGCAGCAAATCTAAGCCCCGTTTTGTTGGCAGCCTTGCAGCTTTTCAAATCTCAAAGGGCACAAACAACACTCAATCAACTGGAATCCAACAAAAATCCTCCAGAACATTTTCGAAATTTTAATGACATGCTACAGGTTAACTTTGATCTACATTATCAAGATCCCGAACCTTCTGCACAACACCCAACATATATTTAGTCCAAATAAGGTTGACATCTTGATCCCAAGGCTATAACCAGATTTCACTGAAATGAACGAATAGGTTAGTTATGGAGTAATATATCTGTGACAATAATATGTCTTCCAAAGTATCTAATTCAACAAAATGCCAAAGCCAACAACCCATCTTCTTGCTAATCTCACTACATATCGGTTGTATCCACAGCACTCCCTCTCCCGTTATGAAACCAACACAAGTGAGAGGTGGATATAACCATTAAGGCCATATAATTGTGAATACTACCAAATTACGGTTATCACTTTGTATCCTCTTGCCCTCACTGCTAATATCTCTTTGAGATACCACAGTATCCTGCCCAATATACTGACTAACCCAGTGACCCGATCCCGCCATCCACTAGCAAGGTCAGCCCTTGCTGCTAATAGGAGTATCACTCATTGGGTAGCTTCTTTCTTGCCTGAATTGCTTTGATTTCTTTCAGTTCGACATTATGTCTTCGCGTATTAGGTAGTGTGATCATTCGTGTTAAGGATATATATAGAGTCTCACATTGCTTCGGAATAGAATGGGTGATCAGTTAATATAATGTTGGGACCTCTCCACTCTGGTTTTGAGTTGGATATAAAGTTTCCACATTGTATCTGCGCAGAGCTCATTCCTTCCACCCCACATTATTCACAATCAACACCCCATGATGACACACCAGCAAAAAGGCTGCACAATGTTAAACCCAAAAAAGAGGCTAGACGTGACACACCTCAAACGCGGCTGCACGTAAGGGGATGTTAAGGAAATATACAAAGTCCCACATTGCTTGGAAGTGGAGTGGAATGGGTGATCACTTAATATTGGGACCCTCCACTCATTGCCAATTGATTTTGATTTTTGAGTTGGATATAAAGTTTCCACTGTTTGCACGGGTGAAGGCTTTGCAACCTCGATTGCAGAGATACAACAAGTACAGGAAAACCCACATGACCAAACCCCTCAATTCCTCCGCTAAAAAACCCACATTCCCTGCTCAACACCAATAACGTAAACGCATAATTATTTGGGAGAGGAGAAAAAAAGTGAATAACATACTCTATTCGAACTCCAGTCCGTGAATCAGAGAAGTAACGGGTGAGATTGTCGTGGACCCAGGTCTCAGCAGCTTTCTTGGAGGAATTCAAGCTTCTGAGCATGGAGTTGGGGATGCCGACGGTGACATAGATGTTGGAACCGGAGAGGGACTGGAGGGCATTTGGGTCGGCGTCGAAGAGCTTGACCTTGGTGATGTTGTTGGATTTCAAGAGCTCCACCACCTTGGGCGGAGGCAGCGGGCGGGATGCGGTGGTGCCCCAGTTCACTCCGACGACGGCGACAACCCCAGATGAAGAGCACAAGCTCGATATGGCAAGCAATAATGCTTGGATTAGACGGAGATTTGGGGCCATTTGATGAAGAGTGCAAGCTCTACTACTTGCCGCTGCTGCCCAGCCAATACTCCTTCTACGTCATACTTGCTGTGGTTTTTGGACTGATGAGTGGTGGCCTCTGCCGGGGAATAAGCTGGGGCGGAATAAACTGGAATTTTTTAATCAAAATAACGTAGGTATTAAGTATAGAAAAATGATTTTCTTCGTGTTACGTTGATAAAAAATCTTACAGAAAAATAAGGGCTATGTTCGGTTAGCTTATTTAGTTTTTTTTAATTTTGTTTTCCAATCATTACTCTATATCTTTCTTCAATCATTACCCTATTTCTACAATTATTAATTTCATTTCTGAGAGAAACCATCATCCAAATTGTTCAAAACCATCATGCGTACAACAGTGTTGTAAATATTTAAGTTAATTGTATGTTGGAAACTTGATAAGGCCCCGTTCCAGAAACCTTCTTAAAAAATAAGCAGCTTATTTCACATTTTCAAACTCAAAAATAAGGTAAATGAAAAATAATTTTTTAATTTTTTTTTGCACCATATTAAAGATTTTGATGAGATCTATTAAACAAGATCCATATTGGTAGAAAAATTATTTACGTAAACATATTGTTTTTGAGATTAAAATTGCCTTCTTAAAAAATAAGTTCTTATTTTACGTTGCGGAACGGGGCCTAAGTATGTTTTTTCTTCAGTACATGGAGAGCAAATGCACTTTCAAGAATGCACAAAAAAAAAATTTGATGAGTAAGCTGTGCTGGTGTGCCTCATCAAATTTTTATTTTTTTCAATATTGTATACATCAGCGGGATTAGTAAGTTAGTTCATAGAAGGTTCAGAGGCTATCCATAACCCTAAATTCACAAACCGTCCACAGTAAGGCTCGAACCCTGATCTCTCACAAGGGACATGTAGATACCCGGATAAGGGTTGTGTGGTGATTATTTGAATTGAGGATTTAAATGAAAGAATGAAAACTTAAGGGAGTGTGTGTGATAAAAAGATATAGGGGTATAAATATGGTGGTGGTGTATGTAAGAGATAACATTTTCATCTCTCTCACTCTCTCTCTCTCTCTCTCTCTCTCTCTCTCTCTCTCTCTCTCTCTCTCCTATCACTCAAAACTTCACTTTATCTCTCAAGAAACCGTAGAATCAACCTCCCTTCGACCTCCCAATCGTGTTCTTGAGCTCAGAAATCATCAGGTCAATTTTGAAGGAGAGATTTCTTTGATTTTGAAGTTCAAGGAGGCCATGGCTTGCTCAAATCTCGTAGATTTTGGTTTTCGTAGAGAGGTATGGACTTCTTTACCTCTTTTATGTGTTTATATGTTGATTTGGTGTGAAAATCAAATATTGATTGTCCCACCTCATTCTCTAGAAAGTTGTCAAAAAATTATAGAAATGGCCCGAAGATCACCCGGGGATCGATCCCTCAATTCAAATGTGGATTTTTCACCTAGGGGATCTATCCTCATGAGAGGAGGGATCGATCCCTCTCCTCTCTGGAAACTCTGCTCGTCTTCTGGTTCAAATGACCATAACTTTCTCATTCGATGTTCGATTTATGCAAACTTTATATCGATTCGAAGGTATTGAAGTCAGCTTTTCATTGCCACTATAATCGTTTTAAAACTATGAGTAGACATAAAGTTATGACCATTGGAGTGAGGATGTGTCAGTCTACCAACATCCACTGCTACTCCTAAGATTCTCATTCTGTCATTATGACTTTTTATGACTAGTGGAAATTATTCTTGACCCGTTGGCCTTCCGTTAGTGAGGAATGAATAGGGAATTACTTCGTTAAAACTTTGTTAAAATGCATCCTATTAATTGTTGGTTATTTGTGAATGTTTTATGGCTCATTTGTGGTAACATTGGCATATTATGATGTTATTTGTATGAGAGTCATAATGGGGGAGTCTTAACTTGCATATTGTATGAGAAAGTAATTGTTTGGATCAGAAGTTGGTTTAGGAAATCTCGTAGCGCAAGGGATGGTAATATGGAGATTTAGATGAGTTTCGTAACGCAAGGAGTGGTAATACGGTGACCCGAGTCGTTTAGAGATCACCGTGACGCAAGGGGTGGCAACACGGTAACCCTCATGGGGTTATGGTAACGCAATGGGTGGAAATACCGATGGTGAGAATTTGGGATAGCAAGTCATGCTGAGATTGTAGAGTGCATGAGTTTTGTGAATTGTGTGACTATTTGTGATAACGACATATCTTTAAACGATTGAAATGAATGTCGATACACCTATGAGTCAATCGTTATCTCGTGATTGAACTACATCTCCTCATCATCTCATTTTGAACTTGTCTTTATATTTATACATAGAACTAGTAAAGATTTTTCTATTGGGCTAGTGTAACTCAACCTATCATTTTTTTCAGGACAAAACGTAGGGCAATAGCTTACATGCTCTATGTAATTGGATATGAAGATTTTTGGAAGCTATCCCCATCTAGTTACTTGAACATTTTTGTATTGACTTTCTTTTGATGAAGATGATTTTGTAACTAATTGTTCTTGAATTTCTTTTGATTAACTCGTTTGTATAATACTTGATGACACATGTACTTAAGCTTATTTGGGGTCGGAGTGCCAAAGTTGTATATCTTTAAATTTTGGGACATGTTTGTAAAGTTAAACAGGTGGGAACTCCTTTTGGGTATTATTATGTTATGCGAAAATCTTTTCTTGAAATCGAATATTTATTTTTGTTGAAAATCAAGAGTGTGACAGGACAACCAGGAGTTACCAACTAGGCTACAAGCCCATTGGTGTCTCATCAAATTGATTTTGTATTTCCGTTGTTGCTTGCATCTAGGTATAAATAGTCTTGCTTTGTTTGGTTTGTGATTTGAGTTGTATTTTTTGATAATGAGTGGAGAGAGATGAGAGTAATGATTGGAGAGAGAGGTAAAAAGTGGAGAGAGATAGTGTGAGAAATGGGAGTAATGATAGAAAAGTAAGATAGAGAAATGAAAGTAATGATTGAGTTGAAAAATATTTTTTATATAGAGTAGTGAAGTAAACAAGGCATAATGATTTCGATCGGAGTTTTTTGTTTGGATATTTTCAAACATAATTTTGTAAAAGTCATTATTTTTAAATTCATTTCGTCAAAACGAACTAATAATACATAAAAATTTGATACAAAATTAATAAATACCGAAAAAATTTGAACAGAAACAAAATAAAAAAGTTACGAAACTAACGTCTTTCGAAGAGGGGCGGAATCGAATTGAGGGAAGCCCTAAAACTATTCACACTTTCCTAAAATGTACACCGCCTGCAGTACTGTAAAAAATTTACCCGCTTGTGACGGTGGCTTGCAGCCCAAGCCCCAACGGCGGCGGGGAAAAAAGGCTTTATGCGAAATCTTCAACACAAGTTCACCATCAACGTCGAGATCCATCAACCCTTCTGTGGGTAATCTTGTTAACTACCCAATACTGTAACAATCGATTCGATTTGAGTCGGAGCCAACCATGAGTACCAATCCAGCACCCGAATCCAACCCCGCGTCTACGTCTTCGAGCCCGAGCGAAGCGCCGAAGCCTCCTATTGAGCAACTCCGGTTGCCCACGCCGGACGAGATACGTGGCCAAGATATTTGGAATAACTGCGCCGTTCGCAGCGTCTTCAGCGGAGTCGTGGGTACATGAAACTAATTTATAGTTAGCGTTACATTTCTTATGCTGCATTTGTTCCTTAAAGTGTGTTTTAATTTGTTATTTCGTCATACCTTTTGCACTGCAGCACTGTTCTTTTTAATCTCGCATTCTCATTGTTTGACGATAACTCGATTCCACGGCCAAACCCTAGGGGTTAGCCAGTGGTCAATTGGGACTGAGGATTTTGCTCCCTCCTAAGGTCTCATGATCGAAACCTCACTGTTCCTATCAATTCCTCTGGGGACATTGGATGGAAGCCACAGGAGGTTTGACCAGTTGGTATGGATTAGTCAAGATGCGCGCAAGCCGGTCCAGACACGTAGTTATCGAAACAAAACTGTATTCCACAGCCCCATTATGCCTGTTTCTATGTTCTTGTTTGCTTTTCATTTTCATGTTTTTGTGTTTCTTTTTTACTTTTTTTTTTTTTTTTGAAAACTTCTTGACTAACCTTGGGTAGGTGTTTTGACCTAATCCCTTTTATGTCATGTTTGTGTCCCAACACTATTAGGCAATTTGCCTGGCCAAAGTACACCGAAAAGATGCATCACCATTTGATTAGTTAGGTGGCTGATGATGTGCTTTTCCATCGACTCATCAAATTTGCGTAAACTTTGTTGCTAAGTTAGCATGACCGGTAATAAAATGTTAGTGAGTGGAAAAATGCCTAGCCTTTGAAGAGCTTGATGGGCTTGCAAAAATTCGATGCGGCTAGGTATCTTGCCTCACAGTCTCATATATGTATCCCGCGGCAGATACTCCTAGCCTTTGAGTTCGTCATCTCCTGTTTTCTTACGGGGGTGGAGTATTTTAACTTTGATTGGTTCTTATTGTACTGGGGGTTTGTTTGCAGGAGGTGGGCTGGGTTTGGCCTTGGGTTTGTTTTTGGGGTCATTTGACACCCCCATAATGCAAGACACAATGACTGGGAAGCAACAGTTCATTTATCAAGCAAAGCAGATGGGAAGGAAGAGCTGGAGTAACTGCAAAACTTTTGCTGTTATGGGCTTAATTTTTTCAGCTGCTGAATGTGTTGTTGAGAAGGTAGAATCATATTTTATCTAAAGAAGTGTGTATAACTGTATATTTTTTCCAGCATTTTCTCTATTGCCTGTGCAACTATTGAGAACATAATGGCAACGGATTGGAACAGGTATGGATGGGCAAGGAGATTTTAAGTTACTCCATTGTTCTACGCAATTTGGCGAAATTAGTTTACATTTTCTGTATTTCTTATTTGTGGAGAGAACTAACTCCTGAGTAATTGTTTGCAGGCACGTGCAAAACATGACACCACAAATACAGCTGTTGCAGGATGTGTAACTGGAGGTGTATTATCGGCTTCAGGTAATCTTGTCCTTTGTCATCTCCCATGATTCCTATCTTTGAACTGCTCGGGTTCTGTGTAATGGCCAGATAACTGTTGTCATTAATTCGATTATTAAATAAGACAATTCTGCATGCTCCAGATTTACATTTCAGGTGTGCCACCTTATCATTAAGCACGATTACCCCAATGTTTCAGTGTCTGTGTTGTGGGATGATCCCTACACTTATCCATACCTTTCTTTTACTTCAGCTTCATTTTGTTTTTAGGACACATACAAATACCACTCTTAGGCTTTCGAACAAGATGGCCTTCTTACTTGCCAACAAATGTTGACTAAGTTCAGATTTAAAGTTCAATAGTGTTTGATGTTCAATTTATTTTAACTAGTTAATTGATCTACAATATTCATTACATGCGATCTATCCCATGTTTGCTAAGGACTGGATTGGGTAGACATTGTTGTATATGTGATTAAGTTTTCCTCACGGTCATGGGGAAGTAGGGTGTCCTATCGGACCTATCTTACCACACTATTCGTCAATATGCGCAACCAAACAACCTTAGTGACCAGAGCACAGTATTTCCACATTATCAGGATACTTGCATATGGGAAGACCAATTCTATTCTCTTCCAGCTCCTAAAGAGATGAATAGTAGAGGGTCTGAAGTTCGATAGAACACGCTTTAAGTTTTTGACCCATATGAATAGGCAAACATAGTTTCTCGACTTTCTGACTGATGATGAATCATGAATCTTTGAAAGATTCTTGTGATGATGGTGATTTACCTCTGAGATGTGCATTTTAGCAAGGACATTTAGGAAATTTTCCTCGTACTACCTGCATTATCCTTGAGGTTGCCCTAGTGAGTCTTACCCAAGTCAGTTATCTAGTGTCGTTGCAACGTCCCTCTTATTGAATTTTGCTGCATGATTGTGATTCTTTCTTGAATGATAACTCGAAGCATCAAATTAGGACCCTCACATAATTCTAGTAAGAGTTGTACCAAATAGGTAATTAATGCACATGTGCTCTGCAATTGGTTCTCCAACATTGCTGGAAGCCTCATTTAACACAGGCTTCATCATTTTCTGGTGACTACTACGTTTCGCCACAGAACTATTATCACTTTTATGGATAATTTTGTATTGAGCAAAGTATTCATAGATAATTTTGTCATTTTCTGGTGACTACTATGCTTCGCCACAGAACTATTGTCACTTTTATAGATAATTTTGTCATTTTCTGGTGACTACTACATTTTGCCACAGAATCTTGGGATTTGATATTAAGCAATTTTAAACCTTGGCCCATCTGTGTATTTAGGTGGTCCGAAAGCAGCTTGTTTTGGTTGTGCTGGCTTTGCTGCATTTTCAGTTCTGATAGAGAAGTTTTTGGACAGACATGATTGAGAGCACAGGTATCAGGTCCCGGTTTTGCAGACGTAGTAGGTTAAGTGTCTGGAATAGAGAGTATAAACTGCAGCAGCTGCATAATTTATCCTATTTTTTCCTGTACTTTTGAGCCTTCACCTGATTAAAATGTGGGTTGCATTTTGAGATATACGAACTCCTGTAACTCTACGGATTTTGTTCTCTTCTCCCGCACTTTTTAGATGGTGGATCTGTACTTGTAATTTAGCATCATATGCAAGATCAAGTAAGTTTATTTACTTTTGGGTGATGGGGCGGTTGGTATATTTCGCTCTTTGTATTGCTTCTATCAAAGGTCACTCAGCATGCAAAAAATAGCTCCGATACTAGACGTCCTCGTGTCATGCTCAGGCACAGGACAACAGCATTCTGCAATTGTGTAGATCAGTTCTTTTGAAACAGACAACAAAAAGGGTAAGGGATTCCTATATCTGCACCTCTGTTTGCTTTCTTTCAAGACATGTTGGATGGAGAGATGTCCCTCTTTGGAACAAGGATCTTGCGTTGTTGATCAGTTTTCCCCTTATCAGGTTTGGCACAAGTTAAGAGTCGGTTTTAATCACCAGGTTATGAAAACTCTTAGAATCAGCTGCTGGACCAAGTCGAGTGCGAGACACTGATAAAGTTCTACTTCCAGGCTGCTGCAGTTTATCGTACCTTCCACATCATAAGCAGTTGGCGTTTCCGTGTCATACCTAAAGAGATGATCACCTCCATTTTGTCCAGCTTCCCCCTTTGAGTGAAATGCAGGAGACAAACTACTAGGAACAGTTCTACACACACAGAAAAATGTGCACAGATTGTGCACAGATTTTTTTGTGGGGCCCACCACGGGTCCCACACAAATCATCCGAGCCGTTCATTAAATATAAAACATTTTTTCAAGGGCTCCCCGTAAAAAATAAGCTCAATCCAATACCTATACCTATAGGTGCTTCATCCAACCATCTAACTTTTCATTCAGATTTCCGGATAATGAAAAGTTATATGGTTGGATCGAATACCTATAGGTATCGGATTGAACTTATTTTTTACGGAGACCCTTGAAAAAATGTTTTACATTTAATGAACGGCTCGGATGATTTGTGTGGACCCTTGGTGGGCCCCACAACAAAATCTGTGCACAATCTGTGCACAGATCTGCTGTGTGGGCAGACTTTCTGAACTACTAGGCGATCCTAGCAGTTCCTTGCACCATGGATTTCGTGCCCTTGAAAGCCTATTTATTAAGTCATCCAAGATGGCAGTGGCACTTAGGCTCCTAGCAGTTCCTTGCACCATGGATTTCGTGCCCTTGAAAGCCTATTTATTAAGTCATCCAAGATGGCAGTGGCACTTAGGCTCCGTTTGTTTGTACATAAAATATTTTCCGGTAAAATGTTTTATCTATTTTTCGGTATTTGGTTGCATAAAAAATGAGGCAAACATTTTATATGTAAAATATTTTTCGTTAATTGGATGAAAATGACTTACCATAAAATCTTCCGTAAGTTATTTTTCGAAATGAATCTATTGTCTTCTGCTGTAATTCTCACTACTCAGTTTTTTCGATGGTTAATCTTGACTTGTGTTTAATTCCAATAATCTCATCTCTCCATCGTTTAAGCTCCTCATCTCTCTCTCTACACTATTTTTTTGATTTCTGAAAATATTTTCAAGTGCCAACCAAACACCGGAAAATAAAAGTTTGAAATTTGTTTTCTGAAACAACATTTTACATTGAAACAAACGGAGCATTAATCTGCGCATTTTCTCTAAAATTCCAAACCCTACATCTTCCAAATATTGATCCGTATTTGACTGAAACGGAATTATAGCATAGGCCACATTCCGCTAAGATTTTTATTTTCTAAGTACTTATTTTCTGGTTTACGAGACAGACAATTCTCTCACAATAAATCACCTTTAATTCAAATTTTAGTTAGTGGAACACACCCTAAGATACCAAATTTGAGAAAAATCATACCTACCAGCCGGGATTCAAACATGAGATAAATCAAAAAGTTTGAATCAAGTATTAATGGCATTAATATCAATAAGCGTTAATATCACTCATTTATTTGTTAATAATATCAAGTATTATTAACACTTATTTCTACCTTAATTCTTCTCCTCCTACACCCTTTTTTGATAACTTCTTCACTTTAAAATACATAAATTACGTAATTTTTACACTAGTACAAGTTTATGACTGATAAAAAATTACGGAATCATTCCCGTTCATGCATCGCCTTACCACCGTTAAATAACAACACAAAAAGTCTGCAAACACAACTTTAATGCTCTGGTTGGAACTTGTAAAGAAAAAGTAAGAAAGAAAAAATAATTATTCCAATAGATAACGTAGAGAAAAAGTTAGAGACAAAAGATGAGGAAAGTTAAATTCATTTGGCTTTGTTCGGTTAACCTTTTAGTTATATTTCTTTCTCCAATCATTATCATATTTCTTCAATTATTATTTTCTCATCTCTTTCTATCTCTTTTCAATCATTATCCTTATCTTTAATCATTATTTTATTTTTTTCTCCGCCCATTACCAAATTTAAACTAAACTAAACTGCCGACCAAAGAAAACCTTTGCTATTTTCTCTCAACTTTCTCCAAGAATCCAAACAATTGAGAAGGAAAATTTTCCCATCTCTTTCACAAGTTCCGAACAATTTTCGGAGACTTTGTTTGGATTAGTTCATTGCATGTGATTGTGAATCCATGTTCATCGAACCCAGTTACGTTCGGAATTATGTTTTTAGAGATGTGTCGGTAGCATTGTTCCAACAGGAGAGTGAATCAGCGAACACCAGAGTGACTGTCAACGGACTCTAGACCGTCAACCTCCTGCCGTGGGCAATTGTCCAGTTCGGCGACAGCCTCATTAGTCACTGTGAACTAACTTTCTGATCCTAACCCCGCGTATAACTTGTGGCCAAAAAAAAAGCAAAAACACAGCAGAGTGACTGAGAGTGAGAGAGCTTGAGGAGGGGGAAGCAAGGAAAAATGTCAGAGACCAGGAAAGAAGGAGAGGTAGTTTGCGTAACTGGAGGCAGCGGCTACATCGGTTCCTGGATCGTCCGTCTCCTCCTCGACCGCGGCTACACCGTTCACGCCACCGTCAAAAACATCAGTTACTCTCGCTCTCTCTCTCTCTCTCGCTCTGTGTGTGTGTGTGTCTGTGTCAACCGCGGCGTCTAATTGCGGTTGTCTTTTTTCGCAGATGACGAAAAAGAAACGAAGCATCTAGAATCCCTGGAAGGAGCAGAATCGCGTCTCCGTCTCTTCCAGATCGATCTCCTCGACTACGATTCCATAGTCGCCGCCGTCGACGGCGCCACCGGCGTCTTCCACCTCGCTTCCCCCTGCATCGTAGACGAAGTCAAAGACCCCGAGGTCCCGAAACGCACTTACATGTGGGAATTTATTCGTTCTTTTATGGTAATCGGTTTGATGTGCTATATATTTTGCAGAATGAGCTAATGGCGCCCGCAATTAAGGGGACAAACAACGTGCTCACCGCGGCTAACGAGTTAGGGGTTCGGCGCGTGGTGGTGACGTCGTCCACATCCGCCATCACGCCCAGCCCCTACTGGCCAGCCGATAAGGTGAAGAACGAGGATTGCTGGACTGACGTTGACTACTCCAAGCAGAACGGAGTGAGATATATGCCTTAATTTAGCTTAAATGACATGCTCTATCTTTTATGTCTTCGGTTTAGTTTCAGTTTCCTATTTTTCACCTTGATTTTGAATTTCATGCTCTATCTTTCTCAATCATCAACCTCCAGCGACTTTTAGAAACTAGATTATCAGTTTCAACCTCATTCTTCTTGGATATAAACTATTGGCTACCCGCAATAACATATACGCCTTATTGTGGGTTTGATTGAGCATGGAAACTGCCTCAAAGGCTCCACAAATCTCATCACCAATTTATCTCATCTCCTTGTCCTAAATTACGGAAGATGGAGATAGCAATACAATTTTGTTGTACTAGGCTAGGACCAAGCTATGCTTTTTCTACTTGAGATTTGGATTCTCAAACCTCAAATAATCATTGTCATGAGGTGTTCCTTTTTTGTAATTTGATCAACGGGAGCGGTATCTAGGAATTTAGGGAAGAAGAAATAGAAAACCAAGGAATATGCTTTTGTTGGAAAACTATGTAGCTTATGGACAAGTATGCAGAGACCAAAGCTTTGATTTTCTTGTTACGCTATCATTTTAGATGAAGGTGTAGCTCTTTAAGGTAAATAATGGATAGTTTGTTCTTGGTGGGTTACTTATTGTTTTGTAGCTTAATGCACGGAAATGATTATCTTGACTTCGTATCAGTTAGACGAGTTTTAATATCCCAGTGGTATAGAATCATGTGCGTTCACTTACGGCCCCTTTGGATTGTGAGAAAGGGGAGCCTTTCCTTACCAAATCTCCAAAAATATCATTTGTGTACTTTTTTTTTTTCTCCATTTACTACCATAGTACTCGATCCAAATGAGTGTTTTGGTAAGAAATTGTAAGGGGAAATTACAGTAAGCCCCCTTCAACTATACCTCGGTAATGAGTTGCCCCCTTCATCGTTTAACTCGGACACTTAACCCCCTTCATCTTTTTTCGCGTGACACTTAACCCTCTGCTGTTAGTGTGCCGTTAACGGAATTGTTGAAATTACCAATTTACCCTCTTCTTAAATTATTTTGGAGCTTAACTTATTTCTCCGTTTAGAAGAATGCATGAACTAAACTTATTTTACATTAGGTTACCAAAGGGTACAAAATAAGTTAAGCTCCAAAAATATGTTAAGAAGAATGTATGGGCTAAACATATTTTAAATTAAGTTCCAAAAGGGTAAAATAAGTTAAGCTCCAAGAATAAAAAGAATGCAACCTTCATCGTGGCATTATTAATGTCCTTTTTCGAAACATCTTCTAGAATCTAAATATTCTAAAACTATTCCAGAAATTACATATTTACATCTCCTTCCAAAATATCTTCTTTTTTGGTTTTTTTTTGGTCTTGGTCTTGACTTGAGCTTTATTTTCTTGGGCTAAAATACTAAATCAAGGTCTTGGAAAGTGTTTATCAAAACATTTTATTTTCCTGATTGCTTATTTGAGTGGCCTTTTTTTTAAACCTTTGATCAATTTTTTTTCTTTTTTCCGATTCCTTTATCAAAGATTAACCAAAATAGTATTTAAATAAAAAACCCACTAACACAATAAGATTCTTGTATAAATAAGCGAATGAGCGTAGGGCAAACCAAACCGGCAGCCAAAGGAAAAAAAAAAAAACAAAACAAAAAAACTTTTTTTAGCACCACCCACAAAAATAGCCCAAAGAGGGTAAATTGGTAATTTCAGCAATTCCGTTAACGGCTCACTAACGGCAGGGGGTTAAGTGTCACGCGAAAAAAGATGAAGGGGGTTAAGTGTCCGAGTTAAACGATGAAGGGGGCAACTCGTTACCGAGGTATAGTTGAAGGGGGCTTACTGTAATTTCCCCAAATTGTAATCCTTTCTTTTCTTTTCTTAACAAATCACTCAATCCAAAGTGGCTGTTAGTAATTGACATTCGATGACAGGTTCCACTAAGTAATACCATCATATTTGATTGCTATGGAGTATGGACTACTATGTGACGTTTATTGCTGTAAATAAATGTTAGGTGTACTTTGCCTTGGTGTATGTTTGTGCACATAAGTTGCTGGTATGCATTTTTGCCGGCAACTGCTAAAATTGTTGGACCTTATATTTTCAGAAATGAGTCGAGTGAATCATTTAAGCAAGATTGTGGCTACTTTATGTGTGATCTCTCATAATTTGTTTCATTGATCCCAAAGACGTGGTGCGTTTACCGTATTAATATCACTCATTTATATGTCTGACGAGTTTTCTATCTTTGATCATGCTTGTGAATAAACGGTTGGAATGTGCTTTAATTTCTGTTGTTATGTCTGAAGTTGCACTTTTTCTAACCCGTATTATTCTGTTTGCTAGTTATGGTATACACTTTCTAAAACACTAGCTGAGAAAGCAGCTTGGGAATTTGCCAAGGAAAAAGGTTTGGATGTGGTTGTGGTGAATCCTGGAACAGTTATGGGCCCCATTCTGCCCCCAACTCTTAATGCAAGCATGTTAATGCTTCTTCGTCTACTTCAGGGTAATATTTTCAAGTAGTTATTGTTAGAATAGTGGTGTTATGACCTTATTAATGTTTAGTTGCAAGGGTATTATTGTCCTTTCATGTAATAGGGTTTACTTAGGGTTTCTATGTTTTCCCTATATAATGATGTGATGGCCTCTTGTAACAAAAATATACTGAATAATAGAATTTCTCTCTTCTAGTTTCACTACATGGTATCAGAGCATAAGATCTAGGCTTGTGGGATATTCGCTTTCCGGCGGGCGGCTTATGCCTCACCGCCGTCCGCTGGGCACTCATCTATTCTGTAACAAACCACAGAATCTGCACAATAGTCGTATCTTCTTCCTCCTCTTTCAGTTTTCTCTCTTCTGGTTTTATTATTTCTTCTTTTGATCCTTTCACGCACACTGTTCATCGATGTTACTATTCATCATGCACTGTTCACTGGTTTCATCGTACTGTTCACTTCTTTATCCAGTCTTTAGGGTTTTAAAGAGCCAAGATTGTTTGTTTTTTTTACACTTCAATCCCTCATGTTTATTTTATTATAGTTTGGTCCCTGAACTTTGCAGTATTTGTTTTGGTCCCTGCTTTTGTAGCAGTGTAACAGTTTGGTCCCTGTTTTTGTAGCAGTGTGACAGTTTGGTCCCTTGTGTATATTTCTCGGCTTTTGGTAAATTTATGAGCAAGTCTTTGTCTCGGTATTTGGTCGTTAAATCCCTATTTGTTGTGCCACTGGCACCTTGTCTTCTTGTGATCCATGTTGGATCCTTTGTTTATCTCTCCTCATGTGATTTGGGGTTCGCATGTGAGGGGGAGTGTTGGAATTTATCTCATATTTCTCCATTAGCAATTTCGTTCGTTGTTCCACTGCATTTGTTCGGGTACCGAAGTATTAGTGATTCTTCATTTTGGATTGGATCGAAGTTGCATTACCGCGTGGATTTGGCTTTGCTTTTTGGATTGTTTCAGTCGAAGATATCAGCCAGAGCATCTCATTTTCACCTTGGCAAACTCACGATGCTCTCCATGCTTGCATCATGTGTTTGAGGGGGAGTGTTAGAATAGTGGTGTTATGACCTTATTAATGTTTAGTTGCAAGGGTATTATTGTCCTTTCATGTTATAGGGTTTACTTAAGGCTTCTATGTTTTCCCTATATAATGATGTGATGGCCTCTTGTAACAAATATACTGAATAATAGAATTTCTCTCTTCTAGTTTCACTACAGTTATAAGTTACTGTAGATTCTGTTGAGATGTTCGACGATTTGCAAATGTAGCATTTAAAAAGAAGAGTATTCATGTATCTGTTAGTATTCTTTTGCACCCTTAGATCCTTAGGAGAATGGGAGGGGCGTGAAGAAGAAGGCGAGTATCTTTGAAACTGATAAATTTACAAGTGACAACTTCCAATTGTGTATTTGATTAGTTAAATAGGAAACTAAATGTTACAAGCATCTATTCCAGTGGCATTGGTGAAATATTCAATCTTTAAAGCTCCGCATGAGATGCTTTTAGGGTTTCTACATGATTCCTGGGCCTCAAATGGGAAACTGGTTTCTCAAGTTGGCAGCTAGTTCTGGAACCGTTCGTGAGTGATCTAAATTTGTTTTCATGTTTCAGAAGCGTTGGGGAATAAGAGTCCATGTCTCAATACTTACATAAAAGGATTTTCCTTGGCTGACATACTAACTCTACCATTCTGCTTTCTCCATGCTTATGACTAACCACTGGCCAGTTGAAGTGTTAAAAGGAGACTAATTGTAGGAACGATGGGTACGGAGCTGACTCTTTATTTGTGAGACTGTTAATTTCAAAACTAAGATGGCTTTCATTTTTGGCCAGGGTGCACTGAAACATATGAAAACATCTTTATGGGGTCTGTCCATGTGAAAGATGTGGCCCTAGCACACATATTGGTCTATGAAAATACATCAGCTACAGGAAGGCACTTGTGTGTTGAAGCTACATCACACTATGGTGACTTTGCAGCCATGATCGCAAAACTTTATCCTGAATACAATATCCCAAGGTAATGTGGCTATGTTGACATTTGGTAAACTCAATTCTGGTGTTGATTATTGAAGTGTCTGATACATTGCTGCTTGGTCGGGAAGATAAGATTGATGAGTCCCTTCGTAGTCGTAGCGGAAACTTGGGTTCAGATCCCCCACTGCCCTTCGGTTGGGGGATGGCTACCCTTGTACTGCAGGCTTCCTGTTACTGTTTGAGATGGTATCTGATAAAGTGGTTGGTGCATGAATAAATGGTTGCAAATTGTTTCTGTGATTTATTAAGCATTGTTTATACGAATTCCTTTTTTTGAAGGCTGCCAAAAGATACTCAACCTGGATTGCTGAGATCTAAGAATGCATCCACCAAGCTGATGGACTTGGGTTTGCAATCCATTCCTATGGAGCAAATCATCAAGGAATCGGTTGAGAGCTTAAAGAGCAAAGGATTTATTTCTTAATAGAAAACTCCGCTTGGCTTCCTGGAGTCCTTATATTCCGTGTCATATATTATATGGGAGGGACTTTTGTAGCATGAATGGTAATGTATTTACCCTATTTCTTGTGGGTTAATGCTTGTGTCCTATTATGGTGGCTTTTGCAGCTAATGTAGAAGAACTTCACCGTGAATGTAAGTCCTTATTATGGCTCCTGAAAATTTCCATCATCGTCACTCTTGATTTGGTAGCAAATGATTGTGAGATTTAGGGCATTGCTTACCATACATTAGTGCCATGCTTGAAAGCCTGCCAAGAGATATAACTACACTTTTTTGTTCATACGAAGAGAATTTTATATTATTCAAATCTCTTCTCAATTCATCAATAATTGTATTAACTTCTTATCCGCAAGAGTTGAATTCACAAGTAATAGTGCATAAATACACCTATTTTCTTTAAAAAAAAAAAAAAACACCTATTACGCTCCTTAACTTAGACTTGTTACGTCTATTTATCATATTATTTAGAGTTTGATACTCGTTTTTCTCGTTTCAGAACAGAACCTACTGAGAATTTTATTGGTGTCGATCAAATTAATCAAGAATGAAGACCTAGCTTAGATTGGATGTTGAAAAAGAGAAGCACTAAATATAAAATTCCTAAGCTACTTTGTGGAATTGGAGCGTTATACCGAATTGGATTCGCACGTGGGGGCCAAGCAGCCAACAAGTATTTGTAGGGGGGATTGTACATTTATATTAAAAGAGCGCCCACTGTTATATTCTCTCCACTTTCTCCAGGAATCCAAACAATTGAGAAAGGAAAATTTTTAACATTCCCATCTCTTCCACAAGTTCCGAATAAAGCATAAAACACAATTTCGGAGACTTTGTTCAGAGTAATTCAGTGCATGTGATTGTGAATTCATGTTTATCGAACACAGTTATGTTTGAAATTCTGTTTTAGAGATGTGTTGATAGCATTGTTTCAACAGGAGAGTATCATGTCTTAGAAAAGTACCTTCTTGGTACTGATTCTAAAACCCAAAAAAATTGATAAAATTTATAGTTTTAGCTCATTATATACGCCATTTCCACCATCGAGCAGCGGCTTCTGCATTTAATCTGCGGTGGGAAGAGTTCGAGTTGGAGCGGCAAGTCATTCAGAAGGGCTTGCTCCGTGTTCATACCTAGCCTCTTAACTTCAGCCTCTCCAACCTCTCCTCACGAGTGCGTTCGACGGGTCTGGCTCCGGCGTCGTGATTCTATGCGGGTTTTTTTTGCCCTGTTTTTCTTTTTATTTTATTTTGTATTTTGGAACCTATAGTGCCCTCTTATTGTATTGCGTATGTTTTGGCTGTATTTAATATAATAAAACATTGGGATGATTGGTTTGCTAAAAAAAAGAAAACAGGAGAGCAAATTAGTGAACACCAGAGTAACTGCCAATAGGCTCTAGCATAGTTGGGTTCTCGTGACTCTTCACTTTGGCACACGAGGATAAGGATTGGAGCCGTGTTGTGGGCAATTGTCAGTTCGGCCCCGTTGTGGACAACCTTTGAATCATTGTGGACTGACTATGGCGTTTAGCCAAAAAAAAAAATAAATATCAGAGTGACTGAGAGTGAGAGAGAATCCTTGTGTTGCTAACCCCTAACCCCGCGTATGACGTGTACCAAAATAAATAAATAAATAAATAAATAAATATCAGGATGACTGAGACTGAGACTGAGACTGAGAGTGAGAGAGAGCTTGAGGAGGGGGAAGGAAGGCAGCAAGGGAAAATGACAAGCAAAGAAGGAGAGGTAGTTTGCGTAACTGGAGGCAGTGGCTACATCGGTTCATGGATCGTCCGTCTCCTCCTCGACCGCGGCTACACCGTTCACGCCACAGTTAAAAACATCAGTTACTCTCTCTCTCTCTCTCTCTCTCTCTCTCTGTGTGTGTGTGTCAACCCCGGCTTTTAATTGCGGTTGTCTTTTTTCGCAGATGACGAAAAAGAAACGAAGCATCTAGAATCCCTAGAAGGAGCAGAATCGCGTCTCCGTCTCTTCCAGATCGATCTCCTCGACTACGATTCCATAGTCGCTGCCGTCAACGGTGCCACCGGCGTCTTCCACCTCGCTTCCCCCTGCATCGTAGACGAAGTAAAAGACCCCGAGGTCCCGAAACGCACTTTCACGTGGGAATTTATTCGTTCTTTTATGGTAATCGGGTTGATGTGCTATATATTTTGCAGAATGAGCTATTGGCGCCTGCAATTCAGGGGACAAACAACGTGCTCACCGCGGCTATGGAGTTTGGGGTTCGGCGCGTGGTGGTGACGTCGTCCATATCCGCCATCACGCCCAGCCCTTACTGGCCAGCCGATAAGGTGAAGAACGAAGATTGCTGGACTGACGTTGACTACTGCAAGCAGAACGGAGTGAGATATATGCCTTAATTTAGTTCAAAATGACATGCTCTATCTTTTGTCTTCGGTTTAGTTTCATTTTCTATTTTTCCCCTTGATTTTGAATTACATGCTCTATCTTTCTAAATCATCAACCTATTGGCTACCCTTAATAGCACTTTTGATAACCTATACGCCTTACACACGACTTATTGTGGGTGTGATTAAGCGTGAAACTTCCTCAAAAGGCTCCACAAATCTCATCGCCAATTTATCTCATCTCTGTGTCCTAAATTACGGAAGATGGAGATAGTAATATAATTTTGTTGTACTAGGCTAGGACCAAGCTATGCTTTTTCTACTTGAGATTTGGATTCTCAAACCTCAACAATAATCATTGTCATGAGGTGTTCCTTTTTTGTAATTTGATCAACGTGAGCGGTATCTAGGAATGTAGGGAAGAAGAAATAGAAAACCAAGGAATATGCTTTTGTTGGAAAACTGTGTAGCTTATGGACAAGCATGCAGAGACCAAAGCCTTGATTTTCTTGTTATGCTATCATTTTAGATGAAGGTGTAGCTCTTTTAAGGTAAATAATGGATAGTTTGTTCTCGGTGGGTTACTTATTCTTTTGTAGCTTAATGCACAAGATGCACAGAAACGAATATCTTGACTTTGTATCAGTTTGACGAGTATTTTAATATACTAGTGGAATAGACAGGGCCGGCCCAAGGGTTTTTAGTGCCCAAGGCCTAATAAAAAAAGTGTGCCCTTAGAAAAAAAATTTTGCACGATTCCCCTAAAGAGGCCAGCAATTTGGGATGGAGGGAGTAATACTTAACAATTTTTACAACAACAATCACAATATGAAAAAGCCAAACCAATATAAATTTTTGCTTACCAAATTAATACTTAACAGTTTCTAAGTTTTTGCTTACCAAATTAAGAGGAGTAAGGCTCATTCCAAAATATACCCAAATAACAGAAGAGGACAATTTACTAACAAAATAAAACAGATTTTCATACATGGTCTGACTAGTAAACATCAAAAGGGTCAAAAAAATCTCATCTCCTCCCGTGTTCTATCTTCTCCTGTGACTCTCAAAGAGACAAAGATCGCAGCGAAGAAGGCCAATCACCACCTCTCTGACTCGCACATATCCTGCAAATTGAGAATGAACACATAGAATAAAAGAACAGAAAACATGCGAAAAAGTATATTCAGTGAAAGAAACTGAGAATTTACCCATGCCTAGAGCGCAAGGGGAACAGAAACTAATTAGAGGCCAAAGGAGAACATTCAAAACAATCTTCTATTAGATTTAGAACAACAAATTGAGCAGACAAAATTCATGAAAGAGAAAAACTCTATGACCGCTCATTGTCTGGGATTTTCAATTCATCTCAATGTTTTTCTCTTCCTAATCGTTTTCATTCCTAAACTTGCAAGAGCATACATACTCGAGCGAAATTGAATGGAAAAAATTTACAGAATACTCAATAATCCAAATTAACCCACCTGCCTGTGAGTTAATTGGGATGTTGGAACTCTTATATTGCGATCCATCATTTCATCTCCATTTATCCTTGTGCTTTTCAGTCTTGGGGTACCCATCAGTAATTGCGGGGAGCACCAATGGGGATTTTGTTCTTTGAGGAACACAGTGGGAAAGGAGAAATTGGCCATGACAGGGAAATTAAACTAGTAGAATCTAAGGGAAAGTGTGAAGGGATACAAATCTACAAACACACATGCATATATCTTTACACATAATGACCAAGAAGAAGAAGAAGAAGAAGAAGAAGAAGAAGAAGAACGTACCAGTTTGATGGCGTCGAGCGTGATAGTTTCAGGAGCAGCCGAGTAGTGATTCTAGGGGGCTAGGGCTTGTTGTGAGAGACTGAGATTAGAGATTTGTTTTGTTTGTTTGGAAATTAAATGGACCAATTAGATATCTTATTTACAAAACTGCCACTGAAATTTGTTGGGCCTTCTTCCATTGATTGTCTCCAGCTGGGCCTTTTAATTAATATGGAATGGGCCAACTTTTTCCTTTTATTGGGCTAAAAAAGACTCCTAGTCAAGCCCAAATAAGAAAATTAGTGTTGTACTCCTAAAATTTGGCCTTTTTGGGGTGCCCAAGGCCCAGGCCTCTTGGGCCTTGGAGTTGGGCCGGCCCTGGGTATAGAATCATGTGCGTTCACTTTTTCCCCTTTGGATTGTGAGAAAGGGGAGCCTTTCCTCACCAAATCTCTAAAAATATCATTTGTGTAATTTTTCTCCATTTCCTACCATAGTAGTATAGTACTCAATCCAAATGAGTGTTTTGGTAAGAAATTGTAATCCTTTCTTTTCTTTTCTTAACAAATCACTCAATCCAGAGGGGCTGTTAGTAATTGACATTCGATGACAGGTTCCACTAAGTAATACCATCATTTTTGATTGCTATGGACTACTATGTGACGTTTATTGCTGTATATAAATGTTAGGTGTACTTTGCCTTGGTGTATGTTTGCGCACATATGTTGCTTGTATGCATTTTTACAGGCAACTGCTAAAATTGTTGGACCTTATATTTTCAGAAATGAGTCGAGTGAATCATTTAGAGCAAGATTGTGGCTACTTTATGTGTGATCTCTTATAATTTGTTTCATTGATCCCAAAGACGTGGTGCGTTTAGCTTATTAATATCACTCATTTGTCTGACGAGTTTTCTATCTTTGATCATGCTTGTGAATAAACGGTTGGAATGTGCTTTAATTTCTGTTGTTATGTCTGAAGTTGTTGCATTTTTTCTAACCCCGTATTATTCTGTTTGCTAGATATGGTATCCACTTTCTAAAACACTAGCTGAGAAAGCAGCTTGGGAATTTGCCAAGGAAAAAGGTTTGGATGTGGTTGTGGTGAATCCTGGAACAGTTATGGGCCCTGTTCTGCCCCCAACTCTTAATGCAAGCATGTTAATGCTTCTTCATCTACTTCAGGGTAATATTTTCAAGAAGTTATAAGTTACTATAGATTCTGTTGAGATGTTCGACGATTTGCAAATGTAGCATTAAAAAGACGAGTATTCATGTATCTGTTAGTATTCTTTTGCTCCAATAGATCCTTAGGAGAATGGGAGGGGCGTGAGGAGGAAGGCGAGTTTCTTTGAAACTGAGAAATTTCCGAGTGACAACTTCTAATCGTGTATTTGATTAGTTAAATACGAAACTAAATGTTACAAGCATCTATTCTAGTGGCATTGGTGAAATATTCAATCTTCAAAGCTCTGCATGAGTGACTTTTAGGGTTTCTACATGATTCCTGTGCCTCAAATGGGAGACTGGTTTCCATAAAAGGATTTTCCTTGGCTGACATACTAACTCTACCATTCTGCTTTCTCCATGCTGATGACCGACCACTGGCCAGTTGAAGTGTTAAAAGGAGACTAATTGTAGGAACGATGGGTACCGAGCTGACTCTTTATTTGTGAGACCGTTAATTTCAAATCTAACATGGCTTTCATTTTTGGCCAGGGTGCACTGAAACATATGAAAACTTCTTTATGGGGTCTATCCATGTGAAAGATGTGGCCCTAGCACACATATTGGTCTATGAAAATACATCAGCTACGGGAAGGCACTTGTGCGTTGAAGCTATATCACACTATGGTGACTTTGCAGCCATGGTCGCAGAACTTTATCCTGAATACAATATCCCCAGGTAATGTGACTATGTTGACATTTGGTAAACACAATTCTGGTGTTGATTAAGTGAAGTGTCTGATACATTATTGTTTAATCGGGAAGATAAGATAGATAAGTCCCCTCATAGTTGTAGCGGAAACTTGGGGTCAGATCCCCCACTTCACTTCGGTTGGGGGATGGCTACCGTTGTACCGCAGGCTTCCGTTTACTGTTTTAGATGGTATCTGATAAAGTGGTTGGTACATGAATAAATGGTTGCAAATTGTTTGGTGATTTTTTAGGCGTTGTTTATACGAATTCCTTTTTTTGAAGGCTGCCAAAAGATACTCAACCTGGATTGCTGAGATCTAAGAATGCATCTACGAAGCTGATGGACTTGGGTTTACAATTCATTCCTATGGAGCAAATCATCAAGGAATCGGTTGAGAGCTTAAAGAGCAAAGGATTTATTTCTTAATAGAATACTCAGCTTAGCTTCCTGGAGTCCTTATATTCCGTGTCATTGGTATATGGGAGGGACTTTTGTAGAATGAATGGTAATCTATTTACCCCTATTTCTTGTGGGTTAAAGCTTGTGTGGCTTTTGAAGCTAATGTAGAAGAACTTCACCATGAATGTAAGTCCTTATTATGGCTCCTGAAAATTTCCATCATCGTCACTCTTGATTTGGTAGCAAATGATTGTGAGATTTAGGGCATTGCTTACCATACATTAGTGCCATGCTTGAAAGCTGCCAAGAGATATTACTACACTTTTTTGTACATACGAGGAGAAATTTATATCACTCAACAACTGTATTACCTTCTTATCTGCAAGAGTTGAATTCACAATCTCACTACATTTAAGTAAAGCTACAATACCTTAGAATCAGGTGCCTTGACTTTTTGAAGACATGACGCTTCAAAGTTGTCATGTGGATTCATAAGGTCACGGGCTTATTTGTTACTTTGCCACGAAAGTAGATTTTTTTTCATTTATATTTTCCTTTCCTTCTCTTAATTCCTTTTTAACCAATAACCATAATGAGAGAGTACGTTGAGGTGACAAATTTTAGCGTGGGTTAAGGTTGCTCTAATAAGCTGATGCATTGGGGGTCATGACTTACGGAATGACAAGGTATTACAAGTCTTTTTTCCTCCATGAAAGTTGGTAGGGTTAGTTGTAAATTGTAATTATTGAAGCGTGAAAAAAAAAAGTTGTAATTATTGAGATTAAAAATTCATATGAAAATGCATAGTGCTTACCGTATACCACTGAGTTACCACTCCACCTGCGAGGTCTTACTAGTCTTACCATGAACTAATTATTTAGCCAAGGACCAAATGCATTAAATTTACAATGCCATGTAGTCATAGGGGACTGGAGGAGCGTGTTGTGCAGCTCCGTGTTACATAGCGTATTCTACACGGTAAATTGCTGCCCCTTCGGTCTCGCTTTGATGATCGGAATCGTTCACTTCGTAGAGTTCGTCGCGTAGAACAAGTATACCAAAAATCAGCTCAATTGGATATCATTAAGTGCCTCATCCGAATATTATTATCTTGAAACGAATGGATCCGAAACACTAGATAATATCCACTGTTTTTTTGGTACACTTAATAATTTCAAGATAATATTGTTCGGGCACTTAATGATATCGAATCTAGCTGATTTTGGTACACTTAATCTGCGCAACGAGCTTTACGAAGTGAACGATTCCGATCATTGGAACGACGGCTATTTACCATGCACATCACGCTCCTCTAGTCCAGTCATGGGGTAAAGGCCCATTAGTTTTTTTCTAGGGGTGAAAAAAAAATCGACTGACCGAAGAAATCCATCGATTGATTCGGTTTTTGGTTGGGGTAAGGGTAGGTTTGGTCCAGACGGAATTGATTAATTTTTGGTTCGGTCTCGGTTATCTAGAAATTTCTCCAGATCGAACCGATATACCCCAAAATCATACCGATTTGGACCAATCAATCAAAGTCATCCATCTTAAACACCCCAAAAAACAACATATATCAGCCGTCCATCTCAATTTCAATTGTCCATTTCAATCTAAACGCCGAATCGAAAAAACCGATCAGAGCGAACCACTCCAAACGGATTTTGGTCCATTGTTTTTTTCGGTCGGATCGGTTCCCAACTACAGTACCCCGAACCGATCGGTTCACCCCTACTTTTTTCTACTATTATTATTATTTTCACCTCTAGTTTTTTCCATTAGATTGTTTATTTACCTATTTTTCTGTCTTAATTTGGTTCCCATTAGCGTCTAGATTCATTTTCTTCTAGATTCGTGCAATACCAACCAAACACGTCCCAATTCGTACACCATCATCCTAGCATTCTTTTCTCTGTCTCATGCCAATTATTGCTGCATCGCAGATGGGAGGTGGCTGTCATGTCATTGCGGGGACCATACGATAAACTGAATTTATAAACTTCGTTCATTTCATTTGTGTGGTCAGTGGCGGACCGGTAGTTACCCATCTCCTTCCCAAGTACAGATTTCCAATTTCAATGGGTTCTCGTCGGAGAGTCTCCTCCCCAGTACTCTCTCTCCTATTTTCTCATCATCCCTTGCTGTTACTTCTCTTCCTCATCACCGCCACCTGCCCCACCGTCGCCGCCTTGTCGTCTTCCAATTTTCCATCGGTTTCCGCCGGAGCATCTGAGGACAAGGGAAAGGTCGCGCTCGATCTCTACTATGAGACGCTCTGTCCTTATTGCTCCAATTTCATCGTCAATTATCTGGATAAACTCGTTGACAGTGAACTTATCTCCGCCGTCGATCTCAACCTCATTCCCTACGGCAACGCCAAGATTGGATCCAACGCCACCATCACTTGCCAGGTTTTCCCTCACAACTTCTCTCTTCAACAAATTTGGCTTCTTTATTTCTAGTATAATTAGCTACCAGTACCTGTATTATCCGATAACACCTCGTTGAAAATCTTCGGTTGTTGAAATTAACGAGTTTTTTCAACAATCTCGACGAAAGTTGTACCAGTAATTGGGATGAGAAAACAAAGAGGACATGACAAAGTATAGCATTAAGGGCTTGACCTTCATGTGGGTTCATATGTTAGAATTTCCGCATGTTCAAATTTCGGAGAGGTTTGACTCCAGTCCTTAACTTTAAGGTTTCAGCTCAAACTCAAATTAGACTGGACATCCGGTTACCAAATCAAAAGATGTCAGGAAAATGACTTTGAATTCTAATCGCGATTATATTACTCTTTAATGTTTGATTATTCAGTCTATCAAGTTCATCCAAATTCAGGAAAAGTTTAGTGTTGGGAAAAAATCGGAGAAATGTTTTAGGACGAAATAAATTTATTTTAGTATAAAAATAAAATGATGATCTCAGTTTTATTGCATACGTGGGTTCCACAGATCCACCGGTCAGCAATCCCTTTGACTGGTCGCCGGAAAAGTTTCCGCTACCAAACTTTATTCTTCACTCTCGTCTCGTGTCACTTCCTCTGCACCTACCCTTTGCTTCACCTCCATAAGCGACGGCGGGCATGAGAATCTGACTCACTCCATAACCCACTCTCTAATTTCTCACAATGGCTTCTGATCACCTACCAACTCTCTCTCTCCTCTCTTTCCTTCTCCTCTCCGCTTCTCTCTCTTCCCCTATTTGTGCTGTCCTTTCTCCGGCTTCACCTCCGGATTCCTCCGATAAAGTGAGACTGGGACTCTACTACGAAAGCCTTTGCCCTTACAGTGCCAATTTCGTCGTGAATTACCTTGTTGAGATATTTGAAAATGGGCTCATCTCCATTGTCGATCTCCACCTTGTTCCATGGGGCAATGCCAGAATCCGTGGCAACAACACCTTCGATTGCCAGGTTTCCTTCCAACTTCAACTCCCTTCTTGTCTTTGTTTTGATACCTCTGGTGTCTATGCCATCTTCCACCGTTTTTTATGGAGGCCAATTAAAACCAGGCCAAAGTCGTGTATGGTCTGGTCCTCAAGGAGTTGATAGTTGATATATATAGGAGGTTTCGAACCTGAGACTTTAGGATGGAGCAATCCTTGAGTCTCAGGCATTGACCACCTAGCGAACCTTTTGGTTTCAACTCCCTTCTTGCCCATTTACGTGTTTGTCACAATATTTTTAACAAAAAACCTTCTTATGCACTAAATTTTGATAAGTTAATTCCAAAATTATAAGGGTTCATGGCCCTAGCTAAAGGTTTGCACATCACAGTTTGGTTCCTGGATCCTTATCTTAATGTATTTACATTATGTAAGCATCTCTACACAGTAATGCCATATTTGATCCTAGTTGGATCTTTATTATATTCGTTTGACAATTGCTGGAGTGGTATAATAAGTTGCTTGTTTGTAATGATTGCAGCATGGCCCAATGGAATGCTTGCTGAACACCATCGAGGCATGTGCAATCAGTGTCTGGCCGGATCTGGTAAAGACCTTTGCTTGAGTTTATGGTTAATATGAGAAAATGCTAAAAAACATTTCTTCGTCTTTTTCTTTGGTGAAAGAGGAACATGTATAATTTAAGACAACATTGTTCTGGGATGTAAAATCCATTGATTGTTGGAACAACTGCGAGGAAATGCCAGAAGGAGCTAATCTAAAACAAAAGAATTAGAAACTGAAAATTTATCATCTTTGCCAAAATATCCGCTCATTTGTTATCTTCCCGGAAGATATGCCTAATCATCCGCCTGATGAACTTGTTCAACAGTAACATCAATCACCAATAAGGTTGTTAAGAGTATGATGAGCATTATCATTTTGCAATAATTGAACAGTAGCTATGGAATCCGCTACCACTTCCAATTTTTGTATGTTTAGATCCCAAGCTAATTGTAATCCATCTTGTAATGTGCAAAAAACTCACCCATCAGACTTGAGCCAACACAAGTTCTTTTGAAAACCTCTGATCCATGTCCCAAGGTGATCACGAATAAGACCTCCCAGATGTTGTCAAACTTGCAATTGTTGATTGCTCCATCGGACTATCAACATTAAGTTTAAAAAAGCCCACTGGTGGTGGAAACCACCCCAGTTGAATAAAATTCTCCGACTAAAATTGTGTCGGGGGAATTATATGATCCCTTTGATCAAGTTGTGTAAATCCATAATGGCATGATTTGAGTCAGACACAAAATGACGTTTGTTTGGAATTGTCCAACAAATGATAAGAAAAAGGATGGCCCATTTTACTCCTGAAGCATGAAGAAGTTTTGTGTTGTAGTTGGTTTTTATCCAAGTTGCAAGGGGGTTAAAAGGAAGAAGTTAGTTGGTGTGGTATATCAATGGCATTCCGAAAGGTTTTGGCTCTATCACATTCTTGCAGCATGAGTGATGCATTCGATGGGAAAATTGCAAGATGTTGGCAAATGCTATCAGGACTCGGTAGTGATTTTCCTAATGAGGAGATTATCTTTGGTTGCCATTAATTTAGATGGGCATGAGAGAATTGCTTCCAAATATGTGCTTTGAATTAATTATGTAACAATGCTTAAAAATGTGATGAAAAGTGCAATGGAACTCTTTGAATTTTAGCAATTAGCATTTTCCTTGCCTTAAATAATAATACACTGGGCCATCGTGAGCTTGAGTTATGGCCTTTTTTCAATCCTTGGTAATTGGACTATGGGTAGAAGCGTGTTGTTCTTGGTGAGTTGTGCTACAGTATCAAGCTGCAGATATAATCACTAAGTTTTAGGATTTTCGTGGGAAACGTAAAATTGGTCCTTCTGGTATCTAAGGAAACATCTCCCTGTTCTTCGTAGAATTTCAAATAGTTATGTTTTTTGCGTAAAAGATTAGATATGTGTTGCTTAATCAGCAAGGTTGTTTATCTAGATCCTTTAGTGCTCTTACTGTGGCATCAAACTCTTTTGCAGAATAAGCATTTCTCTTTCATCTACTGCGTTGAAACTCTGGTCTATGAGCACAAATACGCGGAGTGGGAAACATGTTATGACAAATTGGGTTTGGATGCAACACCTATTACTGAATGCTATACTAGCGGATATGGGGTAGAGGTAAGCTTTTCTCTACATTTGGGTTTTACTTAGTGCATAACAAGTAATGCTGATGTGTGAAACATTACAATCCTGTCAAAGGTGAAAGGAATTCCAAAAAATCTGATTTCTCTCTATCTAATTGCAGTAGCTTGTGGTGTTTATTTTCTCCTTATGGAAATGTACTCATATCTCCTTGGCAAGTCTCTTGATATTGTCCACGGCAAAGGTGGACAGTCCACCTTTGTTAATTGGGATGTTTTCATGTATCCATGCATAGCCTTCTATGTAGCTTTATAAAGATGAGACATAATTGTGGGTTGATATCGGGGGCCTTTCTATGTGAAATGCTGGAAATGATTTGCCTAGAGTCACTCTCACCATTATATGATCTTTCTTGCCTAATTAGACACATGTTAAGTTTATGAGGAGGAATCTGAGATTAAACTTTCAAAGTAAATATTTTTCCCCTGCTTTTCTCTTCTGGAACAAGTTTTTTCATTTTTAGATTGGATTAAGCATTTTTTTTTTTCTCACTTTCCTTCCTCTAGGTTATGTATGCATTTCATGTAGATAAGGGCAAAAACCTTTCTTTTCACAAATAGTTTGTGGCTGATTTTTTTCATGATCTTTGTGCAGCTTGAATTACAATATGCAGCAGAAACAAATACCCTTCAACCTCCCCATGAATATGTGCCTTGGGTGGTCGTTGATGGGCAACCCCTCTACGAGGTTATTCTCTTCTTCCTCCATTGACTAAAAATATCCACATTTCAGAATTTACTTTCTGTATCTCACTGGGCTAGAATTACAAGTTTATATTTCTGCTAATTCTTCAACTCATGTTTGCTTTATATTCTTGAGCAAGATTATTGACTTTACTGCAAGTTGATGATGTTTTGATTATTGCATTCTTTAGAGTGAGGTAGAGCTGAGATGGCGTCTCCACAAGTTGACGATGTTTCACTTTTTGTAGGATTACGAAAACTTTATAAGCTATATTTGTGAAGCTTATAAAGGCGCTAGTCTGCCCAACGCTTGCAGCGCCCTGTCCCTCAATACCATTCAAAAGAAGAAACGAAACACTCGTGCTCCAGTCTGCTACGGAGAAGATGCAAGGAAGTCATTTTCATCAAGGATCAGATCAGCCATAACGTCATGGTTGGACCAAAGTTGATGTTGCAGTTTCATGGTAGATGCCTTCACGTTCTATGTACTTCTTAATAAGTACTTCTTCTTTTTTCTTCTGTTGTTTCATAAAATTGCGGTTATTAGAATTGGGTCTGTCAATATTGGTATACAGCGAATGAAGCACAATGTCAATATTGGTATACAGCGAATGAAGCACAATGAGTAGATCTGCGAATCGTATAGGTGTAACAACGTGGCATCTTTGCGTAGCGTACTGTTCTATTCTATGTGTGCTTTGTATTTGTTTGCTTCGCGCAATCCTCTAGCATTTTCGTGTTTTTTTTTTCCAGACAGAACACACGTTTAGACATAGTTAGCCAGGAAATGAAATATGATTATAGTGAAAATGTAGACATATTCCTTCTTTTTCTCATCTGGAAATCGAAGTGGAAATACATATTCTTGTGGGATCAGTACTATGTGTATGAATCTCACATGAATGTGTGGCGGAGCCCCAACACCGAATAATTACTCCATGCGACGACAAAAAGCAGGTCACTCTTTCTCAGGTCCTGGTCTTAGATTTACCAGGCCTAAGTCGAAGTTTTCGAATGGACCCTAAAATCTCAATATACTTTGCATAATTAAAATTTGTTGCTGGAAAAAAACATCATACGTAAGTCATTACAAGCATTTTTTTTTGTTACTCTGGAACATTATAAGCATTTGAGAGCATAAAACCGAAACTCATGTCAAAATAACCGTTACAATATCTCCAAAAATATCATTTAAACATTACTCCTCTCTCATTTTTAACTACATTGAATACTCAACAATCCATATATTTGGAGAACAACTTACCATTTACCTTAGGGAAAAATTCAAAATACCCCCCAACCTATACACCCAAATTCAATTAGACTCCCAACCTTTTAAAAACTTCAATTTTACTCCCAACGTTATATTCCGTTATCAAAATGGCCCCTTCCGTCCAAATTACTAACGGATTCCGTTAAAGGCTCAGTTAAATAGTATTTTGATCGAATTTCGATGATCCGAGCCGCTCAATGTGTTTAAAACGTGATTTTAAGGGTACTTGCAAGAAATCAACAAAAAAAATGACCGGGAAGGGCTTCATCTGAACAGTTTTTTATTGAATTATTCAATAAAAAATTGTTCAGATGAAGCCCTTCCCGGTCATTTTTTTTGTTGATTTCTTGAAGGTACCCTTAAAATTGCGTTTTAAACACATTGAGCGGCTCGGATCATCAAAATTCGATTGGAAAAGGGGAGATGTGGATCGATCCCGATTTTATTCAAGTACGAACGTCCGAATTTTGCTTCGGTTTGTACCTCCCCTTTTCCGATCGAATTTCGATGATCCGAGCCGCTCAATGTGATTAGAATGTGATTTTAAGGGTACTCGCGAGAAATCAGAAAAAAAAATGATCGGAAAGGCTTCATCTGAACAGTTTTTTATTGAATGGTTCAATAAAAAACTATTCAGATGAAGCCCTTCCCGATCATTTTTTTTGCTGATATCTCGCGAGTACCCTTAAAATCACGTTTTGAACACATTGAGCGGCTCGGATCATCGAAATTCGATCAAAATACTATTTAACGGAGCCTTTAACGGAATCCGTTAGTAATTTGGACGGAAGGGGGCATTTTGATAACGGAATATAACGTTGGGAGTAAAATTGAAGTTTTTAAAAGGTTGGGAGTCTAATTGAATTTGGGTGTATAGGTTGGGGGGTATTTTGAATTTTTCCCTTTACCTTAAAGTAAGTGAGCACATTTAATGAAACTTCTTTCCAATTCAGAACATAAATCTCTCCCATCAATATTGGATAGCGCATCTATCTATTTTCAAAATATCTTTCAGATTTGCACAATAAGATACATGTTTAGATCTTTTCACTCAGCATTTATTCTGAATTGGGCCCTTAAAATTTTTAAGCAAATTATGCTTAATTTTTTAAATAGGCCTCACTTTTATATGAGCCTATACAGTTGGATACCTCCAAAATTAGTTAAAATTAAGGGAGCCTAAAGCGGTGGCTTTACGGACTTCAGCCCAAAGCTGGCTCTGCTCTTTCTACCATGAGAATCATACAGTCCACCCTTTGAGATAGTCTAATTACTACAGTCCTCTAGCGTTTAGGTGGAATTTAATTCCTTTTTGTTTGGGTAACTTTAAAGCATATTAAAGCATAATCTAGCAAGAGAATCATATCATCATCTAGACAACAGATCCAATCTTTTTTATTTATATTTGTAAAATACGTTCTCCAGTCCACCCTAAATATCTAATTAGAGGAAAAGGAAGGAAAGGGCGCCCTAGTGGAGCCAGGACAAGTTATATATGCCTTGACTCCACTGAATATCTTCAAAGTCTTTTTTCAGGATATGAGATTAATTTAGGAATATTGCCATCTGCAAATAATATTAATACATTGTTCAGAGACTCCGCATCGAGATAAATTATACTATTTCTTCGAAGTCAGGATATGGATCAAATAATAAATAGTATTCCTTTTTAGGTGGTCTACGGTTGCTTCTCCTTCGTCTCTTCTCATTTCCCTATCGTTCGCGCTCTATCTATCTGAACGGCTCCAGTTGTTCCGTGGTTTGATGGGTGAACCTCAAACCTTTCAAGTAATCTTCTTCGTGGCAGGTATGTGAGAGCGCGGGACCCTTTGTTCCAAAAATGTAAACAACACTTTACCAAAGAGAGGAAATTGTAAAAGAACCAGCTTGATATCCAAATGAACGATGAATAATTGAATGATTATATATATAGCTTGTGGGGTTTTGTATTAATTAAAGAGCACAGGTTTACAACATTTGTTCTAACTATCAAATTTCTATCTCTCTATTAAAATAGCAACCGTCAATGGGTCTTCTGTGAATTGGATTCAAGTATTATTGGTGGATATTTATTAGGGTATTTTTTTTTTAATGCATGTCAGTTATATGTCACATAGGAAAATATGTGTATCGTATATCGCTAAGTGATGCAGGGAAGCTATCGGAATAAGAAGTCTCACAGCAAGGGAAAAACCCAAACAATAGAAATCTAGAGAAACCTCTCTAAGACTCTTTATTTCTGTCAATAATCAATAACAAATTGTCTGCTAATGTCACCCAAGGACTTCTTTTATACTAGAAAGCTAAGATAGGAAAGGAATCAGCAAAACAAGAAGCTGAATCCTGGTGAATCCCTAATTGACTGAATAATTATCAAACTTATAAGATCTGAGATATTCTCAGATTTGACTGAATCCTTAATTGACTGAATAATTACCAAGCTTATAAGATCTGAGATATTCTCAGATTTGACTACTAGAAAATAAAGAAAACATGCCAAAACAGATGGCACCTAAATCATATTCTGCTAGAGATATCCTTATTTGATAGAGCCTTCCATTAGGCGGACCATGTTCCGCCTACCCCTTACGACGGTCCAACGACTCAAGATAGACCATAGCAACCTGATCTGGATCACTAAGTTAATTTATGTCTTCACTAGTGAACATACGAAACGAGGATCCTGTGTAGTTTTAATTGGGGTCCTTGGAAGCTTATTGAGTTTCATTAAGCTAAACAAAATGACAAAAAAACACAAATGTTAATACACTTTTTACGTTTTTCTATCCACTTTCACACACGTTTGTACACTTTCACGAGCACACTTTTTGAACCTCAACAAAAGGCCATTGGGCTCTTTTCAGTAATTTTCCTACTAGTTATTTTAAACCAAAGGTAAAAGTCAGAATTGAAAGAGGTTCCAGACCAAACCAGAGAAAAAATCATGATAAAACCCAGCAGTATTATTACATGCAGTGCTAATTAATGGAATATCCACAGTCCTGCATAATTAATGAGCGTTGATTTTTGTTGGAAATGTTTCAACAATATTGGTGATTGGGTTTGGGTCTGTGTTGTTATCGGAAAAAATTTCAGTACCGGGCGGATACCATGTGATGCCCGCTCGCGCATCCGAGCAGTTCATTTGCTCCGTTCAGTTGTTGAGAAAGTTATGTGGGAAATTGGTTCCCAGAAAAAGTGAAGTGAGGTTAAGTAAAAGAAAAAGAAAATTATTTTCCTGTGAGTGTTCATTTGACAAAAGAATTTTGCAAGAAAAATTAAGGTTTAGTTGTTCATTTGTCAAGAAAAAGAAACTTTCGGGAAAATTTTGTGAGTGTTCACTCATTTTCCTTTTCTCGCGATGCAAAAATCCTGTGTTTTTTGCAGGATCACTTTTGCAGGAAAGTAATTCCTGCAGGAAAACTTGAATTGGCAAGTCCTAAAATTTTCCTGCCAACTGAACATTAGGAAAGTTATGGAAAAATTGATTTTCCCATCCTTTCCTGTACTTTCCTGGCAATTGAACGGGGCCTACGTGTTTGAACGGCTTAGATTTGGAGAGAGAAAAGGAGAGAGAAAGTGTTAGGGTAAGAGGAGAGAGTGTTTTAATCTGAGCCATCTAAAAATGTATCGGACAGCTCGAATGCGCCGAGCGGGTGCGCAATATCCGCTCAACACTGAAAAATTCCTCGATGTTATCATATCGTAACAAAGAAAAGATATATAATAATTGAATGAAAGGCAGGTAGACAAACTCCAATGATTAATGGATAAATGGAATAATATACTAATGGAAGCAACGGTTGGCTAGTGTGTCGTTTTCACACTGACGTGGTGGTTACCCCAAAAGAAAATAAAAGGCAAACCATCACCAGGGTTAGGCTATTTTATTGGGGGTTTTGGGTTACGTTAAGGGATTTTTGGGTGTCGCAAATTTTTTATCGCTATGAATTCATCTCGACAGGACGAGAGGAATCAAAAAATAAAAAATTATGACTTTTACTCACACAATTTTGGAAATATCTAAGATAACCAATTTTTTAAATTTTTTCTTGGATATTACAAAAAATATTAGGATAAAATAAATTTAAAAAAATACTTTTCCATTGGTTGAGAAATGATGGGTACATGCCCAGCAATCATACCTTCAACTACACTCATCTCGCATGCATGTGGGCCGCACCATGTGTAGGTCCCACATGATTGATGTGAGAATGGTGTGGTTTAAGGTGTGGTTCGTGAATGTATACACTTCTCTGCTTGCTTGTTTGAGGTCTACTATATCTTCAACTACTACCTAGCTTCTTTTTTTTATAATTCAGGTGTCCGGATTGACTAATTATGAATTTCCTTATGTAAGTTAGTTGTTCGGATCAACTTACGTACACATTAACTGATTATCAATAAAATGGAAATGAAAATCATTGACTAATTATGTATGTTTTCTTTAAATTAAACCAGTCAAACGGGTGAAACGGTGCCATTGGGATTGAAAAGATAAAAGGAGAAATTTTTCGGTGCTGTGTGGGTATATCTCACGTGGTATCCATTCAGCATATCCGGACCGTCTAATGCACTTTTAGACGGCTTGGATTGAAACCCTCTTTCTCCTTTCATCCCAATACTATCTCTCTCCAAATCCAAGTTGTCCAAAAATACAATGGACATCTCAGATGCGCCGAGCGGGCACCACGTGTTACCCACCCGGCACTAAAAAAAATTCCAAAAGGTCGTACTCCAAAAAACTGTACATGTGAGTACGTATGTGATTTTGAGAGAGGAAGCAGCTCATGATGATGCAATAGTACAGTAGGAGTGGAGTGGCTCATCTTGGGAGTAATTATTCATTACTCCCAGAGTATATGAACAATATACTCTCTTTTTTCATAATACATGTGGGTTCTGTGTATGTCTTCCATATGAGTTTCACATGTTATGTGAGCAAAGGAAGTATATTATTATTCATGTAATCCGGGAGTATTTGAATAATTTTCGCTCGTCTCTTGAGTGCTTCAACAAACAAGGCGGCCAAGCAAAAAGAAGAAGAAGAACAAACAAGTCCAAAAACGAGGAGATCAAACAAATACTTAAAGAACAACATGGCTCAAGACTCTCTCTTTTTTTTCTTTCTATAAGAAATAAAGATTTCCAGTTTTTAATAGATTTTCTGGCCAATTAATATCCCAAAAATCTCCCGCAAAACCTTTACTAAACAATCTCAAATAGCCATGATTCGAGACGCTAGCTAGGAAGATGCTCATCACTATCTATATGTTTTACAAGATAATCTTTTCTGTCCCAAACTAATTGTTTCTACTAAACTCAAATTGTAGTTCTTGTTTTGTTTTTATTAAAAAAAATTGTATTTTTTAATTTTACGCCAAATTTTTATAGATTATTGGTTTGTCTCGACGAAAGAAATTGAAAAAAATAATAAATTATGATATTCACCCAAAAAAATTTGAAAATATCCAAGAAAAAGTAAAAAAAAAAATGAATTTTTTGATTCTTCTTATCGAGACAAACCAATAATTCATAAAAGTTTGACACAAAATTTAAAAAAAATCCCTAATTATCGTGTAAATGGGTTCAAAAAATACGCACAACAATACTTTATTTTAATATTAAAGCTGGAAAGTATTTTATACGAATTTTAGCATAAGATAAGTAATACAGTATGAGACAGGTGAGTAAATGGTGAAAACTAATCTTTTACATTTTTTATAGAGAGAGAAAAGAGATTAGGCCTCGTTCCAGAACGGGTTATAAGTACTTATTTTTTAAGAAGGCAATTTCAAGCTCAAAAATAATGGATTCAATAAAATTTAAAAATATACCATAGGGATCTTATTTGAAAGATCTCAATGAGATCTTTAATACGGTGCAAAAAAAATCAAAAAATTATTTTTCATTTACATTATTTTTGAATTTAAAAATGTGAAATAAGTACTTATTTTTTAAGAAGGTGTTCTGAAACGGGGCCTTAGTTACTTTCAAAAAGTCAAAGTTGTATAAAATAAAGATCGATTAATTGATTTACCTAAAATAATTACTTCAAAGTTCTACTCTTCTTTGCAAAAAAATAAAGATCAATTAATTACCTAAAACATTAAACAGAAAATATTAAAAAATTACGAAAGTGGGAACTATACAGTAGTGGTGGTCGTAACAGAAGTAACGGCCACACCCCCACTACTCCCACCACCACCCTTCCCCGCTTGAACATCACCACTCCCTTCCGCCGCCGCAACTGTCGCTGGCGTCCGTTTCCTCTTCTTCTTTTCATAACGTATCCCCCTAGCCTTAGCCTGACTCTCCCTCACCTCCCTCAAGTAAATCCTCACCGCTTTGGCTCCGAACGGATTCGACTCGGCTCGCCCCCCGTTCTCCTCGTACGCGGCTCGGAGCCGTCCGATGAGCGCGTCAAGGCTCCCCCACGCCTGCCTCAGCGGGCACGCGCACGGCACCGGCGGGTTTGGGTGCCCGAAGCACGGGCACCCGGTCGCGTGCACCTTCGTCTTCCCGAACTGGTCCAGGTACTTGAGGAACTCGATCACGTGCGCCCCGCTGCACCGCGCCAGCGTCAGCGGCGGCTTGTGGTTTCTCAAGTACTGCAAGAACGTGTTCCAGTCGCGACGCTTTTGCGACTCGTACCTACTCGGCGGCGCGGCGGAAGGTGATGCGCCGCCTCCCGCCGATTCCTCGCCGCCGCCGGTTGTCGACGATGGACCCTCGCCGGCGCGGTCCGGGTCGGATGCTGGATCCATTTGTCTGGATTAATTGTGTCTTGATCAATTGTTAAATTTAAACTTAAAAGATAATCAGACTCCAAGTACGTACTCGGCGCCAATCGGGTCGGGTCAGTGGTTGTATCTATCTGGTTGTCTCTCGGTTTTTCGGAGAATAAAATACAGTTAGCTGAAGATCTTTCTCACGGGAAAGACGAATTTTCTTTGTTGCTTTGGATTTTGGGGTCTATTTTTGCAGGGTTTCTCTCTCACTCTTTGTAGGGGTTTAATTTGTTTCGCATGAGATGGAGGAGAGCGTTTTCGGGGAAGAAGATGAGAGAGAGAGAGAGAGAGAGAGAGAGAGAGAGAGAAGAGTGTATGGTGGTGTGGAGTTGATGGGATGTGAAAGAGAAAGGAGGGTTATGCTATACACTGTTTAATTATCATGCGGATGATATACAAAACTGAAAAGAAGAGTGGGACCCAAAATAGAGTGGAAAATACTACTCCCTTCGTTCAAAATTGAAGGTCCGGTTCGGTCTTGAATGCAAAATTTAAATTGTTAATGTCTTTTAATCTACAATAATTTAAATGTGTAATATGGATCTTATACGATAAATCTCAATTAGTTCTATTATTCGAAGTTTTTAAAATCTTTAAAGACATTGTAGATTGAAAGATATTAACAATTTAAATTTCGCATTAGAGACCGAACTGGACTATCAATATAGAACGGAGGAAGTAAAAAAGTCTTGTAGGCTGTTGTTAACATGTAAAAACCGAAATTTTTTAGGCCGAGTGAACATCATGTGGTACCCATTTGGTACATTCGAGACGTTCGATGTGATTTTGGACGGTTCAGATTTGGAGAGAGGAAAAAAGAGAGAGAAAGAGGAGGGGTGAGAGGAGAGAGAAAGTTTTAATCTGAGCCGTCCAAAAGTGCATCGAATGGCTCAGGATTGTCGAGTGTGCACCACGTGGGATCGATATACCAGATTGGCACTGAAAAATTTCTCGTATTGAAGAGTGTGAAAAATATATAAAAGTGTGTGAAAGTATATCGATATCTTACCAAATTCCTCTCTCCCGCGTACCAAAGTTTTTGGAGCTGGTACTGTTTTAAAATTTTAGAATGTAAAAATTGGAATGTAATAGTATGACGGTTGAAGATGAATGGGAACGGAGATACAGAGAAAAACCTATACAAGAATTTGACCTAATTTCTGAAGTATACTCCTCACTAATTAATATGAATATAGTACATGTGACATATTTGAAGTTATAAACGCCAATGGAAATTAGCTCAAAAACAATGAAATTTAAAGTCACAACCAAAATTAAAATTACATTAATATCTTACTATGGTATGAAATTGCCATAAGGACAGAGTTCCTAGGAATATATATATAACAATGAGAATATCATGGCCGTTTACAAAATATGACCCTTAGAATATGATCTACGAAAGAGTATAATATTTGAATAGTATACAAAAAAAAAATACTAATATTTAAGCAAAAATGAGAAAGACTAAAGAAAGATTATTACATAAAAAAAATTATTGAAGTATAGAGTCTAATTTCAAATGCCAACTACGTAAAATAGATAGGTAAGTTTAAGATATTTTACTTTTTTGAATCTAGGTGGATGCTTCGGAAATGGAAAAAGAAACAAAGATTGACTAAAATGTTCTCTTTTTATTGATATTGGGCAAAACAAAAGAACTTATTTTATTATAAGCAATTTTTGGAGAATTTTATGATAATAGGTGATAGCTTTTGTCAATGGCTTGTTGATAACTGATAAATCCCTAAATATGTATATTTAGGCCCTTTAAGTTATAGGAGTACTTGTTAGTTGTTAGTCATATTTATTGGACATGGGATACTTGTTGACTCTCTTTTGTCTTTCAGGTCATTCGTGCAATTTGTAACGCTTGAGCATCGACTTGAAAAGTTTGAAGTTAGTTTGGAGGTCAAAGTGGAAGTTCCGAAAGTTTGTGGGCCCATTTGCTTATGTTTTGACATACTGGGTGCAGAGTGTAATTTCTACCCCAAAAAATGCATGCATATTCCGAATTTAAAACCAGTCTGGGGTTTGGACCTAAATTATGAAAGGAAATGACTTGACTGCAAAGGTGCCGTCTATGTGATCGTAACCGTCGGATAGTATTTTTAATGGTTCAAATTTGTTTTGATATAAAAGAAATGGCTTGTTTGTAGTTGAAATAGAGGAATAAGATAGAGGAGGGGGTATTATTTATGCTCACCTCGAAACCCGTTCGTATTTTTTGACCCCAAAACTGGCTAAGGGGGATAAAATGGAGAGAGGGGTGAGCTTGTCTGAGTGGGAATTGTCCAGCCAAACTTATTCCATCAAGATCTCATCGGAGCAGATGAAATAATATCCCTCGCTATCCAATCTAGACTTTCGAACAAATCTATCACACCCTCTACTTCTTCATGAGTTCATTTGGTCTCCACTTGACTGGCCCACCAACCAACTATAATGCAGATATATATATGTCTAATAGGAAAACAATTACAACAATAGTAATAAATGTTGCCCCATACCACTCACTCATTCAGCCATAAATTAAGATGGATACGTCTTTAATTAATTTGGAACTTTTTTGCTGCTCTTTGAGTGGTATGCCTTTGCGTAACGACTTTAGAGAGAGACAAGAGAGAAATAACCGAGTATCGCCAACGGGAGATGTCAAACGGGAGATATCAAACCTGAGGTGGACAATCAAACGGCTAGTTTTGGCATTAAGTCACCATCCAACCATGATGTCTTCTATCATGCCAAAAGTGACATGGCTTTGAAGGGAGGTGATGTGGCTTTGAAGCGAAATCCCAACATATCAACTTCGACATCAACCTCTACACTGTCAATTTTCAAAAATTGACCATAAGCTAGCTTTCAAAATAATTTGACATAAGGGTTGAGAGGGAGAGCATGATGTCAAATTAAAAATATCAAATTACCACATAAGAGCATCTTTAACCCATGGCTTCATATTGGAGATGTCAAATGTTTTTTGAAGGCTGACGTGGCATTTTGACATCTCCAATTTGACATCAATGCCTTCCTTTACAATCCTTGATGTCAAATTCTATTTATTTGACATCAAATTATTCCTCTCCAACCCTTATGTCAAAATACAAATGGTCATTTTTTAAAATTTGGCATGGAGGAAGGAGGTTGTCAAAGTTGGCAAGTTTGCCATTCCCTTCAAAGCCACCTCAGCTCCCTTCAAAGCCATGTCACTTTTGGCATGATAGAAGGCAACATGGTTGGATGGTGATTTAATGCCAAAATTAGCCGTTTGATTGTCCACCTCAGCTTTGACATCTCCCGTTGGAGAGCCTTCAAAATAATTTGACATCTCCACTTTTGACCTCTCCTGTTGGAGAAGCTCTAATACTGGGTTTTTGTTATGTAAGTTCCTAATAATCGTGGGTTGATAACCGCATGGGTATGTCAAGCCTACGCACGGAGATCTTCTGATAAAGATTGTAACGATGGCACATAACCATGGTTAGAGGATTGATAGTCGTGGGTTGGTGGCCAATTTTGCTTATAGATATTGGAAGAAAGCTCATCACAAACGATCCGAAATTGGATACACGAGAATACTCTGAGTAATACAAGGTTTTCATCATTATCATGCATTGTGAGTTTTTGGACTATTGCTTCTAGTCCACCGTTTGCTCACAAGAGGAAATTGACGTGATTGTCGGAGGATATTTTTTTCCTATCAACGTCGGCCGGAGTGTCACTAATGTCCCAAGAAAATATCCCAAAAATGTTTCCAAATCTATGACATGTTGTGATTGAATTAAACGTGTAAGTCAGGTACCCCTTAGAAAGTCCCTATTATGCATATTGAATTTGAATGAATTTTGGGTTTACCAATTATGGATCCATAGACTTCCTCATGGCCCCATTTATTTTGTAGCTAACATATTTAAGGAGTATATAAAAAGGGAACATTAAAAAAAGACAGACAAATTTAATTTCCAGTACATCAAGAAGTGGCGTAGGTGGACGGGATGGTGGTTTCATCATGCGGCCCATGCAATTTGTTTCAATTTCTTAAATGATTTTTTTTCATGTAAAATAAAATAAAAGGTATCCAATGCCTTCTCTCCCAGTTTATTTGTGTGAGGAAAAATAAAAATAAAGATATAGTACTCCTATGTCAATTTGACAGCCACACATTACATAAGTACAAAACCACTATTTCTATTAATTTCGATGGAATCAGATGAGTCCCACCATATCAATGGGCTCCTGTCCCACTTGGTAATCCTTGTCCTTCTTACGTGGGAGGCCAGAATTCGAGTCTCATTGTGAGCGTTTAAGATTCAGAGTTACAAATAATTTTTGAAATCATTCGTGGACTAACGTATTAATACCCTGCTAAGACGCTAACTCTCCCTCTAAGACGTTAACTCCGCTGATGTACATAATATTTGAAAAAAAAATTGTGTCCCACCATAAACGATTCCTTTTAATCATTCATCATCACTTCAAGCAATCAGAGGTAGCTTGGAATATGAAAGCATAGAGGCTATACTATGGGACTAATTAAAGCCGAAACTAGTTCATAGGTACCTCTTTTATTATATTATCCCATTAGGTTCAGCGAAATAATTAGGTTAAGATTGTGTTTTCAATTTTGTATTATGTGGAATCGTTATGCTATCGGCCAGATAGGAAACAAGGTCGGTCTCTCATCCTTACAAAAATCTTTAATTGAGAATTAGATTATGTATACATTTATTATTGTTATTATTATTTGATTTGCTAGGTGAAATAGCATAATGGTGCTCGGGGACTAGTGAATGATGAAACCTTCCCACAACCCACATTTATCAGAGATAGTTAACCATATTTTCAAATCAAATTTGTTTTCAACATGACGGCTGGTATGACTTCGAAAACAAACTTTTAAGACAAATGTGTATCAATCATGTGTTTATTGATATTTGATCAACATAATTTTTTACATGATTATATTGCCCAACAAGTTCTACGAAATGAGTGATTCTTCGGATAAATAATTTTAGAGTACTCCACGTGGAGAGTCCATTTTTGAGAGTATAACAGGAAGGTTGTTTCTCCACTCACTTCAGGTGTCCCAATTGTCTTTCCCATTGATCAATTGTTGATGGATTGGTGTAAAGTAAAATTGGATTATGCCACAAATGTACTAGTACACAGGTCATTGTTACATTTAATTACCCCTAACCACCATCCATATCTTGTGTACCCATTTATGATGTTGGGTCTATATCCAACTGATGGTGACCCAAATGTCATGAAAGCTATAGCATGAGTACTACTTGGATGTATGTGTAACGGGTAAAAAAAACCCACAAGAAATGAAAAAGAAAAGCTAGAAGATGCCATTTAGTTTGTGACTTTCAGTGTTGAGATGACAGGAGTACACCAAAAGTTATTGTCAAGTCATAGGGGAGTGCAAGTGGGGTGCCCATGCAGTTGTGACGTTGATTTTCGCATTTCCCAATTTACCATTTGCACTTTCGAGAGTGTAATGCGAAAATCAACTGCATACAGAGATTGATTTTCGCATTCCATTTTTGAAGTGCACATAGTAAATTTTGGAGGACGAAAATTGTACTGTCATAATTACAAATTATAATCATAAGCAAAGAAGAATTTAAAACCGTGACAACTAAAGGATTCTCACTGTTACTCACATATCATTGAACCACGCAAATATCAGATATTGATTCCGTTTTTACGAGTCCCACTAGTGAAGCTACACAAAATTTTCCTATCCAGAGTTTTAACCATCAAGCTACACAATTTGAATTTCTCGAGCCGTGCCTCTAGGCGGGCATGCACTAATACACTATTGTCGTAGAATATTTTTGTTCGATATAACCAGCAAGAGCCATGAAGGGATCGTGCAAATATTTACACGAGATGGATGGGTCAGGTGCAACTGTTCATGATTGCAGGCCTCACTAAAGGCTATGGGAGGCACTTCTGAAAGAGAGTAAAACACCATTGCATACCTTATCTGTGGGAATGACTCAACAAATCCACACAAGCACAACTAATGTATTTACATGAATCCTCAGATTCTTTACTTATTCAATACAGGCAAGTCCAGCAATTAATCACAAGAGGCAACAGAGAGTGCTACCCGGAGATCATTTGAGGTACCACAGATATACATTCGGTATGTTTCTATTTCTTTCTGGAAAGCTCTAGGCGTGGAGGCTGCATAGTAACTCCCTCTCATTCGATCGCGCACGGCAAATATAATCTCCCTCAGGACTGGTTCATGGCCATTCAGAAGATTGCCCATGCTTAGAACCTTCCTCCATGACTGGTTGGCAGTGGGTTGAGTAAACATGTTCGCAACTGCCTCTCTCTCCTGCCTCCTCACTTGATGCCTCTTATCAAACTCCTGAAAAAAAAAAAATCCAGGAAAAAACAAGTAAATATAAAAGCATGTCTTTTGAGAAAAGTTAATGTAGTCTAAGTAGTACGGACAGGCCTATTGAGCTCATCCATCCATATCCCAAGCCCTTGAGCACCGCTACGTGGTGCTCCAAGGGCGTTTTCACCACACGTTGGTGTGGGAGCCACAAACTAGGTAGTGGAGCCCACACCAATGTGGTGGACAAGGCCCTTGGAGCACCATGTGGCAGTGCTCCACAAGCAATTAATAATTTTCCCAAATGTGTGCCCAAGATGAAATTTTGTTAATCAGACACTCGAAAAAACCATTAGGAGGTCAAAATATGTGATGTTAAAAAGTTTGGTCCTCGTAAAAATGTCATGCATGTCTTCAACACTTGTTAAGTGATTGTTGTTTTTGTATTTTCTACAGTAAAATACTACTGTAATTGTGTTTTTATCTCCAATGTAATAGAGATACTGTTCTTTAATGTTTATACAAATCTATAATCATTACCCTACAAGACATAGTTATTATATGACCAATGTGCCCCCAACATCTCCAGGTCTTTTTTTTTTAATTATATTGTATCAGCATGTTCATGCCATGTCCATATCTGTGCTTATCTAGACTCCAGTTGATGGTGTTTAGAGCCAGAGGCAGTGCAGTGTTCAAAATGTTTCACCATTCCATCAAAACCAAGATTAGAAATTTTGAAAGAATTTGTCCCCGGATTCTAGCCCATATGGACCAATTACATGTATGAATCATGTTTTTGGATCCCTAACCACAGATCATGTATGCAATCCCTAACCACAAATGATATATGCGTCTATGCAAAAGCTCAATCTAAGAAATCAAATTCTAGAGCAATAGTTTTGTTACACCACCTACCCATGATTGTGTAACTACTAAACTGCTAGAGTAAAAACAGAAATTGGGGAATTTACCATATCACCACTGCCTCCGACTGAGCCTGACCCCATTCTGGGTTGGTAAAAGTTGTAGTAGTCGCTGAAAATAACTTCTGATAGACGTGGTACTTGCAAAAACTTGCGATGAAGAGAAGCTGCAACGGTCAGTAACTTTTCAACATGTTCGAAAACAACACAAAGCCGTCTCAGGTCTTCAATTATCTCACTGAGGATGAAGACACGATTTGCTGCAAGGCAGAGGCAAAAGGGGCGAATTCTTAGCACTCAGCATCTAGGTAAAGCGTCTACTAAAACTCAAGAGAAAATAAAAATAAATGATGCCAAAACAAAAATAAAGAGAAGTATACCTTGCAAAGGCTTCAGTGTAGAAGCCATTGTAGGATAAAGTTGACCCATTTTGGTGGTCATCTGCTTTAAGCCACCAAAAGAAGTTTGATTTAAAGTGTCAGCTGAAGCTCTGAAGGCAGTGCAAACCATTTGTTCCAGCAACTGGTGTGGCCGCAATGTTTCCAAGTAATGAAGAACCTAAAAAGTTCAGTGGGGGCATGACAGGTCAAAGTCTACATCACAATAGAAGAAGGGTGCCAAATCTAAACAGCAATGCAAGGCCGTAAAAAGAGAAGCCCATTCAATTACGGCTAAATTGTTACAAATGATTACGGCTAAATTGTTACAAATGATTCTTGCGGAGTCCCACACCGCACATACTTAAATTGCCTGTTTTCATTGTTTTGACAGAGTATTTAACGCAAATCACCCAGTAATTTGCCACCGTCACCTTTATGTTGAGGTCTACCCATAGTGGTGGGGTTTTCTGAAAGATACCCATAGTGTTGGGCGGCTTCTGTGTTTTACCCATAGTCCCTTTATATATAGCTTGTAAACCCTATTAGGGTCAGGGGTGCGACATAATGTGAGGGAGAGGGTGAGGCGAGTGTCGGGGGCCGATTGTGGCCTCCCGGAGAGGATCTGGCGTTGGTACCCGGAGAGTTTTTTCAGCTTTGTGTATATTGTGTGTTAATATATATCAAATGGAGTTTTTCTCTGAAATCACTATGTGGGTTGTGCGCGTGGTGTCCCTCCGGTCCTAAAACTTTATTCCTGAAAGCTTGTTTTAGTGCCACGTCTTTCCATCAAAAGGAAGGCATCCTTGCATGTATCCAATGTATTAATGCAAGGTTACTGCTCGCCATATCACATCTGTAGCTGATTGAACATTACAAAACACTTAAACAGATGCAGTGCAGGATATGGAAGTACAAAATTCTAAATAAGTTGCATAAAGCACACCAGGAAGAACTTTACCTTTTCTCCTTCTCGATTGGGGTCCAAAAGTGGCTTCTGCTCAGAAGCTGGCAAAGCAGGTACATCATTCCAAATTTTTCGCCATTTATTCCCATGCTCAGACATTCTCTCTGAAAGTTGTCCCCGAGGAGGCCAATCCTTTTTTGACCCTTCAGTTGCCTCATTTGTGGACACTTCTCCACTCTCTCCAAAGTTATTGTCCTCCCAATCCCTAGGTGAATGCCAACGGATAAAATCTTCGAATACAGCATCTGGATTTGCTGCTTTGAATGCCGACATGTCTGATTCAGATTTTCAAAGAACACCAAACATCAAGTTAAAATTTGAAGCAATTCACGGAAATGAATCATGCTTTCGAGAAATAAACTTATAATCATTACTTACACATGAAATATATGAATTCAATAAACTTATCAAACAGAAAGCAAGCAACAAATATTTTCAACTAAGTATATCAGCCATACTGCTGGGACATTCGTTGAACCCACCTTCAATGTTTTTCTCATTATACAAATTAACAAATGCAGAAAAACAAAACCAACTTCAATTCTTCTTTAACAGAGAAATACTAAACAATTGAAAGTAAACCACTCCTATCTTGCATAAGAAGGGGAAATTAGAAATTTCATGATTCAGCCTGTACATAAATGATGTTTTCTTCAATACATAAATGAGATCATTTTACCAAATCTTAAAACAAAGAAGTAAAAAGAGACTAGTTTATCACCTGAAGACAAAATCTCTCTCTCCAACTGAGCCGAGAAGCTCTGTAACAAAAATGGCAGACAATAATATCTTTTCAGTTGTTGATATAAATTCACTCTTTAGAATTACCAAGCTTTTCTCAACACTAGAAAACAGAAATAGAAGAAAAGTATTACCCAGTTATGCCCTATCCAAGAAAGAGTAAAAACAAATATAACCAAATGCAGGGAAGTTATCTAAACTGCAAAATGGATGTCAAAACAATTTTCCTGCAAACAATGAGAAATGACTTAAATTCAACTTGTCATTTGTTAAGGCTCCAGACTTTTCGTGCTCAAACAAAAGTAAGGTACAAAGTAACAATTCCATTGAACTTAAAACCAGTAAAGTCGCAACATGTGATGAATACAATTAAGATGCAGCAATTTGTAATTTGCACATCAAGTGCCCAAAACATTAAAGTAAAAAAAAAATGTTTGCTTCAAGGAAAGAAGATATATTTGATGCCCAAGAAGGTCCATTCATTGAAAACTGAGGTTGGAAAATTCAGACTCTAGAGCTCACCCAATATTTAACAAGTCTAATATTACACGTGATGAATTGTTCCCACTGGCCCCCACACTAAATACATATTATCATTTGTTAACCAAAGGGAAATAGTTCAGATGATGAAGAGTTTAAGCTTACGATTGAGTCACCAAAGGTTTCAACAGCACGAAGCCGTTCTTCATGCATGTCTTCTGTCATAAGTGGTGGATCCTATGACAAAAATTAAGAGAAACAAGTCAAAATTGTTCTGTGGAAAAATCAAGGGATCTTCCAGAAGGAAACCGGAAATTAAGCTGGTCTAATTAAGTTAAAACAACCTGTGTGAGTGGAACATGCATGTTCTGGTATGATTTTAGTAGCATCATGCCCTCAACACCAGCTGACCCTCTCCTGACACGATCTGAAGGCCTTAATTCAGCAGATGTAACTACATCCTCAGCCTCAGAATGAAAGCTAGATACAGAAGTTTCAGGATGATGCAAACCATCTGACACTGAGGACCTGCATTGTAACCAGGAAGGCCATGAATCACAGGAATGGGACACAAACAAGGGTTGTAAGAAAGTCCTACAGTTACATAAGTCCATAATGTATCTAATTACAGCACATTATGCAGCAACCCACAGCTAGGAGCAGGTTAGAGTTTGATTGTGCAATTTTCTTTCAGCAAGAAAGCTCGTGCAGTTAAGATTGCTCATGAAGAAAGCCATGAAGACCACCTAAGTGCAGTATCAAAAATGTCAGGGTAACAAGTAAATAAACTTCTGAAACAGAAATATACTCATTTTAAGGAAAAACCCAAAAAGAAGAAGAGTGAAGGCACAATCAAAGACACCCTGGGCAAAAGAACTCCACAACCATTCCGCAGCATCATTGCAGTTAGAACTAAGGAAGAACTTAATTGCAAAAACAAAAGAGTTCTCACTTGCATAGATCACCTTTCTCGTTCCCCGACGATATCGTTGCCATGTTCTATTGTAGCAGATGAGGATCCCTTTACTTGACCACCTTCCTGTATCCACAGCCACATAGGACACCAAGCCAGAAAGCAAAAAAGGATGTGAGTTACTGATTCTCAAACAGAGACATCATAAGCATATCGACACCAAGATTAAACGAAGTACAACCTCAACTTGAGCAGAAACACGATCTTTGTTTTCATCACCATCTTGGTACTTACTAAGTTGGCGCTTCTTCTCAATGCATATTGCAAGCTGAACAGCAGAAAGGACAACAAAAAAGATAAGTTATGGAAAATTCCCGAAAGGGAAAAATATAGAGAAGAAAAATAAAGAAAGAAAACATCAAAAAAGGGTGCTTCAAGACCATGAAAGTACATTATCATAGCAGTCAAATACCAGGTTTCTAAATCGCGGTTTGGGGATACGTACCGGCATAGGTGATTTGATAAGACATCGGCTGGTATAGATAGAGAAAATCTTGGTATTGGCAGGTGCAGAGGTAAACTGATACAATTGGGGTCAACTAACCCCAGTGGATTTCAAATTGCAGCAGGGATTATGCCATTTGAAGAGCATTTTTCCCACATTTGACCCCACAAATTAGAAAAAAAACCTATATTACCTCATGCTCAAACCCCAAACAAAAGGGAAATGTACAGAATCCCAAGCAAATCAATATGGAGAGTTCGCTAGATTCCCCCAATTTCTGTACTAATAATGCAACTTCGCTATTTAATTCTTGAATGTTGATATATATATATATATATATATATATATATCGATGATTTGTTTGCAATTACTCTTTAATTCAGGATAAAACTCTCTATTTTAGGTTTGTTTTGAAAAAAATCTAACTCAGAAGATGATTTTCTATTCTTACATTAGCATTTTGACCCCGCTGCCTAAAAATTCAGGCTCCGCCCCTGGGTATTGGAGGTCTAAAATGCGGTTGTGTGTGGCAGGTACGATGTTTAGGTTGGACAAATGTATCTCCCAGTAGCATGCTATCTTAACATTCTTGATGTAGAAAATTTAAAATTCAATCAGATGCAATCAATGGAACAATTCCTTCTGTCGAGACAAACATACTGCAAAGTCCAGAGATAAGTTTGCAAACTAACTGAAGATCATGCCAAAGTTTGGCTAGTCATGAATACAGAAACAACGATTCAAGACTAACATTCTTCAAAGGGGAGTGGCAGACAAAGCACGTGGTCTTCCAGGACGCTCATTTCACATAGCAGAAATGCACAACATATGCACAAGGAACTAATCCTATTAACGATCTTTGGGTGAGAACATGTACAATTACCATGTGGAGTTTCTGGTTGACCAAGCACGTTGAGAGGTCAATTACCCCATTGGTTGGCATTCGAGGTAAAGGTTGTGACTCTTCCCAACACCAACGAACTTCTCTAACAAATTCTATCCAGAGCACAGCAATAGCTAACCAAGCAAATAAAAAGGACATAGTTAAATCAGATTACTAGAAACCTAATTCCACATAGATGATCCTAGCGACCCCAACAGAAAGTAACCATCCAAATAATTTATTTGACTTTGATGCGTACCACGTATATTGCAATTTCCAAACCAAAGTGAGTGCAAACAGAACTGAGAAAACAGTGATTCAAGAGGTGCGCCTTTAATAGCTCGAGAATTCTTATGCTCGCCCTCAGTGAAATGGAGGAGCTGCAAACCTGCAAGTTGCATGAGGGCAGGGCAATTAAGATTTTTTTTGTGTCAGAACGATCACAACAACTCAACAAGAGATAAAGAATAACCCCCTAATGTTTCCACTTAGACATCTAATCCCCTTGATGTATTCGGATTTTGATGTTTAAAACCTTCCTTTAGCATTTCGTTAGGGCTTTGCACGGAAAAGTGTCATGTGATCAGCGCACGATCGGTTAAATGAAAGCTCATGACAAAAACTACCCTTCAATATTTGGGATTCAATAAATCAGCTTACAATCATGGCATGCCTGTATGATTTGTGTACGTAAACATGTTTACTAGAGGATTTCATTCTGCCTCCTACACACCCATTGACACCTGCAGCCACAACCTTCTCCTCCCTCTCTTTTAGACACATATAAGTAGGAATGTAAGAGAGAGAGAGAGAGAGTGTGTGTGTGTGTGTGTGACCCCATTAAAAATTATCAACTGCCAGCCCTAAAATTGGAGCAATGGGTCAAATGGTGGCTGATGTCTTAGCAAAAAATTGGTGAAGTGTCACCCGAAGCACCATTTCCTATTCATGCAACCCAGTTCTTCCCCCTCCCCCCATTCGACAGCCACCTCCACCACCGCACAATCTAACACACCCCCACCTGCAAGCACAAACCCAGCGAGAGAGAGAGAGAGAGAGAGAGAGAGAGAGAGAGAGAGATCTGCCATATATGTACACATATATCTTCATGTTTGCCGATAGTTATTGGTTTGCTTTGGGGTGTTGAAGGGGTCGCTATGGACGGAGAGTGGGTGGGGATTAGAGCATCTCCAACCCAATTCTCTTAAATAGAGACTCAAAATATACTTTTTTATTCAAAAAGCAAGTTCAGAGATTTTCACTATTCATTCAACAATTTCAACTCCAATCCTAAATCTCTATTTTCTTCTCAAAATATACTTTTTTATTCAAAAAGCATCATAAATGGCTTGGTTCGTCACTGCTGATTGGATTGGTGAAGACAATACACAAGTTTTCAAGGGTAAAGTGGTGATTTCACCAAGGGAAAAAAATTTAGAGATCATTCTCTATATGTTTGGAACATCTCTATATATAGAGAACCAAATTTGGGTCTCAAAAATAGAGACCCAATATAGAGCTTGATTGGAGTAATTTTGTTCCCTCATTTAGAGATATAGAGCTTTATTGGAGATGCTCTTGGGCGCTGGTCGGATTTTTTACCATGCTGATTAGGTTGTGAATCTTGTGATGACTCCTCACTTTTGATGGTTATTTTTGGAGAATATGGGACTGACGGGGTTGGGAGAGATTGAGGGAGTTAGATTCATGCGTGAAATACTAAATTCGTATATTTTGTTAACGGCTTTAAGCACAGTTAGGATTCATATAGTTGAAGGAGATTAAGTGTCTAAGTTTAATCATGAGGGGACCCCTCAAAAGCTGATCATAGTTGAGGTCGTAATTTACCCTATTTTAAATGAAAAATAACGGAAAATCCCTCATGAATAATACTTCTTGGAAAGTGGTAAGTGCAACTCTTGAGCGACAACTTTAAAATGAATCACTAGCTCTATGGAAATGAAACAACCCCAAGCCCAGTCACTACTCCTCATTCAGCTCATAATCATATGTGATTCAGATTGATCTTATGCTAACAGAAATAAGTGATAGGAAGCTCCAAGCCACCATTTTTTTCTATGAGAAAAAGCCTCAAACAGAACTAATAGGCCCAGAGGCTCCCAGGGGCCCGGACACAAAAGCCTGTGTTTGGTGACACAAAAGGCCGTGTTTGGTTGCACAAAAAGCTGTACAAAAATAAAAACTAGAAGCTATTGGCATTTTTAATCTTGGTTGCATGTTTATAGAGAGACTTGTACATAAGAGGGAGAGCAAAAAAGATAGAAACATGTAACAATATTTCCACCAAAGTGGTTAAGGAGCATGGGAATTCGTGGGTTGATGGCTATCCTTTGTTAGCCACACCCATCTCCAACTTAAAGACAATGCAGAAGCGCTTTTTTTTTTTTTAACAGCACAATGCAGAAGCACTTAAGAGTATGCTTTTCTAAAAGGCAGTTAACTTCAACTAAATTTCATAGAAAATGGATAGGCAACAAGTCAATTCTAATAGATGTTACCAGATTCAATCTGTACAAAGGATGCATTCCTCAACAGATAGGATTAAATGGACTCATACATGCTCATCGTATCACAGAGACAGAACCGCATTTAAGTTAGAAACAATTCAACATCCAAATTTTCTCCATTTGCATGGGCAATCGAGATGGCAATGAAAACTCATAAATGAACTTAGGCATGCAAGACAAGCTAAAACGCCTTGAGAGGTTCCAGATGTCGATTAAGTCTCACTGTGTCAATCACTCAAGGGCACCAAACACAAGATAAGAAAAGAAACAGACGGAAAGTACCATCATGAAAGAGATCCTTGAGGACACGATCAAGAACAGTCGGTGGAGGTATGACTGCTGAAGACTTCAAATTATCAGATCCTGAATTTTCAACTGTTACAAACCATGAAGAAGAACAAAGGTGAGATAATCTAAACAACCTGATGCTACATCATGGATTGATATATCCCAAAGGTGGTGAGTTATTAACCTATATGCCCATGATAAAAAAGTGAGGGAGCAATTAAGTGTTCGAACCTGATACAAAATCTTCCATAAATTGAGCGCCAAAGGACAATTCCAATGCAGTCACCAAAAGATCCAATTGTGAACCAAATCCAATTGTATTTCCAACCGACCCATCAATGCTGAACAGCCATGATAATATGTTATACCATCATATCCCAACAGTAGGCCAAAATTCAACTCAGTAACAACTAATACCATAGGAGATGGTGTAATGTAGAATTTGGTATCCAAACTTGAAATTTCAATACAAAAGGAACTCTATTTCATTTGCCCAAAATTATGGTACAGAATCATTCTTTCTACAGAATAAAATTAAGATGGTTCTTCCAAATACCAACGATGGAAAGCATGAACCCGCCTAAACGGATGTCATGCATGTGTCGGGCGTGGACAAGCCTAGATACCGGTCAAACACGTCCCCTGGTGACTCAAGAAATCCTATTACGCATGTACGCTACCAGACATGCTTTAACTTGTAAAGCCATCTTTGGAAATATATTCCATAGTAAACAGAAAGGCTTCTGAGTACGAAGCATGTTCTCCATCCTATTTCAGAAACAACCGTATTCCTTAATAGGTTAGTATAACTCAAACCCATGGAATACAATGGCAGAAAAGAAATCTTTACAAATTGGGCACATACTTGTACTACTTTCTCTCTTTATGCAGGCACTTGGACATGCCGTTATGTCATAAACTAGTTATGAATACAAAGAAAGAAACCTACTTACAACTTTGAAGACACATTTGGTAATATGAACCACTTCTCAGCTTCATGGGCCGAAGCATTTTCCAGTTCAGCCATTTCCAAAGAACTTTCAACTAACTTCTCTGACCATATGGTAATCAAATCAAATCCTGAATGCATTTGATTCAACCAAAATAAGGAACAAATTACTTTCTTCTGTTCGAGAGGTTTCAAACCAACTGCAAACCTCTAACAAACACTAGGGTAGCAGGGACAAGAACAAAAGAATGCAAAAATCTTCATTTCAAGCAAAACTAGATCATAGATGCAAACTAGCATGCAGGTGTTGAGCCCTTGCTTGGAAGGACAACCTCAGCTATCTGAGACATCTCCAACAGTGGGTAGCAGCAAAATGTGATGCAATAAGAAGGAATTATTCCATGAATACATGAAGGAGAGGGTAGCAGCAAAATGTGATGCAATAAGAAGGAATTATTCCATGAATACATGAAGGAGAGCACTCTCTCCTTCATGTGCTATGACACAGAAGAGTTCACCTTTTACAGGGTCCTCTGAAGAATACCACTCGCTCCAAGGACAATCATCATCCCATTGTGTTTTGTTGCGGATGTCACCTCCTGGATTTTCACCAGACTCGGTAATTTCAACGTCAGCTCCTTGTAGTTCATCGTCATCATCATAGGGAATAGTTCTGTAGGTTAACTTCATTCTAAAGTGGACTTTGAAAAGATGCATCGAAAAGTCCAATGGGGAGAAGACCTTCAATAGGAAGTTTATTAACAAGTTCACATTAGAATAATATGTCATCATTAGGAAGGATGAGAAACCAAGAATGTATAAAGACGGATTGCACAAGCTTGAGCACCAAAAGATGAAACATGCACAGAGGCATGCCAACATGTTCAATTAAAAGAAAAGTTTCCAGAGAAAGAAAGAAAATTATGAGAATACATAGACCTTTCAGGCACATGAAGAATCAGTCTGCACAGAGGCATGCCAATCTCTTCATTTAAACTTTTTTTTTTGTTGATAAGTAAATATTTATATAAGTAAGGCATTAAGGGAATGACACCCGTATACATAAAAGGCCGTAGACAAAAAGGCCTTATACACCACTATGTGAGATAAACAACTCAAACCAATCTAGAAACTGATTAAGGGAAGGATTACATTCTCCCTTGTCCCAACTATACAAACTACTAACCACAAAACTCTTGATTTTAAATACAGGTTTTTCTACTCCTTTAAAGCATCTTAAGTTTCTCTCACGCCAGAGAGTCCACATCAAACAAAGTGGAATCATGGCCCAAATACGCTTCCTTCTTTTTCCCACTCTATCACCCCTCCAGTCTCTTCATTTAAACTTTAAGTCGCCAGAAAAAGGGAAAAATAAGAAGACACATATTCCTTTCAAGCACGTGAACATGTATGCACGATTCTTCTACTGGGAGCAAAATTGTAAACAAAATTTATCGGTTACATCCACGTAAAAGGTTAATCACTATAAATGCTCACTCTTTCAGAAATTTGTTGGTTTACAAGTTTTAAAGAGAAAGAAAAATAGCAGCGCAAGGTCTATAGTTAACATTAAAAAACAATAAAGTACAACTACCAAGGAAACTTACAAATTTCGAAAGAAATAATTCATGTAACCCCTCCAAATGCATGAGTTTCACTGGAACCTGGCTACCAATACGATCTGCCTCAAATCTTCTAGTAAAAACTGTTCCCATATTCTGGATACCAATGTATGCTTTCCGAGAAGGATCATGTACCGGTACAAATGCTGGCCACAAACTGCATCATGAAAGTGTAGAGTTCAATTAACCTTCTCATTACCAAGGGAACATATATAACAAAAAAAAGAAACAATATATACAGCAGCAAAACCGTCCACAGACAAGAATTTGGGGGGAAAAAATAGTTCTGTTTAATAGAAGTAACTCAACAAAAGACATAATAAAAACTTAAAAAGTAAATGATCTGGATTTGCAACCCAAAAAAGGCATTCATAGTTGTCTATACTTTAGCAGCAACCGTACCTTGAACAATTTGACAATGCAATGGCAACTGCACTTAAAAGCTTGCTAGCCTCTGGTGCATCAAGGACTACACCGCTGGCACTCTGAGGTGCAATCACCTAGTAATTCATGCAGCATATGAAAACTGAAAAAAATATAAAAACTAAAATAAAAGCAATACATGTTTATGCCCCAAGTTTATGATATCACGTAGAAAACATACCAGAAATTCCTTCACCCCAAAAGACAATTGCAGATCATGCAAACTGCAACTCCAGTCCACAACCTTTCCTGAGCCAAAGATAATTATAGTCAAACAGTAAATAAGTAAACTCCACTGAGACACCTACAGGAAAGTTTCTTATCTACCATCATTGTTGGTTTCAAAGTAGTACTCCATGAAATAGCTTTTTGCAGCATACTTCAACTCAAACTTGACTGTATACAAGCTCTTTGAAGAACCTACACACACAGCACCCTTTTCCTACAGCCAAATTCAGAAGGAATTGTATTGGAAGTCATCAGATGAATGTTAATCAAAGAATCTGGCTTCCGCTACCATTTTAACAGGATAAGCACTCAGATGGTCTATAATGACGCCATGCGAGAAACCAATATTTTTTCTGATTAATTACAGGGAAAGGTATGCACAAACAAGGAACCCTGATTTCTCTAATTATGAGAATAACATGAAAATCATTGTAACATGGGTGCATATTTCTATACAAAGACTGAACAATAATTAAAGCCAGGTAAAATGAACAATAATTAAAGCCAGGTAAAACGACACAAGAGCCCGTACCCATTTTGAAGCTTTAACATATATGAATATGGTCTTTACTCCTCATGAAAAAACCAAGTAGAAAAAAATATATTGTTCTCTAGAGTGTAGATGTAAAATGTGACATAAATGGATCAAAATGCGATATGGTTATCAATTTATCATTCAAACAATTTTGAAGCTGACAACAAGCATTTTAATCCAACTAAGCGTACCAACAAATTTTTTGCTCCATCAGCCAACCATTGTCGACAAACCGCTTCAATTTCAGATATGAACCTGCAAAAGATTTTATCAGACTATTCAGCTTCTTACCAATGTTACATGAAAGGGAAAATAAGAAAGGAAGGACAGAGAAAGGAGATGCACAAATAGCAAATAATGGTCCCTAGAATGTACCTTTCCCATGAAGAAGCAAGGGTGAAGTCATCAAATCGTTCGAACTACACCAAAACCGAAAGAAAGCATAAGAAAATAATCAAATTGTGCTGTCGATCATCACTGTGAGGTGTAAATATCTACTACTTTCCAGACCTCTCTCTGTAATACGTTCCTGTTTGTGGAAAATCAATCCACTACTGGTGGTATTTTATCCCAAAAAATTAAGATACAAGCCATACAACCGACTACTTGAGCAGTTGCTTTTCTTCCTCACTCAAACAACTCAATTAAGTTTGAAATTTGGCACATAAGTCAGGGGCGAAAAAACACCTGATTGTGAGAGTGGAAGTGTAGAAAACATTTCCCATCCAATTGAGCTACACTGGTGAAGTACAGCAAAGAGAACAGTGGATGAAGGGCATGGACATGCCACAAATGGGCAGATACACTATGTATTAAGGGGGGGAAAATGCAATAAAGTTTCGTATTTTTAATTTTTTATATATAATAATTTGATTTTTTTTTCTTCAATATTGTCGTGTCAGGGCAAAATTATTTGTATGTAGTTAAGATAAATGAAATTCATATAAATTCATGAGTAAGTTGCTAATAGCTCAACAAAATAAAATAAACTAGGCCCAATAAATTTTCAACCCAAATAAATATGTATGTTTTATATAGACCTTGGTATAAAAAAAACTATTCTTTACCTTTTCGGAACTGCTGAACTAAAATAATCATGGAGCCGCCCTGATGCCAGGGGCAACTCTTCAGAGTTCCGACTTTAATCCTACCTAACATCACCCCGAATAATTCAATGCAACTCTTCACTCTCTTTGTGCATGCATACGATTTTAGCCATTGCTTAACTACATCGGCCCTGAGAATTTACGGCTACTCAATATAAATTGCCAATTTCATGTTAAGAGTCTAGTTTTAAAATACTCCACAGTAAATTGATAATGCTGCTTTTTTGCTGCCACACCTGTTCTTCGCGATCTTCGTCTTCAACAGCGCGTTTCATCTTGCTGGAGGACGCCATAAAACAGCTGAAGAATAAAGTCAAATAACAATCTCCTTACAAAAAGAGGCAATTACCATTTAGGCATTTACACAAACAAAAACTCCAGAATCACTTTGATTGATTCATCTAAAATCGCGCCAGATGAATTTTTTGAAAGCGGCAACGAAACTCGTAACTGATCGGAGAGAACAGAATGTGAAGGGTTTACAGCGATGATCTTTACCTGCAGTTGATTCGAGTGCGACGGTGGTGGACTTTGACTTTGACGGTAAAGCTAAAAACCTATGTTGGCTTCGACGGACTAATCACGACGAACATAACCGCTGAGATCTGTTTCTGCGGTGAGGGGAGGAGGAAGAGGACGACGGTTGGGGTATGTGGCTTGTGGAGGCGGGGGGGCTGCTCCCCCCTTTCCCGCTCCCCTTCCTGCTCCCCCCCCCTTTCCGGGCCCACTCCGGTCTCGCTCCGATGATCGGAAACGTTCACTTTGTAGAGCTCGTCGAGTAGAACAACCATGTCAAAAATCAGCTTGATTGGATATCATTAAGTCCTTGATCAAAAGGGAATCCTTTTATTTTAAAAAGAATGGATCCGAAACACTGAATCAAATCCATTGTAACCCATGGACCGAGAGTTTATGGGCTCCGATCAGGCACTTAATGATATCCAATCAAGCTGATTTTTTACATGGTTGTTCTACTCGACGAGCTCTACAAAGTGAACGTTTCCGATCATCGGAGCAAGACCGGAGTGGGCCCGAAAAGAGGGGGAGCAGGAAGGGGAGCGGGAAGGGGGGGAGCAGCCCCCCCGGCTCCGTGGCTTGTTTTCCTACGCGATGGACGATTTGGTTGTTAAATGACAGCTTTGCCCAAACGTTGGGTTACGTGGGGAGGGATCATGTGCTGGCGTCCAATATATATATGTACGCGACAACAGGCGATGTGAACACCGGGAAACTTTTTCGTGATCGTAATTTTAACTCTTGCTTTATCACGCGGTTAAAACGCTTCCAGACTCCAGAGGAAGTAAAATAAATAACGCCTCGTTCCCACTGAATTTTTCACTGCAATTTTTTGGTTTTAGTTAAGTTTTACATACTATTAAATCGATTTTTTTTTTACAGAAATTAAAGTTGTTCTCACTGAACTGAAACATTCAATACATTTTCTTTGTCTAACCGAAACCCATTTTTTACAATTTTTTTAGTTCAGTAAAAGCAACTTGAGTACAAATAGTTACTAGAAGCTCACAACTTCTATCTTATTGAAAACGCCCCGTAAATAATAATTTGGTTACATAAGTTCCGATAGAAACGTTAAGAACCCGAATTATCCATAGATCTTTCATTTCTTTAAACATATCTACACATGCATCAAACTAGCAACAGATGCTATAAAAGAAATCAAGTTCAATTTCCATAATTTTTTGCAAATTGTTGCAACATGCATAGTCAATTTCCATAATTTTTTGCATGTTTGTTTGATCACAATTTCTTCTTAATTATTATTTTCAAAAATCCTCGTTTGGTATTAGATCAAATTATTTACAAGTCCAAATAATTGTACACCAAATGTGTAAATTTCATAAAGCGTTATGTAACACATAATATCATAACGAATGTTATACAGTAATAAATTTCATCACCGTTAATGCATGTCACCAAACCATAATATTTACTCCTTCTATATTCTGTACATTGATACTGTCAAAATAAACGGACCTTAGAGCATCTCCAACCCAAGGCTTCATATTGGAGATGTCAAACGTTTTTTGAAAGTTGACGCGACATTTTGGCATCTCCAATTTGACATCAAAGCCTTCCTTTCCAACCCTTGATGTCAAATTCTATTTATTTGACATCAAATTATCTCTCTCCAACCCTTATGTCAAAATACAAATAGTCATTTTTTGAAATTTGGTGTGGAGGAGGGTGGTTGTCAACTTTGACAACTTTTGTCATTCCCTTCAAATCCACGTAGGAATTGGCATCAAAGAAGGCTGTTGGGTTGGATTGAATTTTGGTGTCAAATGTTACCGTTAACATGTCCACGTAGGATTTGACATCTCCCATTGGAGATGCTCTTATAAGTTTAAAAATATGTCGCCCATCTTATCTTCAAAAAAAAAAAAAAAACCAATGAGGCATAGCATCGCTATCGTATAGATCCCAGGTTGCAATGGCCCCCACCGTGACCCCACACCCATTTTCGGGCGGAAATGTCGCTAGTTACTTTTCTTTTTTTCTACCTTTTTATCTTTCAACAGCTAACAGTATCTGTACCTGGAACAGCATACGGACACTTTTATTTCACCGTAAGCCTCATTTTTGATAACTGTGTTAGATAGCAGATATTGTGAGATTCGTAAGGAAATTAAGGTGAGATTCGTAATGAAATGTGATTAGGTGGTGAGATTCGTAATGAGATGGAATTAGAAATATCACATTTTGTTTCGCACGCACAGGATAGGTTTGGAATAATGAAGTTTCAACATTGCCCTCGTGGATATTAATGAAGAATTGATCGATGAAGGAAGTATAGGCAATGAGATCATTTTGCAGCCAAAACTTGGGAAAGAATTAGGCCCGTTCCAGAAACGTTCTTAAAAAAAAGCTGCTTATTTCACATTTTCAAACTCAAAAATAAAGTAAATGAAAAATAATTTTTTAATTTTTTTTGCATTGCATCGAGATCTTCCAAACAAGATCCATATTGCATATTTTTAAATTTCAATAAGCCCATAATTTTTGAACTTAAATTGAGAGAATTTATAATCTCATGTCCATCATAATACCATCCCCTTTTGTGCAACCAAACAATGAGTTAGAGGTTCCACTGAATTAGCAATTATATCTCAAATCTCTAACTCATTTATCAAACATGGCCATAGTTCGGTCAAAAGCATGTCATTTACCTTGACTATCCTTCTTAGTTTGGTTATTAAAGACATCTCATTCACGCCGAGACTAAGGGTGTGTTTCAGCTTTATTTTTTGCTTTGGACTCATGACAGTAGTTAAGTTGTTTTCACTAAATGAATTTTTATTTGATGAATGTGAGGAGAATATCCTGCCAAAAAAAAATCGTAAAAATAGGATTTTTAATCCATTTAGTTCATATAGTACTAATTTAGTAGAAACACTCTCAAAGAGTGTCCCCAATAACAAAACCAAAACTTAAAGATTTCTAAAGTTAGCAGCGTTGATCCAAAATATAGCTCACAATGGTATATAATTAAATTAACAACTGTTTAATCAATAACCAAATTTTATCATTTTGAAAACCAAAACTAACGTGCTTTTGTTTTTTGATAATCAAATTTAATGGAAACTACACTTTCTCTCGTTTCTTACTCTCTCTTTCCATCCCTATCAATGGACACATCAACTTATATTTATTTTTAACTCTCTCTATTTCCCTCTATTAAAAATGAAATTTTAATTATGGACAATTGTGGAATTTCACATTGTTAATACTATTAGTGACTCCATAAGGCCTTATTCGTTTTAGGTTCTTAAAATCTCTAGGCACGGTTTCTAATAAGTTTCATCTCTCTCTCCACTCATTAAGGGCTTATTCGGCTAAAAAACCATTTGGCTTATTTTTTGTCTTTATTCAATTTTTTCGCATTTATTAAATTTTTGTCGATTTTTTTGAGAATTATTACTTTCTCTTGACGAAAGAAATTTAAAAAGTAAAAAATTATGATTAAAATCTAATTTTCTTTTAAACAAAGATGAAAATAAGCCAATTTTTTTGCCTTTATTCAAAAAAATGGATTTCGATCGTAATTTTTTACTTTTTAGATTCCTTTCGTCACGATAAATAATAGTTCTCAAAAAATCGACAAAAAACTAATAAATAGAAAAAAAATTAAATAAAAAAAAATCAAATGAGGCCTAAATATGCTATAGAATTTTGTTATAATTAGCATTACAGTTATCCAATTTTAATTATGTAAAATCCTATACCATGAAGACATTCACAAAAAATTTATCTTTAATACTCCATCAACAATCACACTCGTCAGTAGTCACCCCATTCGCCATCACCATCACTATCCCCATCCAACTGCGTATTAGGGAGAGGCATCACATCGTGCACATCATCACCCTCGATCCCAACTCCCTTCCCTAAATTTATTACTCCACCAGCCACTCCACCCAACCCCTCTCTCTCTGTATTCTCTAGCCAGTAGCCAGTCTTCCCATGTCACAAGACTCGCAACAAAGCAAAATGGGACCATCCGAGAAACCTCAAACCACAACCCATCTCCATTCGAACACTCCCTCTCACTAAAATCCGTCGCGCACGCATCCGCATTGGCCCCCCGGCTCACCCCATCTCTTTCACCCCGCATCGAGCCATGGCCGCAGCTCTGGAATGCTGGTCGGGCCGAGCCAGCACGGACGAGGACATGGTCGAGCAAGTCCTGATGCGAACCCAGGACAGATCCGAGGGCGCCCAGCCGGAGGCCTCGGGCCTGAAGGACTCCTCGACGGCGATGCAGAAGCGGTTCCAGAAGCTGGGCCGCAACGTGTCGGAGGCCATCGCGTCGTTCAAGAACTCGCTCAACCTCGACTCGGTCCGCGACTCGCTGCCTTCTCCTCCGAGTCGGATCGAGACCTGTCGCAGGGTGGTGTGGGGCAGCGTCGTGAGGAACTTGACCCAGCTGTACCCCGGTAGTCAACTCCCCGAGAAGCTCGTCTCCAACATTCGCAAGCACTACGATTCGTTACCCCTCAGGTTAGACTTCAATCAGAATTTGCACTGAAGTTGAGCAAACGTTTGTGCAAAAAAAGCTTTCATTTATCTGAAATAGTCCATTTGGAAAATCTAGGCATATGTTAAAAAAAACAACAATCACAAAACCCATCCCCAATCATTGGGGTATGAGCAGGGAGGATTGGAGACAGGTTTAATATTTGGCAATATATGAACAAAGTGGTTGTTCTCAGAAAAAACCACTGAAACGGTGGCCCCCTTATATCTCCTAGAATTGAGGAGCTAAGGGATTTTTTGTTACGGAACCATGCCACCACCAAATCAATGCCTTCAGAATTTGAGTTTCTATCATTAGGCGAAATTCGAGTAAAATTGAATTTGATGTAGGTTTGGGTCAAAGTGCGGAGGGAATGATATATGGGTTCTTGATTTAATGAGGGATTGAGTGGCAATTTGACTAGATTTTAGAGATGATACTGTCTAGATTTCGATCTTTAACATCTGATTTGGGGTCGTTTATTTTTACTCGTAACAGCTATGCACAAGCGGGATTTGATATGAAAGAAGTTTTTATGCATATCAAATTGATAGAAGAGGCGTCCATGGACGATGAGCCGGCGATTTTAATACAAGAGGTGTCTAATGATGAAGTCCAAGGATCTGTTCTCAAGCTTACATTTGCTTTTAACACGTCAATTTCGTGGCCGGCCTTGTCAGGTGCCCTCGATAACGCTTCAATTTGTTGCAAGAAGATACAAATATTTGAGAAAAAGGGGTTCACACTAGGGATCTTTCTGCTTCTGGTTCAACCTGGGCAGGACAGGTTTTTCAAGACCCGGGTTGAGAATGCCCTGAGATCAGCTGTGAAGAAGCCGAAATCTACAGCAATGAAGCTTCCATTTGGGTTGTGTGGGTGTCAAGAGGAAAGTACTGGAGGCAGAGAGATTGGAGAGATCGAAGAGGATTGTAGTGAACCGTATTACAGAAACGGGGTTGAGAATCCGAACGGGAAGATTATTCAGCTTCAGGTGCCTTTACCCACTTCGTCATTTGTTGTTTCGGTTGATGAATGGCAGACTGTGAAATCAGGTGGGGATGAGATAGGGAATTGGTTGTTGAACTCCGATAGTCTTGAATTTATTGACCAGACTGGACCCAATACATTCAAGGGAGTTTACAAGGGAAAGAGGGTGGGAATTGAAAAGCTCAGGGGATGTGACAAGGGAAATTCATATGAATTTGAGCTCCGGAAAGATTTGCTGGAGTTGATGACCTGTGGGCACAAGAATATTTTGCAGTTTTATGGTGCTTGTGTAGATGATGTTCATGGTTTATGTGTGGTGACTAAGTTCATGGAAGGTGGATCCATCCATGATGCTATAATGAAGAACAAGAAACTTCAGACTAAGGAAATAATAAGGATTGCTGCTGATGTGGCAGAAGGGATCAAGTTCGTGAATGACCACGGTGTTGCATACAGAGATCTGAACGCACAGAGGATATTATTGGATCGTCATGGGAATGCTTGTTTGGGAGACATGGGTATAGTAGCTGCTTGCAAAAGTGTTGGTGAGGCAATGGAGTATGAAACTGACGGTTACCGGTGGCTGGCTCCTGAGGTTTGTTCCTTCCATACATCATCTATGTCTAGTTTGATAAAACATATTCATGAAGCCGTATGGTACAAATGTCCATTGAAATGATGATACATCAGTTTTTTTTCTGAGGTAATGAGCCTAACCTGTCAAAGATTCATTTTCCATCAGGCATATTGCTCTGTGTTCCAAAAGAATTCAACCAAGTTTTCCAAAAAGATCATAATCTGGGATGATTTGTGTCTTCAAATCGAGTGGAAAGATTGAAACAAAGTGGAATTGTTTATTTTCCATGGGCATTCAAGCATTAATTGATCTGCTTGATTGTTTTTGCACTCGTTGCAAAATATCATTAGATGTTTTACGGCAAAGAGTGGTACCTGTTAAGGAAATGAAACTGATCTGTTTTGTTTTGCACAAAACCTAAACGTGATTCGCTTTGGTATCAGACAACAATATAATATGTTAACCTGCTCCAGTTTTGCAGCATTGTTTTGTCGATTTCGCTTGACATGTCGCAGAATATTTTTAAGTTAGTGGCATAGGATTAAAAAAGGCAGCAGTGTTCGAAACTCCTTAGAAGCCTTTCTAAAATTCGGATAGTAACCATTCAGCAACACAAAATAAACAGATGAATTGTCAGATAATTCATTGGCTTGGTCTTCGGCACTCTATGTTGAAGAAAAAATTGACATTGTTGATGGGGTGTGTTTTCTGGCAACGATAACAACTGTAGCCATCATTAGATTGCTTTTGGATCATATCTTATTAAAAGGAGCTTTCCTCCTGATAGAGCATCATTTGGACCATGATTACCAAATAAACCATGATTACGTGCATTCAATGAATGTTAACTGCAATTTTGAGGGCCCGTCTTATTTAATGCCAACTTTATGTCACTTATCTAACATCATTTTTTGAGCATGCGCAACATGTCTTCATAATTGTGTTTGCTTTACGGTTCATTAGGTATTTACCTTTATCTAAGCACTACATCCATACAATTGCTCTCTACTTCTGAGATTTCCAAACTCATAAAAAAAAAAAAAAACATTGTTTTTCCCGAAGTAACCTGGTTTAGGCCTTTTCTGTACACGTTTGTCTACCCTTGCTTATGATTGGCTTCTTAAAATGGTGTTATGGCTGTGTTATCGAAGCAAGTGCACTTGTAGGTGGTGTGACAACTACTCAAGGGACCGCGAAAATATATATGATTGAGACATGTTTTACTTATTTCTTATCGTTTACCACTTCACTTTTCTGCATAAAGTGAAAAAAAAATGAAACACTCTCAACTTCAACTTTACGCAATTTAATTGCAATATGAGTTTGTGACATCCAAGGTAGCCTGGCATGGATTTGGCTTTTGACGGGTATCCATTCTGTATATTCAGATCTGATGTTATGCAACTGGTTTTATAATCTCTTTGGTTGTTAACAGATTATTGCAGGTGACCCAGAAAGTGTTGAGGAAACCTGGATGAGTAATGTATACAGTTTTGGGACGGTGGTATGGGAGATGGTGACAGGGGAGGCAGCCTATTCTGCATATTCACCCGTGCAGGCCGCCGTAGGGATAGCTGCTTGTGGACTTAGACCTGATATCCCCAAGGACTGTCCCCAAATCCTCAGAGGTCTGATGATGAAGTGCTGGAACAATATCCCTTCTAAGCGTCCCCAATTATCCGAAATTCTTTCAATATTGACGCGACCAAACAACAACAACGGTAGTAGGTAAAGTCGTCCTAATTTCTATGGAACCCAATCTCTTTTACAAAAATGTTTTTTTGTTTTTGTCCCCTCAAACAGCCTCTTGTCAAGTAGGTGATGGTGCTACCATTCCTTTGTAGATCCAAGCAATTTTATTTTCTCAGCAGAAATGAAGATGTATATCTTTTAATCTTTCAGTGTCCCAAATCAATCTTACTTTCCATAGTGCAGAGAAAACATAGAAAAATGGAAGTGTAATGCGTCAGTCTTTGTTTTCTCTGAGGTGGAATGTCTTTTCCGCCGCACACATGCACAAGCAGCATATTGTTTATTGTATCAAGATGTGACTGGTGGGTGGTATATCAACTTAACAACTACTGTATGTTTTTTTGCCTCGTATGCGGGCCATTTGTATGACTGGGAATTTGAGATTCCTGGGAAAAAACCAAGAACGAATAAAGAGGTGGGAAAAGGCAAGAGAATTGAGAGATTGATTGTCGTTATAGATGGGCCTACAATTGTTGAGACTTGAGCATCCTGAGGGTTTTTTTTTATTTATTTATCTCTTGTTTTTGTTCCATGGTGGCTCCATGAGGGCCCCCTCTGTTTCTTTGTCTCAAGGAGGATAAACTTTCTCCCAGAAATTGTACCCCTCTCCTCTCATTTTTCAATCATCGACTGTATTTTTCCTTGACTACCTGTCGATCCAGTGGTATATATGATTCCTTTCTTGAAAACGTCCAAAATCTATTGCCTTTGCGCTCGTAGAGTGGGAGGCAGTATGATTGTCGTCGATATGCTGTTATAAGTTTTTCTTGCGTCCCCCCACGTTAGGATTACGTCTTGCCATTTCAGACATGAAATCTGGTAGTAGTATGTAGTATTAGCCTTGGGGCTCATCTCGTCCATACGGTTCACAAATTGGTCTAATCTAGATTTTGCGCTCAGAATATGGGTTCCAGATTCCAATTACCAGGATTAAAACTATAAAAATTTGGAAACGGTTGCATTCTTTTATTGGAAAAACCGGTTGACTTATAGGAAGGAGAAATACTTCCTCCGTCCACCTTTGTTGGTCCATTTTGTAAGTTCGTGCTATTTTTAAATCATTTTATCTTCCAATTTATAATGTTTTTCATAATTTTGAAAACATAGAATAATAAAACTAATTGAGATCTATTAAATAAGATTTATAATGCATGGTTTTTAAGGTCCTTATTAAAAGATATAAACATTTAAAAGTGATACGGATTCTCAAACGGGGCTAACGAATACGGATGGAGAGAGTATTTACTTTATCCATCATTCCAATCCTTGGTGTCTGGTGGTTTTTTTTTTTTTTTTTTTTAAACTTTTCCTTTCTGGTAAGTACCCTGCAGTTGTTTTAGTTGGAACTTATAATTTCATATTCTCACTGGAGGTTCATGTGGACCACATGATCATCTTATTAATCATGTAGATTGGGGGTGGGGAGCACATCTGCACATGCAATAGCATGTGCCTAGTGACTGACTTTCTAAAGTCAATCTGTCAATGCGGAAAGTCCCGTGGGTAAAGGTTTTTATGCAATTATGCCTATGGTTTCTGCTTTGGGCTTAACACCAATGAAAATGCCAGATTATTGTCGCATAGTTAATTTATGGGTGCATGTGCTATTGTGCTATTGGCATGCGTTGTTGTTGGTGTTAAGAGATAGACAAAGGCGATACGAACGTGAAATGCATTTAGGGTACGAGAAAACGTGATTCCCCCTGCGTATTGCTGCCGAATCCATCTCTCTAGGAAATAACCAAATCTTGGCCTGCTTGACATCAGGGGGATCATCCCAATATATACCCAATTATGGTTCCGAATTGATTCCAGTGTGTGGGTTGTTTCTTGATCAGACCATGTTTGATTCCTCTGACGGACAAATAATTACATATTATTAATACCATGTTCGCAAGCTCATCACATATTCTGTGGAGCATCTCCAACTGGAGATGTCAAAGCTGACGTGGGCCAAGTAATGGTAATTTTTGGTAGCAATGCCCCATCCAACCAAGGTGTCTTTCTATATGCCAAGGCTGACATGGATTTGAAGGGTGGATACGCTTGCCCATTTTGACTGCAAACAAACCTCATGCCAATTTTTAGAAAAGTGACCGTTTGGATTTAAGGGTTGGAGGGGGAGAGCTTAATGTCAAAATGTCACATAAGTTTTCAAAAAACAATTGGCATCTCCAATTTGAAGCTATGGGTTGGAGATGCATGTGTCCATCATCTTCTTCTTTTTTTGTTTTGTTTTTTTGGGAACAGGTCCAACATACTTTTAACGTCGGGCTTTATTCACGGAATGCCAGGCCGAAATATTTTAGGGAAGAAGTCACGGGCCTTAGCAACTAGGGCCCATACCCATTTCATGTAGTATTTTACGTATGGAAAGCCCGTTACACATTACGCCTCTCGTTAACGAACCAGTTAGTGTCAGGCTTCTACTTCCGTCAACTGAACCTTTTAGTGATCAATAAAGGGAACTGGTGTTGCTCACCGTCCTATAGCTACTTCCATCAACTGAACAATGAAGGCTTGCTTTGATAAAGAAAAAAGAAAAACGATTGCTATGAAAGCTGAGGGGAAACTGGTAAAGCCAACCCGACTTTTTGGGCGCTTGAAACGAAAATAAAAGATGGGGCCTTTTGTTGAAGAGGTGTCAAAATAGGAAGGGACCCCTTAGAAATTGTAAATTTTCGGGGCTTAAAGCGGCCGCGATGCCTCTTTCTTTAGCTTTGCTCAGGGAACTGGTTGTTGGGTTCCATCCTTACTAAGCAACATTACATCAACATATATACGTTGATACAAAATCGGACACAAATGTATCCGGAATCGTTCAATGCACGTTGGCTCTACATGATAGACGCTCAAACCTAGATGGTTCACGACTGCAAGCATATTTGTGCCCTTCACTCCTCATTTTATGATTGCGAGTCATAGTATATACCCCATATCATTATTTTCCCAAATTGAATTTGCTTTTAGCCTTCCCTATAATGTGCGGAGTCTGTGAACAAACCACTTGTCTTCTTCATTCCTGAATAAGCCATCAAAAATTGACTCAATCATATAACGGTAAGTACTTAATCCAATCATTTAACTTTTCATTCATATTTTTGTTTTTATTATTAGTTGTGATTTTGTGAACATACTTTTTTTATTTCTTAGATAGATTCCTCCTGCCGGAATCAATAATTCATAAAACATAGATGCAAAATAACAAATGGAATAAATAATACAAAATTTGAATAAATACAAAAGGATAATCCACATAAAATATTAAAAACCAACTTGGAGAGATAGAGAGAGACCATATTGGGCAGAATTTAGGAGTCATCGGGCCTTGGGGCCAGCCTTCCCCAAGATGTATGAATGGCTGGCCGACCCATGACATACGAAATGCACTGATTGTCTCAATTCTATGGCCCAACTCAACATTGGACGTTTTGCAAAAAGTAACCAATGATTTTGGGGAAAATGACGGCCCAAGGTGTGTTTTTGATAATTAATGTCTTTTAAGGATATGTTAAGAATATTTGTTAATTAACAAAATGTCCTTGGCGGGTATTAATTATCAAAACACGTCATTGGCCGTCATTTTCCCATGATTTTGAATGGAATAAGCACTGTAAAAATTGTGCAAAAGTTTTCCTTAACTCGTTGAAATTGTAATCTAAAAAACCGGATTATAGTTCCATGTCACAACCTATATTTGGACAAGAAAAATTGCTCATTATTAATTTCTATTTTAGAAAAACCCTTATCATGTCACTAAGTGAATTATCATGTAGATAGTTCAACAATTCGATGACCCTGACTTAAAAGCTAACACACACTTTGTCTGGCTGAAACAGATGTACAAACTTCCATTAATCAATAAGTAGTTATTGTCGTTTGTTTGTTTTTTATTTATGTGAGTAGATATCGTTATTTCACCCCATTTATACCGGATGACAAGTAGGAAAATGTTTCTCTTTATATTAACGTAATTATCTTAACTGAATGGGAAAAAAAAACGTGGTTCGATTATTTAACATTTTGTTTGAAAAAATAATACAGAAAAACTGTACCACAAAAAATAAATTCCTTGATACCCGAGGCATGTGTTTTACTAACTTTTGTGATATGGAGCGGCCTTAAGGGTAGTAGATACTCATATCTGGCCCTCAGCCAGTAAATGAGATTCATCTGACATTGTAATTTTTCAATAATATTGTGTTAGAAAAAGCATTTTTCATAAGATAAAAGTAATTTTAGTTAAAAATACTATAGCGAATCAAAGTCGTGTACATTCGAATTAAACTCAAATTAACCGAGTGCAATTTTGTTCACCTTTTATAAAAAAGGGTGCACGTTACTCATTCTGTTATTGATTGAAATGATATATATTCCATCCGTACAATATACTTTTAGATAAATACTGACATTACTTTGCGGTCACATTTACATCATTTCCATAAATAGAATGGAGGGTTTGAACAAAATTAAATTCGAATTAACCACTGCCCTTGAACAAAAATACTAACAGCAGAGACAATTTGCAGAAAATCACGCAGAGAAAAATGCGTTTGGTCCCATTTCGGGTCCCGAAAAAATTTACAAAAATATCCATAAATTTTTGAATATTATTTTATGGGGCCCTGTAAAAAATCAGCTCAAGTGGATATCGATAAGTATTACTTTTGGATTTGTAGGGGCGCTGGAGTTGATTTTTTACAAGGCCCCATAAAATAATATTCAAAAAATTATGGATATTTTTCTAGATTTTTTCAGGACCCGAAACGAGGCCAAACGCATTTATCTCTATGTGGTTATCTGCAAATTGTCTCTGCGCATAGCAGAGCTCGCCCTTGAAGGTAGCTGCCTCGTTTACCGAAAACTTGACCAAATTATCGTCTTACCGCCTCTTTGAAGGGCCCCCTTTGAAACCTTCAATATCCACCACAAGCGACATCGTACGTCAACATTTACAGTTACAACGGCGTCGTATTATGCATCTCGCCAAGTTACCGAGCCCTCAATTTCTCGTGACTGTCCTCTCCCCGGGCCCACACTAACCAGAACCCCCCAAGCGCCTCGGTTTCTCGTTATCTTCGACTTCTTGTCGCTTCACACAACACTCCCTCTCTCTCCTCCAAAAAACAGAAGAGAGAGACTGTACCGACCTCTCAACAGCGTCATGGCCAAACCATTAGCACCTGTCAGCCCAAAACCCTAGCCTTTTTCCGAATCCATAAATACCCCTCCCTCTCTTCCGTCTCACGCTTGCAAAATCATTCTCTCTCTCTCAAACCTAAAAACACCACTGCTCCTTACCAAAACCACAAGCTAATCACTCTCTCTCTCCATCCGATTCCATTCTTTTCCGCACCCAAGCTCGAATCGGTAGGTTGCTTCCTCCTTTTCTCTTTCTCTCTATCTTGTAATCATTCTTTACCTCTCTAATTTTCTTTCCTTCGCGTATTTCTTTCGAATCTCTCGCGAATGATGATGTTAACTAGGGTAGGGTTATGGTTTGCGGCGATAGCACCGATCCTCGTTGGATTTACGTATATAAAGTGTTCCGAACTTGATTTGTTTAATTTGTTTCTAATCTTGACCATATCGATGGGGTTTTGTGGAGGTTTCAGCTGTTTATTGCACTTTATGCTTCCGACAAAGAGACTTGCTGAAGGCGTGGTTGTAGAAGACGACTCCGGTACTGATAGAGAGAGATCGCTCAAGAAGCATCGGATCGGTTGCTTGATCACGGCGACGGGGAAAACGGCGGCGGCGGCGAACGACGGCAACAAGAGCGAAAGCAGCAACAGCAACAACAACAGCGGCGGGATCATCGGTAGCAGCAACAGCGGCGGCGGCTGTAGCGGCGTGGTAGAGATGGCGTTTGGGAACGGGAATCAGACGGACATCGACGAGGATCTGCACAGCAGACAGCTGGCGGTGTACGGACGCGAGACTATGCGGAGGCTTTTCGCTTCTAACATCCTTGTATCGGGGATGCAAGGCCTCGGTGCCGAAATCGGTATGAAGATTTTAATTACAGGAGTTTTACGAACACAACGACATGCGCATCGTTTTGCAGAATGTGCCTGCGTGGCATTGTTTGGCGAAGTTGTGCGCAACATGCTGTTGTGTTCGTAGGGCTTCGCTTTTAATTATTAGTTGAAAGATAAAGTGTTGTGTTAGTAGAGTTTCTGTTTTAGTTAATTATTCCTATTTGAAAGGTTATTCACGACTTCGTTGCGTCCTTTGTCTATCTTCTGTTTAACCTTGTTCGGTTCATATGTTTGGTCATTTAAGTGAGTTACAATGTGATGCTAAGAGATTTTGAAGCATTTAGCAAATTTTGGTTTCCTGCTGGTGAAATTGCAATAGCCTAGATATTTTTTGATTTAGAATTCACTTTGCTCCGTCTTTTCATCTTTCATTGATCTATGTTGTTGATTCTCGAATGTGGGAAGGTTTTTAGTATATCTTGTGTATAGTTTGTAGCTTCTAATTTAGTGTTCTATTGCGTTGTATGATGTTGGAGATTGAGTGATTGCGACTATATAGTGTATTTCTGATATCTGAAAGTGGAGCTACAGCTAGGAACTCCTCCATGATAGCTGAGTTTTCTTTCCACTTGAAGTTAACTTTGCTCCTTTGTTCAATCTTTCTCTTGTTATAGTTGTTTGAATGCTTGCGTGTTTTTGTTGTCTCACTCTCATGTGGCCTATCATTTGGAGCTTCTCATTTTGTGTTGTACATTGTAGAGAATTGAGTGATTTTGAATACATGTTGGACTTGCAATTAGGTAGTTCTGCATGATAGCTGATTTGTTTTTCATTTGAAGTTCTTTTCACTCGTTTCTTTTTGTCCATCTTCCACTGGTCTATGTTGTTTGAATGGTTGCTTGTTTTGGCTGTGACTAATTGCCTGCATTTGGAAATTATCAATTATTTGTTGAATTATATTTTATAGCTGTGACCCGCCGTAATTATCATTCTCAAATCTCACCAAGCCATTGGAATTGGATAATCTGGAAATGGTTTTGTTTCAGTGAATTTACGGGTCATGTGATGGGGTTTTTGGTTAAATAATGTTGTTCCATGTTTTGAATTCCACTTGCAGCGAAGAATCTTGTGCTTGCTGGTGTGAAGTCTGTCACATTGCATGACGAAGGGGCAGTGGAGTTGTGGGATTTGTCCAGCAATTTCGTTTTTTCTGAAAATGATGTTGGTAAGAACAGGGCCCTTGCATGTGTTCAGAAGTTGCAGGAGCTCAACAATGCTGTGGTCATTTCTACCTTAACCACAAAATTGACAAAAGAACTACTTTCCGATTTCCAGGTAGTTTAGTCTGTTTGTATTTCTTATTTTCTGTTGCCAATTCATCTGAAACTTGTGTTTAATTCGTTTTCTTTCCTGGACAATGAAATAACGTCTCGTATACACATCTATGATTCTCGAGATACAACTGTTCCTGAGTTGATGTAGTTGATTAATTGGTTTTGTTGCAGCTTCCTACGAAATGTTGAAAGCCATCTTAATTTTTATCAGCTTATGGGCTAGATGTGCTGAAGTAATTTATTGTGCAACTTTTTGTATGTATTGGTGTACTAGATGCAGAAAGCTGTATCGGAATTCTCTCTCTCTCTCTCTCTCTCTCTCTCCCCTTTAACTATTGAACTTTCCTTCTCGGTAAATTGGAGCATATATGAGGAAAATTCTTGTTTTATACTATTGAAAGAGAATCTAGTTCTGCCCTGCCTTGATATAACAAAGTTACGGAGTCTTGCTAGATTCGATGATCTTCTACAGACATGAATGAACATACAGCTTGAGCGAATCTTTTTATTACTAACCTAATTGAGTGGTCTACAAGTGCCTTCATTATTATTTATTGATATGATTATCTTTCAGTTGGCTAGATTCTGTTACTAAATGAAACCAGGTATTTGATTATGTCTGTTGCGACTTGATAACACATGGATCCTTGTTTTGTATGGCAAATGCAATCCCATCGGTACAGTTTTACTAATAGAAAGAAATATTCCTGCAGATGTTTATTCCTTCCCGAATTCACTTCAGTACATATATCCTTTGATGTTTGTTTTGTTTTGGTCTTTAATTATTGAGTTGCTAAACCACAGGACGATAACTTTGCCGCCTAGGTGCATGGTTTTCTATTAGATATTCATTGGCTGGTGATAAGCGTGTGTACTTGTGGGTACACAATCACATGCTTTTGTATTTCTTAAGTTAAATTTCAACTTCTTTGTTGCTGCTACACATATTATGTTGTTTAAGCAGAGGCTGGTTGGTCTTATATTCTTTGAATATAGAATTGATGGGGTTGTCTTGCCTGGAATACCTTTAATTGTTGCCTATTAGTGGAAAGTAAAGTTTTCCAGCTTTGGAACAGTTGGTTAATGTGGCTTGTCGGATTTTAACTGCAACCTTGTGAGAGTAAGGTGTTGCCTTATAGTGTAGACTGTGTTGGAATTTTTTTTGTTCCTCAATGTATCACTGGTAGTACTTTTAGCCCCTTGATCATGTCCTTTGCAATTTGTGTTTGATTAAGGTTTTTCTTCTCTTGATTAAAAATCAAGGTTTTTCTTCTGGTTGGTTGATGGATTCTAGGCTTGTTTTTTAAATTATTTCTCTGTTTAACGAAATAGTTTTATGTGAACTTTGAATTTGCTCATAGAAAAATGAGAAGAGTTAAACTTATTCTTAACATTCGCCATGTGTTGATATAGTTGTTCGATCACATGATATCTATCTTTGTAGCCTATGTACATGCTAGCAGTAGTTTTGCTTGTTTAATTTGTGTTGCTAAAAGGCGAACCTTGCATACTATATGCTGTTGCAGGCTGTGGTTTTTACTGACATTACTCAAGACAAAGCCGTTGAGTTCAATGATTTCTGCCGTAATCATCATCCTCCTATTGCATTCATCAAGGCTGAAGTTAGAGGCCTCTTTGGAAGTGTGTTTTGTGATTTTGGACCTGAGTTCACAGTTTTGGATGTGGATGGTGAAGAACCACACACGGGTATCATTGCATCCATCAGTAATGATAACCCTGCCCTCGTGTCTTGTGTTGATGATGAAAGGCTTGAGTTTCAGGATGGGGATCTTGTTGTGTTCTCAGAAGTTAGGGGAATGACAGAACTCAATGATGGAAAGCCAAGAAAGATAAAAAATGCAAGGCCTTACTCATTCACTCTCGAGGAGGATACTTCGAGCTTTGGTGCTTATGAGAGAGGTGGTATTGTCACACAGGTGAAGCAGCCCAAGGTGTTGAACTTTAAGTCGTTGAGAGAAGCACTCAAAGACCCTGGTGATTTTCTCCTTAGTGATTTCTCCAAGTTTGACCGCCCACCTTTGTTGCACTTGGCATTTCAAGGACTGGACAAGTTCATTTCTAAACACGGACGCTTTCCTGTGGCTGCCTCCGAAGAGGATGCGCAGAATCTGGTATCTATAGTAAGTGACATCAATGAGGGCTCTGGAGATGGAAAACTGGATGATATTAATCCGAAACTTTTGCGGTCCTTTTCCTTTGGTGCCCGCGCAGTTCTGAATCCCATGGCTGCCATGTTTGGCGGTATCGTTGGGCAGGAGGTTATGAAGGCATGCTCTGGAAAGTTTCACCCACTTTTCCAGGTTACTTCTTCTACTTGAATGTTTGTTTCACATTTGAACATTGTTATCCTTGTGTTTACCTGTTGCATGCATGCTTTCTCTGCTCTGCAGAATTAGTCCTTCATTTTTTTCTTACGCGGTTGTATATTTGACCTTTTCTCTGGAGACATGAAGTTGTTTGGTGACATCAATAGTTTTGGTTTTTAACCAAATAAATTGGTTGGCTGATAGCAAGTCTGATTCTCTCTACTTGTTAAATTTGATTTCTGATAAATGATAATGGTAACGTAAACCTAACTACATCAACTTGTTTCGACAGTTCTTCTACTTTGACTCAGTTGAATCACTGCCCACAGAGCCTTTAGAGCCCAGCGATTATAGACCATTGAATTGCCGTTATGATGCACAGATTTCAGTTTTTGGGTCTAAACTTCAGAAAAAACTGGAAGATGCCCAAGTTTTTGTTGTAGGATCTGGTGCGCTAGGCTGTGAGTTTTTAAAGAACTTAGCTCTGATGGGAGTTTCATGCAATGGACAAGGGAAGTTAACAATTACAGATGACGATGTCATTGAGAAGAGTAACCTCAGTAGACAGTTTCTGTTTCGTGATTGGAACATTGGGCAGGCAAAATCTACTGTTGCTGCTTCTGCTGCTGCAGCTATAAATTCTCATCTCCGTATAGAAGCTTTGCAGAATCGTGTGGGTCCCGAGACTGAGAATGTCTTTGATGATACTTTCTGGGAGAACCTTAGTGTTGTTATTAATGCCCTCGACAATGTCAATGCTAGGCTTTATGTTGACCAGAGATGCTTATATTTCCAGAAGCCACTTCTTGAGTCAGGAACCCTAGGTGCAAAATGTAACACTCAGATGGTCATTCCTCACCTGACGGAGAACTATGGTGCCTCAAGAGATCCACCAGAGAAGCAAGCACCAATGTGCACTGTTCATTCGTTCCCTCACAACATCGACCACTGCTTGACGTGGGCCCGATCGGAGTTTGAGGGCTTGCTTGAGAAAACCCCTGCTGAAGTGAATGCGTTCCTTTCGAATCCAAGTGAATATGCTTCTGCAATGAGGAATGCTGGTGATGCACAGGCCAGAGATAATTTGGAACGTGTTCTGGAGTGCCTTGACAGAGAAAGATGCGAAACATTCCAAGACTGCATAACCTGGGCTCGTATAAAGTACTTCCCTTAACCTGGGCTCGTATAAAGTACTTCCCCCCCCCACACACACCCCCCCCATTTTGGATGATTTTGAAAACTGTCAAATGAACTAAGGCTCCGTTTGTTTCAAAACGCCCAAACAAACAGAGCCTAAGTGAGTCTTAAAGTACTTCCCCCCCTCCCCGTTTTGGATGATTTTGAAAACGGTCAAAAGAACTAAGGCTCCATTTGTTTCAAAACGTCCAAACAAATAGAGCCTAAGTGAGTCTTTTGATTGTTGAAGAAAGTCGATTTTTTTTTTTTTTTTCACAAAAATACATTTTCTACCCTTCATGACTGCATGAAGAGGACAAACAAATGGGGAAAGAGAGGTTTTGTTCATCCATTTTGTAAGATAGAAGTATAACACTTATATTTTCTTACTCTAATGTGTCCAGGTTTGAAGATTATTTTGCTAACCGGGTGAAGCAGTTGGCTTATACTTTCCCAGAGGATGCTGCAACCAGTACTGGGGCTCCATTTTGGTCAGCCCCCAAGCGTTTTCCCCGCCCGTTGCAGTTCTCTACTGCTGATCCCAGCCACCTCCATTTCCTCATGGCAGTGTCGGTACTACGGGCGGAGACGTTTGGCATTCCAATTCCTGATTGGGTCAGGAACCCTAGTAAGTTGGCTGAAGCCGTGGATAGAGTGATGGTTCCTGAGTTTCAACCCAAGAAAGATGTGAAGATTGTGACTGATGAAAAGGCTACCAGTCTGTCCACTGCGTCTATAGATGACGCAGCAGTCATCAATGAACTACTCATGAAGCTAGAACAGTTCCGTGCAAATCTGCAACCTGGCTTCAGGATGAAACCAATTCAGTTTGAGAAGGTACTTCTCATTTCATCTCTTGATTCTAAACATGCCATATCTTCTGGCTGTATCCATCCATGTGTCAAAGCTATTTCGTAAGTTCTCGACATTTTAGTAGGGACCTTTATTAAGCATGATTCCGGCATGAGAACAGGAACCTAGTACGCCAATGCCCTAAATTTGGGGTAGCCTTCTACAAATTAAGATATGATAGTATATTTGGTTTGAGAGATAATCATCTGATTAAACATGTTTTCATTAATTTAGAGTAGGGGTAGCCTTCTAATTGTTGGTGTAAAACATATCTCTGGAAGCTTAGGACCCTTTTTTTTTCTTCAAATTGTCTCAGCTAAAGCTCCACTCTAGTTTTTAGTTCATTATATCTGTCCAATCTTGTACTTGTAGTGAAACCATTGAGGAAACAAAATAGGAATAATTGGGAATGACTTCGATCGCAAATTCGCTGCATTCCAAAGCTTAACTCGCTCGGTACTAGTGTCTCGTGGTAATTCTCCATTTCTCCGATTTCATTCTGGGATTTCAGTTCCTAATGTTTTTCCTATGAACGTGCAGGACGATGATACAAATTACCACATGGACATGATAGCTGGTCTGGCTAACATGAGGGCGAGAAACTACAGTATTCCTGAAGTGGACAAGCTGAAGGCCAAATTCATTGCTGGAAGGATCATCCCCGCCATAGCAACCTCCACGGCAATGGCCACAGGTCTAGTATGCCTCGAGCTGTACAAGGTTCTAGATGGGGGGCACAAAGTGGAGGACTACCGCAACACGTTTGCAAACTTAGCTCTCCCTCTCTTTTCGATGGCGGAGCCAGTCGCACCTAAAGTTGTAAACCACAGAGACATGAGCTGGACCGTGTGGGACAGGTGGATTGTCAAGGACAATCCCACTCTGAGGGAGCTTCTTAAGTGGCTTTCAGACAAGGGGCTGAATGCATATAGTATTTCGTGCGGAAGCTGCTTGCTTTATAATAGCATGTTCCCTCGTCACAAAGAGCGGATGGACAAGAAGATGGTGGATTTGGCTAGGGATGTGGCCAAGTTGGAGCTGCCGCCGTATCGTCGCCACTTTGATGTTGTGGTGGCTTGCGAGGATGACGATGATAATGATATCGACATCCCTCAAGTATCCATTTACTTCCGGTAGATTTTCTTGGATAGTTCCAAGATGCTTTTAGATAAGCAACTTTAGGTCATCACTCTCTATTGATATGGGTATTTCGAGTCTGGTGGTCAGTTGATGATGAGCACATAAAATGGATGTTTCCTGCTACAGCTTCATATTTACATATATAACTCGAAAGTTTCATTGAAGCCCTGTTCTTTTTGTTTAATGTTGTTGGCTGGGTTGAATATCATGCTGGGTGTATTATTAGGTTCTTGCCTGATCTCTAGGTTTAATCATAATTGGAACTGTTGGATAACCTTTGTGTCTTGCAGTGGCTCTGAAATGCGGAAAACGATACAGCAGAAGAGCTTCAGTTAGATTTTGTTGTAGGAAACAGAAAAGCAGTATTCTGACACTATCAACAATTGCAAATGGTCGGTCAGTGGCTTAATTTCATGGTCTATCATATATTTACACGGTTTGTTTTTTGCCCTATAATGTGGGGCAGAAATAGCGCCTGTTATAGGCTTGTAGAGAAACGTCTGTGGCACGTTTATTTTCAGCTCGTCTGAGTTGATTATTGTGCACTGAGGCCGCATAATGTGGACATTTCAAATAGTACAAATTGAGTGGATCCACAGAAGGCAGTTGTTTAACCCTTCATTTTATCCCCAGTATATTTTCTCGGGATAAACCATTGTTAAACTTGCACACTGGATTTCACAAAATCGACAATTGTTAAACTTGCACACTGGATTTCACAAAATCGACAATTGAATGGACGAACTATCAAGGAAATCATTCCTTGCTATTGCATCCGTTATTTGAGTAAAATACAAATCCAATATCTCAGGTACTCGTAAAATCGTAAATTCGAGATTACAATATGGGCTCTCCAGTGCAGCGAACCAGTTACATTTGATTGATAATTCTGGGTAGCCTGACGAAAATTTCTTGGTTCGTTAGCTCAGAGCAAATCCCTATGCTTGTCAAACTCAGCAGATTCCTCCAACTCTTGGATTTCAGTACCTTTTGATGTTTCAAGGAATGGCAGAATGAAAATCTTCACGTCTTTTGCGCTCTCAAAAGCTTTTATCAGCACCCTCGTCAAATTCAGCAGATCCCCCAGCTCTGAAATCCAGTTGCTTCTGAAGTTTTAAGCGACGACGCTTATCAAAATCGTCCCATCCTCCAAGCTGTCAGAAATATGCTCTGTTGGTTATTTGCATCAACCAACACATACCATATCTATTGAACACTCGATGAACGAGGGGACAAGCAAGTGATACCTGGCGGAGAAGATCCATTGTGATTTCTGAACCATGCAGATCCAGGGTTGAAAGGTGGATGCACATTTTGAAAAGCGTAGGAGGGAGGGATTTGAGTCCATTATTACTTAGAAGCAAAGCCTGCACACCGTTGGGAACATGACAGTAAATACTTAGCAGAGGCCAATTTTGTGGTTAGACTGTTGTTCTATAAATCTTAAGGGACCACACATACCCTGTTCCTTAGAATCGTGTGCAGCTACAATTAAATATCCGTCAGATACGGGGTTCTTTTTACCAGGATCCGTCAGATACGATATCCCCCAAAACATGGGATATACGACATCATGGGAGTGTGGAAGTGTTTATCCTTTCATTCTGTCACTTATAATCCTAGGGTTCCTTATCCTACACTATCGTCATTAGTCAATCAAACAAACAAGGACTTAGATTCTCTCAGGTTACTATCGCATTACTAATTTATTGTGCACATTTGACGTTCTTCAACTTGCTTTATCTAACACCAAAAGGAGAGATACCCCAGGGCCCAGGCCTTTTTCCCACCTTTTCTTTGGAAGTAAACAAAGCGAAAAAACGGCAAATATAAGAAAAAAAAACAACAGCAGTGTAAAGAATATGGACCTTCAAGTTATGCAAATTGCCAAATGTCTCTGGCAAGTCAACCAGTAGATTCGCTGAAAGGTCAACCTGCACTGCCGCCAAACCTTGTCAATTACCAGAGCTAAAAACTGCTTAGGTTCTCAAATCCAGGATGCAAATACAAAATGATCAGTGATACATCAAAAATCATAAGAGCAAGATCTACGACCAAGGATTTACAATCTTACCTCCACAAGTGAGGTACATTCCCCAATACTAGTGGGAATGGCGCATATCCTGTGTAGAGAGAGAGTGCTCGGTTCAGTCTAGAATACAACTAACATGAAGTATGTGAAATCATGCATAGATATTTTCACTAACTCGAACTACTTTCTGAAGTATATTTTCCAAGGGTATAAATAGACTAAAAGTTCATCACACTTTGCTTTTTGCAGCATCAGGTAGAATAAAAAGATTTCCATATATAAGACGTAAAATGCTAATAAAATTTAAACTATTGAGCAATGTAATGGTTGCTGCCCCCTTGCCAAGAAAAATGGGAAGTAAAAGCATATTAACCAGTCAAACCATTAGTGCTTAAGTCATTTATGCGAACAGAAAGACAAAGCACGGAAGGAGAAAAACAGCCCTACAATTAGTGCAACAAAATCGTACCACTGTGTCTGTAATAACATTCTAAGTGCACAAGTACCTATTATTATTGGCCTTCAACACTTGAAGCTGAGTCAGATGTCCTATTTCATCTGGCAGAGATGTCAGCTTATTGTTTGCAATATCGAGTTGCGTCAGACAAGCTAAAGCATCCAGTGAAGAAGGCAAGGTTGTTAAACTGCATAAATAACATAACCAACATAATGAAATGCAAGGCGTGAAAGATAGACAGATCTTGGTAACCACCCAGTCAAAGAAGGGAAGCATACCCACCGACCCAAAAAAGAAAAAGAAAAGAAAAAACTTTCCATGAGCAAGAGGCACCAAATGACCATTGCTACCTGTGCAAGCTAGACAAGATCAAATATATTTTACTCTTCACATATAAAACCAAAACACAAGTTTTTATTATGGCAATGCTCTATGCAAACTGCAAAGGTTATCATGCCAAAACAGATACGTGTATGAAAATGAACAAAACAAATAGCATCAATGACATACTAGTTTTGGCTTAATGACAAATTAGTTAGAGACTTCAGAGATGTTAGTCCTTCCCAGCTAATGGAATTGTCCCTTATTTCATTTGCATTCAGGAGCAGTTTCTACAAAATAAAGAGCAAATAATGTGTTAATATCTCTAGAGCAAATTACGTCAAGTAGCTTGATTGAACAAGAAAAGTGATAAAGCATCTTGCGACCTGAATAGAACTCAAACAGCCAATTTTAGCAGGTACATCTTCCACAGAGTTGTGGCTGAGATCGAGTACTCTTGCAGAAGGTCCGCAATTCCATACTTCGTCAGGTATTGCCTTCAATATCAGAATAATAATAGGGTGATTTTTCTCGCGCCCAACATTGAGAAATACTCTTTTCCACATTTGTTTCCAGTGTTCCATGGATATAAGCAATGAAATAGAAGCTTGCATACTTTTTTGTCTTTGAAATCATCTCAATATGAGGAAGATGATATCAAAATGATAAAACTATATAAGCGAACCCGAAAATAAAAACATAAACATAATATTCATGAAAGACAATTATTTTAAAATTTTCATCTTTCCTACTCCACTTAGCAACAAGAAGGTATCATGACTTGCTAACAGCAGTCTACCGAAACAAAAAACGAATAACATATTTATTCTGTTAGTCTCTGAGTTCTGGTATTCCATTGTTCTAGTATATCATGAACTTTCTACAGCTTCTTCCGGTCCAAACCTTAAACCGTATGCTTCATAAACAAAAGGAAAGGACTTATAGCAGTTCTAATGGTAAATAAGAGCTACGAGCCTGCGAGTATGCGACACATCCATTACTTGACAAACAGATGTACATTTATGCCAATCAAAATATGAAAATACTGATGGATATTAATACAGTATTTCTCATACTACTCACAAAATGGATGGAAAGTGGAAAATCATTTCATATTCATTTTTGCATTTGATCACAGATGACTCATGAATAAACTATCATCATAAAGCAAACGTATTCAATGTTAAGATTTGTATTTTCCTTTTGCACGGAGTTCACATTTGTTGAAGCTGATCTTAAACCAAAAGCCAAGGAATTATCAATCGACATGACCAATATTGTATACCCTCAAGTTGCATTGAGACAATGCTATCACACCGGTAGCTTTCCAACGCGCAGTCCGGCTCTTTTCAACAGTAACTTCCCTCTTCTCCTTGACTTGATTTCCATCGGCATTCCTCCTCAAATTTGATGAGGCCGGCGTTTCCTTCTTAATTGGACCGTCCTATTTGAAGTTGTTCATCATGATCAGCGACTTCACAAAGTGAATAAATTCATAAATACATGTTAACGAGAGCATCTACTCACTACTGTTTATATGTATTTGCAGAAAGAGAAGTACCCATTGGTGTGTTTGAAGATATTCATCATATTACCGACTTCAAAGAGATCAAGAAACCCTTAGGCTCCGTTTAGATGAGGGTTTCAAAGAAGGGAGTCCCATCTTCAATTGCAACGCAAATATAGGACATGTAGCTATAAGTGGATTGTAAGACTAGAGTGGGAAATGGATTGGAGCTATAAGTGGCTAGTGAGACAAGAGTGGGAAATGGATTAGAGAAAGAAGAGATATATTTTGTTGGGATCCTTATTAAGGTAAGGGATTCCAAATAACTCCTGATCAATTGGTATTTCAGCTACATCACAATGAAGCTCACAAACTCACTGTTGAAACCCATACGTAGGCTATCAATCGAAATTTCGAACCACTATTGTGGAACAATGATGTCCAATCAGTTCATTTGAAATCAGAACAACTATCCAAATGTAGCCTCAATTTTTACTCCTTGAATTTCAATCTCGATGCATGCAGGGACAAAATATTCATAAATACATATATGCAAACACACTATTCAGGAGGAGAGTAGAAAGTACCCCTTGGTGCAAGCCTTGAGAAGCCATGAGCATGATTTTAGCCCCATTTGACACCCCCGAGGACTTCAACGTCGATTCATCGACCAGAACTCTCCCTTCTCATATACACCACAACACAAAATCAAAATAAATCCGAAAAAATTACAACAGTAGTAAAACAACTAAGTGCCCGTCTTCCATAAGGTGACATGTTCAAATTTTAAATTTCACCGAGACCAAACATTTCAAACCTTTGGCCACAGGAGGTTTTTGTCTGGTACTTAATTTCAATGCCACAGAATTAGTCAAAGTGGGTGCAACCTGAAGCGGACACCGTTATCAAAAAAGAACTGCTACAGTAGCATCTTTTGTTAGGGTTCTAGAGAGAGAGAGAGCAATAGTGGGATTGATTATTATTACCTTTAAAGATGAGTTTTTGACCTCGAGGCAGGACGTTGGTGAGGGGCTGGAGGAGAGATTTGAGGTCCCTGACGGTGGAATCGGAAGAGAGAGAAACGGGTATGGATCGTCCGCCGAACTTGATGTTTACGGTGATATCATCGCCGTTTGTCCCGACCTTCTCCATTTGTTGTGCTTTAGTGCGAAATGTACCGAGGAGTGAAGACGAATTAGGAGGAATTCTAGTCCCAAATAGAAATAGAAATTCAGAGATCACAATTATGGTGCAAGGAAGAAAGCGCAAAGTCTCGAACAAATACCCTTGTTTGGTTTCTCGGATATTTTTTTTAATAGATTAATTAAAATTGAATAATCTCATATTATTTTTTAATTATTCATTTATGAATTGTTAAGATTAATCTACAGTAGCATAATTAATATTTAATAATTAAAATTTGTCACATCACATTTTCAATATATAAAAATCTAAAAATTGTAACCATATAAAATAATTTTTTAATATTATTTTCAAACTAATAGAAACAGGTTATTAGAAATAGAAAATACTTAGAAAATACTTTTTTGAAAAAACACTTTTATGGGAAATTTTAAAAAAAATAGTTTTTGAAAAAAATACAATTTTTTTTTTGTTTTAAATAACAAATTTTGAAAAACAATTTAACTATTTTTTTATTAAAAAGAAACCTCTTTTAAAAATATTTTTTTAGAAACATTGTTGAGAATAAAGAGAGAATGTTTAGATTATTGGTAAAATGTTGTTAGTTTTGATTATTCAATGACCAAAATTTGATAAGTTGCTAAGAGATTGTTAAATTTGGTTATACCACTGTAAGCCCTTTTTTGAATGAATATTGCTAACTTTAGTAACCTTTTGATTTTGGTTATTATACTGTGGATGGTCTAAGGCAATCCACAATGATATAATCAAAAACCAATTGTTTTTAAAGTTAATAATGTTGATGCAAAAGATAGCTCACAATCGTATAATCAAAGTTAGCTATATCCTTAGAAATAATCAAATTTTGGGCTTTAGGTAACCAAAACTAGCACCCTTTTTCAATAATCAAAATTTGTTGACTCCACCCCACATAAGTTAATTGGTTCCAAAATTTGTATACACGCTGTTTACATCCTAAAATATGCCACCCAATAGGAAAGTTACACGTGGCACCAAATAGTGTGTTGACCAATCAGAACACATCCTGGTTGAACCCGAGATACAGAGGATTGCGGGGTTAAATGGTGATGTTGTTTTAGTACTATACGGTATCGTTTTGATTGGAACCGACAGCGTTTAGACTATAATTAAGGATGGTTTTAAAAGCAGTCTGATTTAAACCGTTGATTGATCTTTGGAAACATCGAACGGTACCATTACTGTTTGGTTTATAATGAATGGTGGACATGGTTATAGGGGATTATTCTGAGCCAAACACTAACCCACGTTGCTTGGAAGTGGGAACCGTTATTTAAGCATGGAGCCACGAACACCACGATCGAAGCAAGCAGGAGAAGAAGGGATTCTGGAAATATCAGGATAACCGTTCGAAGACCCCCCTCAACCGTTTTATGTGGCCAACATGGATATCAATCGAAGACGTGGGGGTTCGAAGGCAAGCTCAGCGTCTATAAATAGAAGAAGCGATTGAAGAGAAAGGGACGACAAAAAATCCATATCATCTGACAATTCATACAAAATGATTGCTCAGAGATCTATCTTAGATTAGTTTTAGTTTAGAGTAGGATCTTTTTTGTAAGTTGAAGGCTTATTTGCATGTAAGACTACTTTCGATTAAATTCAAGTTTTCTTATTTCCTTTAAGCTCTTTTCTTACCAAAGAATAGTTGTTTGCAAGTTCGCTTTTGATTAAATTCAGTGTGCTTGCATTTCTTTATTATTCTTGATAAAATCTTAAGAGTGTTTGTATACAAACTTACCTTTGATTAGATTCAGGTTTGTTTGTGTTCAATCATCTTTTCTGATTTCGAAGCGCGTCAATCTTTTATTTGGTTGATACCTTAAGGAAAAATCCTCTTAGTTGAGGTAATCGAACGGATAACACAATTGCCTGATTGAAATTAGTGGTTTCAAATCATTTTGAAAAGAGTAATTTCTTCTTTGAAGTTATTTCTTTTCTGGCACGCCCGCACACAATTATTTGCCAATTGATTTGAGTTAATTCAGCCCAAACACACGCGTGTTTCAAGTGGTATTTTCTTATTCTCTTCTTCGCCTGCTCTATATCTTCTTGTCTTCACCTACAAATTGTTTCGCTTTTTTCCCTCCAAAAATGAAGTTCATATCTCTTGATCATCCAAAAAAATTCATAATAAGAGGGAAAAGAGTAACTGATTTTTTTTTCCCACAAATTAAAGGAGGGAGACTTAAATAATCATCCTCAAAACCCACTTTCTTTAAGTTTCCATCCCAATCAATTAAAACACTTATGTTTTCATTCTCACTTTTTGATAATCCCAATAGCGCCCTTATATATATATATATATATATATATATATGGAACAAAATTTTAGGATGAAAACTTGCAATTTTGATCCCACCCTATAATCAGGCCAATTCCGATAATTGCTCCCCCGATAATTCTCCATAAATTCTGCATTCCAATCCTAAATTCTTCTCCCTGAAATTTCCTCCACTCTCAACCCATCACAGGTTTCACATCACTGGCGGCTCTCCATCTGGAAAACTCCTCGTCGTCGATAGCTCCCCCACCGGTCCCCAATGCTATTGACCCACAATCGGCAAGGCGGCGAAACCGGTGAGGCAGCAAAACTGGAGCGCGTGACAGATTTTGACAGGGTGATGCAACCCATCTGAACGGCGGTAGGGAAACCGACGGTGCCTGATAGATCTCAGTCCCATCACAAGCTCCCCATCACAGGCGGCTCCCCACTGGATGTGGTTCATGTCATGTATATAGCCATTACCAATCCTCATTGTATTCTGCCCCTATTCTTTACAGCTTTGTCTTTTCTTTTCTTTTTTCTATCCGAAGGTGGAAACGAAAGGAAAGATCTGAATTTTTTCTAAGAAAACATGATTTTAGTTTATTTAGTTTTATTTGATTTCATGATAAATTATTTACTTTATTTACCATGAAATATGTTTGTTTCTAAATAGTCATGAAATTAAAGAAAAGATCTAGGTTTTTTCAAGAAAACATAATTTTGGTTTATTTAGTTTTATTTGATTTCATGGAAAGATCAGAACGGTTCATGATGAAGGCCTTCAGCCTTGTGGATTATAGCTATTGGTCAATCAGACATGATAAAGTGATCATGTTTTATGAAATTAACACAATAAACTGACCACATTTTTGCATGTATTGATAATGTTCAAATGCTCACGTATTAACCAAAAAGGTCATATTTTAATTAATCTTATTCTATGAAATATGGTTAAATTACCATAAAAACAAATATTATTGTGATCACCGTTTTATGGTTAAATTATCATGTCGATTTCAACGATTCATGACCATTCATAATCTAGCTTGAAACTGATTTAATAAACATGAATATTATCATTGAAATATAAAAGTATTCAATCATATTAAAATTACCAAAAAATCATGAATTATGATTGTTTTGATGCGATTCAATTTGAAATATAAAAGTAATAGGATAAAAAATAAAAGTAATCAATCATATTTAACTTTACCAAATCCCATTGAATTAGGAAACAATCTAATCCAATCCCACTAAATTGGAAAAACAATCCAATCCAATCCAACTAAATTAGGAAATCAATATAACATAATATATGTATGTCATAGTGAAAAGGGTAAGAAAGGTAATACACACACTAAGAGGATGAAAACATAAACATGAAAAAAAGGCGGGATGAATTCTTACATGACATGGATCAAGAGGATGAATATTTAAATATTCCTATATTTTTTCCCAAAAAAAAAAAAAAACATAATGGAGGGAGGTGAATAGCGAGAAATAGAGGGGAAGATAGAGTGAAATTGTAATGGACCCCTTATTTTGGTCATAGACTAGAAGTGACCATTGTTGAACTCAATATTGTTAGGCTTAGTTTAGTGCTTTATAAAGTTGATATTTTCAAAAAAAAAAACAATATTGTTAGGCTTAGCAACATTTTAAATGAATAATCAAAAGCTGATGTGTCAACTTTTGATTATTCATTTTTGATTATACCACTGTGGATGGCTTAAGGGGTGTTTCTTGTACAAAAAGATTTGTAGATTCTTATTTGTGGTTGAAAAGTTATTAGGTGTTTCTGATGACGAATAAGTTATTGAGAAATGTCAAATTATTTCTGGTAGTGAAATATTTTTTGTTGAATATATGAGTGAAAAAGTTGTTGAGTTTGTAAAAAAAAATTTGTTAGCAAAAATCAATTGATAAAATGCATTAAATTTTAGTAATTTTTTTTTAAGTGGAAATTTGTGCCTAAAACTGAATCACTTTCTAAATTATTAGTAGTATTTTTTTTTGGATCTAATTTTTTTGTTTGAGAAGATTGTTTACACGTTTGGTTCCCCCCTATTTCAGTTCTATTTCTCCTCAGTTTTGTTTCCTCTTCAGTCTTCCTCGCATCCTATAAACCCACCGCCTCACCGCCTTCACTCCTCCTCCTTCCTCCCACCCACCGCTTCACCTTTTTCACTCAAAACCCAACACTTACCACCCTCTCTCTCTCTCCCCTCATGTGGCTACCGCGCGAAAACCCCACCGTCCGCATCCGCACCGCACCTTCAAAAAACTTCTCCTGCTCCTCATTCAAAGACGTCCAACACCTCTGCTCAGACGACTTCGACTCCCCCCAACAACCCCCCCATTTCCCCGACTCACCCCGCGTATCCTCCGTCTTCCGCCGCGTCCGCCTCGTCGACTCGCTCCTCCGCACCTGGTCTACTCGCCTGCCCACCCAAACCCAATCCCAGCCGTCCATCTCCCTCCCGGGCGCCGAACACTTTATAATCGTCTACCACACGAGCCTCCACGTCGTCCGCTCCACCTTCGAGGACTGCCGCGCCGTCCGATCGATCCTGCGCGGGTTCAAGGTCTCGATCGACGAGCGCGACGTCTCCATGGACTCGAAGTTTGTCGACGAGCTGCGGGGCATTTTCGGAAGTTACAACAAGGGGAGGGTGAGTTTGCCAAGGGTTTTCATCGGCGGGAGGTACGTCGGCGGCGCGGAGGAGGTCAGGCGGATGCACGAGTCCGGCGAGCTGAAGAAGCTCGTCAGGGGGTTGCCGGCGGCGGCGGCGGAGCACGGCGCGTGCGAGCTGTGCGGCGGTTACAGATTTATCCTCTGCGACGAGTGCAGCGGGAGCCACAAGTGCTACTATTCGGAGAAGGGAGGGTTCAGGACGTGCACGGCGTGTAACGTGAACGGCCTGATCAGGTGCCCTTCGTGTTCTTGTTCTGTACCCTGTACCGTCTGATTGGTAGGAAAAAGTAGTAGTGGTAACGTTGACTATTGAAAAATTATTTGGTGGTCTTTTGGGCATGTCATGCTGCCCAATACTCTTATTCACCACACATTTATGTGCAGTGCAATATTAAGTGTTATAGAAAAGGTGGTAGATGAGGTATGAGTGCAGAAACGGCATGTGGTAACCCAAGATCACTGAATAATCACTCCAAGATAGTTACATGAATTGGGTCTTATGTTTTTCTTTTCCTTTTTGGAATTTGTGAAGGATTTCGTAGGCTGGTGAGTGTGATTTTCTTAGGATTCTGGAACACAGGTACATATGCACGCATTGGAGTGCTGCCCTATTGTTCATTGGAGTAGTTAATTTTTAGTGTTTGTTAATTATTGCCCTGTAAAGTTGTAACGTGGGAATGGATGATCAGAGCCATCACATGCTTGAAAGCTTTTTACTATTAGCATGGTGGTGGCATTGTCAGTTGTCCTAGTGGGAATGTATAACTCATCACGTGACCTTTTTTCAGATCTTTTTGACTTTTTGCATCTTCACTCGCATTCTCTTCTTTCTTTATTTGCGCCTTTCTTTTAATGTTATGGAGTATTATTTGATGTAGCTCAGACTAGAATTTCTACAGCAACAGAACAGTTTTGAGTACCTTGACCAAGATTGAAAGCCTATAAATCAATTTGGCTTCCTTTCTCATTTCAAGTGGTTGGCCTAGCTGTAGGCTTAATCACATTTCCCGCAACTTTTCAAACGGTTTGTGCTTTCTTGACTTCTCCGGCGAAATGGAGATCTCAGAAGTAAACTTGCTTCTTTTGCGCACTTGAATTGGTCTGGTTTGTGCTTTTTTGACTTCTCCGGCAAAATGGAGATCTCAGAAGTACACTTGCTTTTTTTGCACAATTGAATTGGTGTTGGATAGGGGAACGTAATGCTTTGATTCCTAGTGATAAGGCTCCAACTAGGCCATGCCTTTGTCTTCCGTAAAATAGGTTCCGAGCATTTGTAAAATTGTAGCATATTTGATGCTTAAGTTGTGTTCATAGTATAAGGAAAACAGGGAAGCAGCCTTGGCTAGGAAGTAAATAAAAGGGTCATTAACGGAACGCATCCAAGTCCTCTTGGACTTGATTGGTTTTTGGTGATGGTATTTGTGTAGTTATTACGAAATGATGTTGTAATATAGGCATAGATGTTAAATATTGCGAAAGTGCAAATGGTACTCAAGAGCAGGATTTTTTTTTGAGGGCTACAAGACTTTTGCAATTCGACATCCTTTATCTGATTTTGTCATTGACCTGGTTCTGAGAAGTAGAGAACTAAATCTGCATTTTTTGCTCTTATAAGCAAGAATTCATGGAATGCGTACCTTGTATAAATGAAGACGTAGGAGAAATTTTCCATTGTCATCGACCTGATTACGTAATTTACGTTTACAAGGCCTTCTGCGTTGACACTGAGAGTGTGCACTTTACTCTGTATATTCATTCATCTTTCAACTGCTAATCCTCCATGTGTTCATCCCTGCTCAAGATTTGAGGGCCAATGCAGCCATTATAGATCTTCCATGGTCCCGATCAGACAAAATTTGTGCTGGTCTGCTTTTGGTAGTGGCCACTGGTATTACTCGCAACGTGAAGTATAATTTCGGTTTATGGAGCATCTGCGACACAAAGATGGCCAAGATATATCCCCTCTTACTTTCTCTTCCCACTCTTTATCCCCAATATACATGGTTGTTTACTTGTTTTCAATATGTACCGTTGTAGCACAGTAGTTATACCTTCCATCGCCCTTTGAGGGCATGAGCATACCACATCACAGCATAATATTATTCTTCGATGAAGTTGGGTTCCATCGTAACGATAAGGATACAGGAATTTGTGAGTTTTCTTCTTCGTTTTTTGGTAAGCGTTTTCTTCTCCGTTACATCTCTATTGCTGACGATTCATTTGCATTTTCGGGTCTCCTTTTTTTCCTGCTTTTGATCTGGAATTTTCTGCTTCAATTCTGTACCTCTTCGCTGTGTACTATTATGACTTGTTACCTGCAAGTCCCATCCCCATTTGGAAAGTGTGCTAAATTTGGAACTTGGAAGAGTTTGGAATTGCTTGAAATGAAAACTTATCATTCGAAGAGGATGAGGGCCCTTGGAGTTGTGATTCGATAGGGTTACTTATAACTGACCCGACTCAAGCCAAATAGTAGTGATTTGAGCTTGGTCTGAAAACAAACGCGATTTAATCGAATAGTTCGCAAGTTCAGCTTTAGCGGCTTGGTTTTTCTTTTTCCTTTTTTTGAGTTAGGACTTAGGAGTGGGTTGTTCATGCTTGGCATGTGATATAGAGGTGCATAGGCTCTGTTTGTAGAACTTGTGTTTTGGCCAAGTAGAAATGCTTGCTTCCGTTAAGCAATATATGTGAACAAATTTGCACTCGAATATTGATTGCTTTTCAAAGCACTTTTATGGACACGTGGCTTTGTAAGGGCGACGGGACAGAAAACCAGGACAACAAAGAGGGAGAGAGGAACTGAATTCTTCCTTGGTCACATTTCATAGAACATTTTTCAATCCAAAGTAAAAGGAAAAATAAGTTCAAATATTCTCCCAAAACAGAGTGAAATGCAAAATAAGTTCAATATAATTTCCAAAGCTAATATCCAAATCCCATGATAGATCATAAATGAAACCGTGTCTTCGTGATCTACTTTAAACCTCTCTGTTACCTTTTCGTGGTAATTCAGTGCTTTTGGAACACTGTCACGTGGTGTATCGGATTTTTAAACCTCTCTGTTACCTTTTCGTGGTAATTCAGTGCTTTTGGAACACTGTCACGTGGTGTATCGGATCTCTCAAACCAGAGTCACGGGCGAAGTTTTTGGTCAGAGCACATGCAATGTTGAGAATAATGCGAGGACAAATGGACAATCATACAAACAGAATGGGCCGATGGATTTTTGTGAGGCCCACAGAAATTACGGATAATCCTATTCTACTTGGGTACAGATCTGCTTGTACACTAGTGGGCCCAGCTATCTACCTTGCTACATTTGGGCCCAGTCACGAATATTTTAGGTGCCCAGTCACGAATATTTTAGGTGCTCAAGTCCAATCATGTAATGATCCAATAAAATAAAATAAGTCGAATCATGTATTGCAAAAATTATTATTAGGTACTCCAAGAGCACGACTAAATGCCAAACAATTGTGCTTGGTCATAGTTGTCTTCGGCCATTTCACATAAAACCGTGTTTTCAGATGTTAATAATCACAAAATCAAGCAAATGATTTTTCATTTCAGTTATGTAGAGAGACAAACACTCCTCTAGGGTGGGGTCACCCCGTATGGGAATGCGCTTGCAAGTGTGTCCATAACTGAGTGTGATTTCACCGTTACTCTCTTTATAATATGCAACATTTATAAAAGGAGGTTGCAATCTGTCACGAGAGATGCAAGTTTTGAGTCAAGAGAATTTGTCGCTTCATAAAAAACGATATGTTGTTTAAATGTTACCGAATGGAGTATATTCTTTGTTGCATTAAATATCGTGCACTACGCGACCTTCTCAGAAAAAAGCAAAATTCAATTAGAATTTAGGACCTTTAGGTTATCTTTTTTGTATGAATGCACAAGCTACCATTTTTCGCGGGTGACTTTGTCGTTGAAGTACTCAAAATGATACGGACAACCACATATCACTTTTTCGCGGGATGACTTTGTCATTGATGTACTAAAAATGATATCAGCAATAGGCTTCTTGTACCATTGGCAAAAACATACCATTTTTGGGGGGATGACTTTGTCGTTGAAATACTAAAATTGATATCGGCAATAGGTTTCTTGTACCAGTTTGTTCCTCCACAATTAGAATTCCTTCGTGACGGAGACAACGACCTAATTTTAATGCATGCATACAGTGAGGATCTTAGAAGAAACCTCGATGACGTTATTCGAGCAATCATTTCAAAGGCCATCATCTTTGAAAAAAGACCTGAGACAGAGGAAGGGTACGTAACTTATTACTCTGAATTTTGCTCCAATCATAAAACCTACCTTTGAAGGGAGAGAAGAAAGGTCACGACCACGACACTGTACCTTCAGTCCTAAATTATTTAGGTCACAAATGGAATAGGTCATAAGCCAATTTTCGATTGCTTTTGGGGGTCCAGCGACCCTTTAATGGTAAGCCAAAGATGACCCACTCCACCAGAAAACTCCACCTAGAAAATTACTACATGAGCAAGTTTTTTTTTGATCAGCCATGAGCAAGTTAGATTCGGTTCGGACCAAGCCACCGTAGCTCCGCTGGTTGGTGGTGGTGGTTGTGGTCGATCGGGACCTCCAAACCCTAATGATGGGACATTGTAGTGATTATTGAGCGTTGGTGCCTCAAATATATATACAAGTGTTGATGTAACCATATTTGCGGTATTTGTTCATCTAGCCATATTTCTCGCGAGTTCGTTAAGGGTATTATTGGTGCTTTTATGGATGTACGTATAAGACAGTAACACACGCGGTATGTTCTATGTCAACTTGGATGCATGTTGCTATCAATCTTCTTTCAGTTTGGAAAATCAGTTGTAGTGATTGTAAACACTTTGGATGAACCGATCGAAGGAGTAAATTTAAATTCTAATAAGATGTTATTTGGCTTTCTTATTTTTTGAATTCGGCCCCGTACTACGAAACATGTAAAACAGCTGTGTGAGAGATTATATGAATTAGTTCGGGGTATGCCCACGACACCGCTCATTAATACCGGAAAGAAAAGGCCATTCCAACGTATTTGACTTTGGGTTAAATTAGCCCCCATGTCCTTGACAGAGTCATGATCGCAAATATATGATGGATTAAACAAACTAAAATACGCCGTAATTAATTTATTATACTCGGTTATAAATTAGTCCCCATTTCCTTTTCAGTTCTTTGAATTTGCAGATCGAAACATACATTAATTGACATAGGAAATCATCATCTGAAGACGATTCATTTTATATTTTTTTGCAACTAAATATTAATTTTCTTCGGGAATCCAATATGAAAATATAGCCTCAACGGTGCAAGTTAGTTGATTGATGTGGACGCGAATTATAAAAAAAAAGACGTTTTAGCGCGCGGTTATTGTATCTTCGGATTTGCAATTCCAAGGGTAAGTAAGGATCATTATGGTCATTTTGCTTAATTGTCTATTACTGTTATAATCTTCTAACCAGCCCATTCCAGCTTACTATTTAATTACATAAAATAAGGTAACCTTCCATGTTATGTTATCCCTAGAACTTCCTTCATTAGTTGACTCTCTAATTCATGAGAGAGAGAGAGAGAGAGAGAGAGAGAGAGAGAGAGAGAGAGAGAGAGAGAGAGAGATTTGACTAAATCAAGGCTCACATGTAGTATCATTTGAAGATCTAATGGATCCTTGATAAAAGTAATTATAATTGCCCGGGTGTACTTGAACAGGTATCCCACCCAAATATAAATCTTTATTCTCAGATAGTTTTTTCTAGCTTTTTTTTATACGTTGAGGAACCTAAAGTATAAAGATTACTGGATATTGGCCTGCTGATCAAGATAATTAGTCAAACAAGTGGGAATTAAACATGAAATTACCAGCTAATTACGCGTGTTATTCTATCAGTAGATCGAGTAATTAATACTTTGTTTAGTTAATTCAATGCAGTCCAATAAAGAAATTATGAAAAGATCAAATTCAACAGAGGGAAAAGTATTTACTATATTTTCAGATCTTTTTTTTTTCTTTTCTTAGAACAATATATATATATATATATATATATGTTTATATTTTTTTGTCGCTAGTCAACGGAGAGAAGTGCATTTTCTTTTCTTATTGATCACAGAGAAACATTTTGTTTGGTTCTCATTTCAGAAATATTCGTCTTCAAAACTGTCAATTGCTTCGTATCCGATAGACATTGTAATGAAAGAATCGATCCTCCTTACATCTCGTACGTTGATTCAATTTGGAGACCCAAAATTCAATTTGATTTCCTCTTACATCACGCTTATTCGATTATGACTCACCTTTTTCCCCTCAATTTTGTATTGGTATTTTATTTACTTCACCAATCGATCAAGGTGAGTAAAGCATAAAGAAGTATAAAAAAGTTGGACAAGGTCCATCGATCAAGAGAAAAAGATTTTAAAAAATGTATATTTTCTCACTCAACAGCTGTCTTTGTTCTTCTCATCTCTTTCTCTAAGCTTCCAAAGAAGACAGGAAAAAACTGTTTAAAAAAAAAAAGACAAGAAAAAACTGTTTAAAGAAAAAAGACAAGAAAAAACCAATAATTTTCTCGTGTTTTCTGTACTACTCACTCCATTTCTTTCAGCAGGTTCTAAACTCAGATGATGCCATTATAAAGGGATACAAAAATATGAGTCCATGATTCAGTGCTAGCGCTTATTTGTGTCCATGAGTAATTTTTCGCGGCCATGAGTAATTCTTTGCGGCCAAGAGTAATTTTTCGAGGCCAAGTGTAATTACTTGCGGCCAAGTGTCTCTGCGGCCATGAGTAATTATTTGCGGTTAGGAGTAATTCTTCGCGGCAAAGAGTAATTATGTAATTATTTGCGGCAAGGAATAAATCTTCGCGACCATGAGTAATTCTTAACGGCAATGAATAATTCTTCGCGGCCATGAGCAATTCTTCGCAGCCATGATTCTTTGTGGCCAAGTACTTTAAGCTCTTTTTCCACCACATATAATGACAAGATTTGTATAATATGTGATCGAAAGAGAGAATGGGGCATCACGTGACCGTGTCCATGTAGTGGCGACGCCACCCTTTAGGTAAGGTACGTAGAAGAGTCTGGCGATTCCATGGACAAAGAAATTACTATTACTATACTAATTATTTTTCTAAAGGGACCCCATTAAAATTAGATATTGACACCACACACTAGATGGTTTTTCAATCTTTAAAAACGACAAAAAGTTTTGAAGAATGCAAAAGAAAAGGCTAAAATCCATTTGATGGTATCACCTCACTAGATAATATTTCGATAGAATCCACCGCATAATACTTAACGAAAGGCTAAAACTCATTTGACGGTGCACCACACTAAATAATTTTTCAATATTTAAACCTACCAAAATTAATTCGAAAAAAATACCAAACCAAAGGGCCAAAAATAAGTTCCGCTCTAGGAATTGCATAGAGTTAGGGTATAGGTTGTTTGAGAAATTGCATATTTGCATATATTTTGGTAAGATTATTTACATTAATGAATGACCCTATGGTTATCAATAAAAAGAAATGAAATCATATCAACTAAAAACTGTCACAAAAATTACTAAAGAAATCAACCGAAAATAAAGCAGCACATGATATTCACAAACTCCTGACGATGAAATTGTTCAATAGTGCCAAGAGTATCGTCACATGATGCTCCGGAAACTCACTATATATATAGGGTGGTTCCGGAAATATCTAAAAAAGCACTCCTAAATTTATGATCGAAATAGCTTAATATAGTCAGAACGCGATTTTAAGAGTACTGGCGATAAATCGGGGAAAAAAAGAGACGTATCGCAGGTGTTTCAACTTGAAGTCAACTGCCTGCCTAACATTACTATTAGTACTTTTATTTATGCGCCAATTAACTGACCAAGTCCAGTCCCCTGCATTTCCTTCCATCTCTCCGATATCATCACCTTCCATTTTTTAACTACACAAACAAAAATTAATTCACGCGTTTCTTCTCCTCTCTTCCAAATTAGCTAGCTTGCATTTCCCCAGATTCTCTCTCTCTCTCTCTCTCTCTCTCTCTCTCTACATAGACATGTATCCAAATGTTTGTCAAACCAATGCTTAATTAGTCAACGCTGGCGAATCCTTTCCACGAGGCTTTCAGAGTTCATTGCTGTCGAAATGTGCGAGCGATGGAGATTCAACCGCTACAATCATCGCATGGCAACCGTCCTCCTCCTAGCTACACTCCTCATCTTCCATCAAAGCCTGACTCTCTGTTCTTCTCTCAACGCCGCCGAAGGTCGAGTAGCTAGAGGGTTTTACGCGAGACACAAACTTTTGATCTTTGTCCTGCTTTTGTTTCGGCAGGTAATGCGATAGTTCGAGATTAGTATTTACTTACTTTGAATAAATGTGCAGGGAGGGCGTTGCTCAAGTTTCGGGATAGAGTGGTGAGGGATCCATTTGGTGCTCTGTCAAACTGGAATGATCACGTGGATCACTGTTCCTGGTTCGGCGTTGAGTGCTTTGATGGAAAAGTAATCAGCTTGTGAGTCCGCCTTTCAATTATAACTGCACGCGTGTGTCTTGTTCATTTTGTTTATTCAATGTTCGAAACGAAAAGTGGCTAGGCGCTAGCTACTCGGGCCAAAAAGGGGCGTCTAGAGCCCGTCGAATCAGCGACCTAGTGCCTAGTGGAAAAGGGGCGCCTAAGCGCCGCACCACTGGCTAGTGCCTAGACGGGACTAGTCGGCCAAGGCGACCGACTTTTAATACACTGTTGTTATTTGGAAATTGGAAACAAATATGTATATCACCGTATATAGATATATCGATTGGAGAGAAATATGTTAGTTGACTTCTAGATGGTTCAGATCCTTCGTTTGACTACTGAAATTTGAACATTGTTTCCTTGAATCTGAAGTCAAATTCATCTGGAAACTGTTTATTCCCGCCCACCCCCCCCCTGTTTTTTTCCATTTTGTGATAGCGTAAAAATGTTCTGTTTTTGGCTGAATGGCCCCCAATTTCTTAATTTTGGTAAAATGTGATGGGTTCCAGAATTTGTACAATAATTCCAGTTTAGATTATTCAATCAAGATTCCGCATACGAAATTAGAAACATTGTTTTTCTTCAGAGAAGGAGCTAAGAGAGTGTTCATGTTTTTCGCTTATTCTAGACGTAGGAGAAGAGTGGAATATGTGATTAGATGGATGTAAATTTTGTGTTGCCGCGCAACTTTTCTCCTATATGTATTAGTACATAAATCGCGAAGCTGGTCATTTTTGAACTTGTCCTGAATGAGAGATTATTATTATTATTTTTTGGCATGCGATTGAACTGGAAAAATTGATGACAATAAAGTTGCTCTTTCCAGCTGAAAATTCTGCTCTCTTGGTTAGTTTGGCTTGGACTGCCGTTGAATGCTGGTTAACCTACTATCTGCAGATTCTGTCCAAAATTTTGAAACACTTTGTTTCATTCTGGTTAACCTTCAAACATTATGGATTAGACGCAAAATCTTGAGCCACTTGGCTAATGATTCAGAAATCTGAACACCGAATCCTCTTCATGACCAGAACATTCCTAAATATTGTTTGTGACCAGAAATCCGAGATGAGAATAATATTCAAATTTATCTGCATTCCAAATAACATCCCTTAACAATCCTCTTTTTGGTGCGCATGGTGATGCTGTGACTGCTGTCACATATGGTTAGGGGTTATCTAGGTATTGATGATGCCTGATATGATCGTTGCAACTTGCGATGAGCCTTTTCTGTTAACCTTGAAAGTCATGTTTATTCGCATTGCAGGAACTTGAAGGATCTTTGCATTGAAGGAACGTTGGCTCCTGAGCTTGGGAACCTGACATACATAAAATCAATGTAAACATATACTATTCCAGTTTATGGTCCCCAATATCTAATTTTTGTTCTTCCACAGCAATTAACCCTACCTTTCTGCAGAATTTTACGCAACAACTCTTTTTCGGGACACATTCCTGGGGAGGTTGCAGAACTTAAGGAGCTGGAGGTGTTGGATTTAGGCTACAATAACTTCAGCGGTCCATTTCCATCCGATCTTGGCAATAACATGTCCTTGTCGATTCTGTAAGTCAATCCTTCTAAGTATTGAGATTTTGCAGTCATTATGCTTACCTAGCTTGTGCTAACTTAATCTTCTGGCTAGCATTGCAGTTTATTGGATCACAACAAGTTACTTGGTAGCTTAACTCCTGAGCAATATAGCCTTACGATGCTTTCTGAATTTCAAGTTGACGAGAACCAGCTTACTAGTGCTGCTTTAGGGGCTAGTTGCAACAGCAGATCTAGTGCTTGGTAAGTCTGGTCAAATATGAACCTTCCACATTGCTCTTCCAATGTAATTTGTAACAACGGATTTAGAGGTGCTATGTACTCGGGGCTCCAACGAGAAGAAGCTCCACACACACACACACAGAATGAGAGAGAGAGAGAGAGAGAGAGAGAGAGAGAGAGAGAGAGAGAGAGAGAGAGAGAGAGAGAGAGAGAGAGAGAGATTATGATGGCTGTCTTTCGCAACAAGTTTTCATGTTGGCGGTCTATTTGGTATCACCAAAATCTTGAGTAGGTAATAGTAATCCAGTTAACAGACAGCCAGGTTTAAATAAGTGGCAAGTATAACTGTTATTGATTTATTGGTTTCCTAATTTTCCAGAGGTTCCAGAGTTTTTGACTGCATGAGTTGTTAAATTATCAGTTGGTGGTTTGTATAAGCTTGTTGGAGGAAAAATTTAGCACTGAAAACAAGAAGGAAAGGAAAAAATGGTGCTTTTGATTGGGGTTTTCCATTGTTGGCGCTCGTAAAATGGTATTTTGGAGACCTGATATTTGCTATAGTGCTAATGAGGAACATTAAGCAAATACTACAAACATTTTTGTTGCTCTCATATGATGGGCTTCATTTACTCTCAGGCACCCTGCACGAAGCAGAGATGTACGGAGGCTGCTGCAAGTGTTGGATCCTCCAAATGCACCAGAACCACCACCTCCTTCTAACTCTGCAATACCGCCAGCGCCACCGTTGCCGCCACCGCCACCCCCTCCTCCCCCACCACCCCCGCCACCACCGCCCCCACCACCCCCTCCCCCATCACCACCTCCGCCACCACCCCCGCTGCCACCACCACCTCTTTCTGCCCCTGAAATACCAGCACCACCTCCTTCTGCCTCTGCGTTACCACTTCCAGTACCAGTACCATTTTCTTCCCCCTCTTCATCACCATCGCCAGCGCCATCAATATTTTCACCTTCTCTTCCACCAGTCTCCTCCTTTCCAATTTTGCTACCACCAGTTTCTCCATCACTCTCTTTCACTCCTTCACCCTCAGCAATGCCGCCACCAAGTCCAGCTCCATCAACTCTTCCAAATACACATATTGATTCTAAACCACCAGCATACCTTCCTTCTCCTGCTTCAACTCCTGGCCAAAGTGAACCACCAGCATACCACCAGAATTCCAAGTTGAATACAACCTTGATATGGTCTGCTGCGACAGGGGGTTCTTTACTCCTAGTTATTTCAGTTGTTGGTTTTCTCCTCTGTCGAAGTAGTAAGATTGTTACCGTCAAACCTTGGGTGACAGGGCTAAGTGGGCAGCTGCAGAAAGCATTTGTAACAGGTATTCTTTTCTGCCCTAACAATTGTCGTTTACTACATGTTTGTATTCAAAGCCTGCATGAATCTACACCAAAGCATACTAAGCCTTATGGCCCAATCAATTGGGGTCGTGTTAAATACAGTAATGATAGTAGCACCGAACTTGGTGACCTAATGGGTCACTGACAAGACATGGGGGTGGGATCCACATAGAAGTGCGGGTCACATAGTTCGGTTCTAGTAGCAGTGCCCGCTAAAGAAGTATATTTTTGCTTCTACTTAGGTGCATTTGTCTATCTGCATTCATGTTTGAGAGTACGAATTCCAGGTGTGCCAAAGCTCCAGCGGTCAGAACTAGTGACAGCTTGTGAAGACTTCAGTAATATTATTGGGTGTCTGTCCGATGGAACGGTGTACAAAGGGACTCTTTCAAGTGGAGTTGAAATAGCGGTTGCGTCCACTGCAGTCAAGTCGGCTGAAGACTGGTCAAAAAAGTTAGAAGCCCAGTTCAGAAAGAAGGTAAGCATGTTAATTGCAAATTTCAAAAAGAGTTTAGTAGCTTTTCCTCATGGCAATTGCTTGATCCATTTTTCAGATAGAAACACTATCAAGAGTGAACCACAAGAACTTTGTGAACCTTATCGGGTTTTGTGAAGAAGAGCAGCCATTCACTAGGATGATGGTTTTTGAGTACGCTCCAAATGGGACGCTGTTTGAGCATCTGCACGGTGAGTTTTACGATCATGATACTGATTATATTTCATAATTATTTGCCAATAAGGAGAAATGAAACTACAGTGTTTGTTTTTCTAATCTGAATGAATGGGTCAATAAAAGCTTCATTCTGCCTTAGGCCTGCTTATTAGTGGTATCCCACAAATGGGACTCAAACCCGTTTTGTTTGCTAGGATATCTGAGCTAGGTTTTAAACCCTGCAGGGTTACTTTCGTGCAGACTACCCCATCCATATATACATACCCAAGTGTATAAATAAGTAAACTAAGTTAAATCAAGGATATCACATCTTCAGGTCTGCTTGGTAAGTGTGGTCCTTAATTTCTTTGACACATGTACTGGAACAGTTCATCAATTGTCTTGAAACAACGGATATGATTTCAAAACTTTTTATAGACCAAGTCCAATGCACTGGTCCTACAATCCTGAATCCTCATTGCGGTCTTAAACTATCAAACAGCAGGTTTGAGGTTCAACGTGTTCATTTACACACAGTTTTCCCTGCAACACACTTGACACTGACAGGAAATTGCTATTTATTCTGTCGATGAGGCTTCCGTACTTCATGTCTCAAATTTGAGCGCTGGAAAACAGCATCTTTCATCTTTGAATTCCTTGATATACTCTGATCGCTGATTACATTAACCATAGCAGATGTATGCTGTACATGTACTTCTAGATTCACTACCATCCGATAACTAGTCTAGTTGATGTTCAATTCAAAGATTTCCTATATTGTAAACCTGAATTGATTTTCACTGCCTCTGCAGTAATGGAAGCCGAGCACTTGGATTGGACAATGAGACTGCGAGTAGCAATGGGCATGGCATACTGCCTTGATCATATACATCAACTCACACCACCCTTAGCACACGCAAACTTGCTTTCTTCTTCTATCTACCTAACAGAAGACTACGCCGCCAAAATATCAGACTACAGTTTCTGGAATGAGGCGACTGCAACAATAATGGGTTCAGCTGCCACTGAGCTTTTGGGAAGCCCAGCTTCGGATCCAGCGAGCAATGTTTACAGCTTTGGAGTAATTTTGATTGAAATAATAACGGGTAAAATTCCCCACTCGGTGGGTAACGGCTTACTTGTGGACTGGGCATCGGATTACATGAAGGGGGAAAAGCCATTTAGAGAAATGGTGGATCCGACCCTGTCGACTTTTCAAGAGGAAGTGCTTGAGAAAATATTTGAAGTGATAAAAGATTGTGTTCATTTTGACCCCAGGCAGAGACCGACCATGAAGGAGGTCACAAGGAGGTTGAAGGAGATTACAGCAATGGGGCCAGACGGAGCCACACCAAAATCATCTCCTCTTTGGTGGGCTGAACTCGAGATTTTGTCTTCGGAATCAAGTTAAAATCGGGGAAATTGAGCTGCAAATTATAAAAATTCGAATCATTTTTCTGTTCGTTCAATGGGAGTTGCTGCTTGTATCTAATTTTTTGTTAAGTATATTCTTCTATCCTTCTTTTTTCTGGTTGGAAATGGCTGTTAGGTGTAGGCATGTATCTGTATATACTGCACACAGGAAAGTCCTGTTGTTCTTTTCGCTTCGGTTTTACTGTCCCAGGAATTTGGAATTGATTTTATCCGATATATAACGTTCCGAACAATTTTCCGGATTTACCGAGTGGCATGTCATATAAAACTAGCAGTGCTACTGTCACTGCACAAGTTTTACCGCACATGTCTACCACACGCATGTGGAGTTTACTTGGATCCCATAAAAATACAGAAAATCAGCTCTGTTAAATATCAGTAAGAATTCTTTCGGTGGTAAGCTCATTTTGGTTTCCCATTTGCATTTGACGAATTGCGGCTTCATCTTCCAAGCAAGATGTTGGACTACCAAAGCTGGTTACGAGGACAATGACGGAAGCATGTCTTTTTCAGGTTTCTGTCAACAAAAAATGCATGTGTTTTTTTTTTATTTTTATTTTTTATGTTGGAAATGGATAATCTACGGTAAATGTTTTGGACCGGAGGAGACAGTCCTGATCGAGGTCGTTCATTTTCTACCGTCAATGGCTTGAATGTATTATTAAACTCTTACCAATAAAAGTTTATGAAAAATTGAAACTATTGAATTTACCAATAGATGATCCAGATCAGGACTGTCTCCTCCGGTCCATAAGTTCTGGAGATGTTTCCAGTTTCCGACTGTTTTGATTATATAGAAAACAAAAATATTACTATCAGACAGCTACGTGGATTCCCTGACCGCTCGTAAAATCAGATTCGTTACAAAATTTATAAACAGCCCCCCGTCAATGACCTCCACAGCAAAAACAAACTTATTTAAAAGAAGAAGTCATACAAAAAAGAGAGGATACCAATCCCTGAAAATCTTCTACGAGTTTTTTTTTTTTAATCCATTTTCTTCGACTTATTATGAGAGGAATAAAAAAAAGTAAAAAATTATGATCTGAACTGAATTTTTTTAAAATAAAAATAAGTAAAAAAATAAAGCTAGCTGACTCATGGTGGGATTTTCGTCGCATTGATCACACCTAATGACCTAATAACTGGCATGATAAATTACATAAGTACTTAATAATAATGCAAATTAAAGTTTTAGGATCACTTATTGCATGTTTTTTTTTTTTGGCTTATTAGTGAGTTGTATTTGCAAATGATCGAGCTTACCATGAGAGTTGAAGATTCTTTAGGTTAAGAATTTATAGGTTCCACGTTATGAAGGCCCGGGGCGTTATAAATAACTTTTGTATTGAAACTTTTTTTTTTTTTTTTCCATTTCTAAAAGTGGTGGGAATTACACATCTCAAATTCTTGATTGATTCGACTTTTTCAATTTTCTTTTAGAAACTTAGCTCCATTAATTAATTCTTCCACGAAATTAATTGTGCTACATTAATTGACACTTAATATTGTACTTTAACAACAAATGATACATGTAATAAGACAAAATAAACAGCTGCATGTTTCTTCAATCGTAGAGATGAAAAAAAAAAAAAAAACAGCTGGGTCATGCATGTGCTTTTTTCCATGAAATAAAAGCCAAGCTTGTATGATACAAATGCATCATCCAAAAGTTTTTACCTTTTTTTTTTTTTTTTGCATTTTAGACCACTCTTTTGCAAAATAAACATGAAATTAATTTTATTCCCTTTCCATCTATTATTTAAATAGAGTATAATACGTGAATAAAAAAATTCACCCTAAATGAATTCGTTGCCCCATAGTATAGGTCCGAGGGGATGCTTCAAATAATTATAATGTTCCGTACTTCAAACATTACTACTCCTCCCGTCCTAAAAAGGTTTTTCACCAACAAATTATGAATTCAAAATCAATTATAGTATTTAGATACTGAGTCACCTGAGACCCGACTCTCAAGTGAATTTCAAGTTGAAATTGCTGATAGGAAGGAAAGCCTCGAAAAAAATATGCGAGAGAGAGGAGGGAGAGATTTCTAATTGGGAGAATGATTGTTTCTCTTTCTTTAGAATTTTAGCCTCCTTTGTTTTGGTGTCCATGTTTGGAGGGTTTTATGGAGTACTTATGGGCTTTTAAGTGTTTGGTGGCTCTAGCTATGTGGTCGGTGTGCTAGTTTGAAGGGGTGTTTTATTGGGTTTCTTTGTTCGGAGATTTTTGGTTTTTTGGTGTTTTGTTCTCTTTTTGCGGGTTCTTGCTTTGTGGTTGACTTCTTGTCTTCCCAGCTTCTAGGTCTTAATACTAGTGATTTAAAATGTCGGAAAGCTTGTTTTCTGACCAAGTTTATATATCAACATCCATCTAATAGAAGTCCTTGGAACAAGCTACCTGTTGTTATAACTTGTCTCGCCCGCTTTACCAAAAGAAGGAAAAAAACTACTCAAGATATTCCAGATTTTTCATCAAATTAATCACAACTCACAAGGTAATTAAATTCAAAATCACAAACTTGATGTCCATGGATCACAAACTCATCACAACAAACTGTAGAATCTAATGCAAAACAAACAACCCAGCAAGCAAGCAAAAAAACAAGCAAACAAGCACCCAGATCGCGATAGTCTAAAACTCAGGAAGGAAGGGTTTTAATCAATTAGTACTTGACATGATCATGCAAGCTGTTTGGAGGATCAACGGTGAGGGAGTTGAAGCTGAGGGCCTGGTCCTCCACCATTGGTGCCTTTGGTGAAGAATCGGAATCCCAGCTGAGGGCCTGGTCCTCCACCATTGGCGCCTTTGGTGAAGAATCGGAATCCCCCATCATCGTCATCATCATCATCATCATCTGCTCATCATCATTGTTAACCCTAGAACTACTGTTCCAGAACTCTTGATCTCCTACTTGCATGGAGTACATCATGTTTTGTTGAGCCGCATACACTTCCTTCAGCCTCCTTATCACTGCCCTGTTCTCTTCTACCAGAGCTGCATGCCAAACACCAACAAAAACCAATCGAGTAATCCATTAAATGAGCGAGAAAGATAGTGGCAGAGCTAGAAATTTTATTTCGGGTGCCTAAGAGAGAGAGAGAGAGAGAGAGAGAGAGAGAAAGGATATATAGTTACCAATTGATAGTTTAGCTCTGTCTTCACAAACACTAATCCTTTCTTTCAGAAAAAAGTTCTCCATTTGCAGCCGTTTCTGCTTCTCTTGCTCATTTTCTATAAGAGGGGCAAGCGTTGCTATTTCCACCTGCACGGACATTTATGTTGTACGTAACAAGTAAGTGATCAAGGCCAACAACAACAACAAAAAAAAGATTCTCATTAAGTGTCTTAAAGGGAGCGTGACAGAATAGCACTATTTATCGTGTGGTGGTTTATTGCGGACCTGCAATAAGTGCGTTGCCGTGTAGTGAATGTACTCAACAGCTCGTAACGAGAAATTACCTCGAGATCTTTTCTCTTCCTTTCCATGTCGTTAACGTATTGAACCTTTCTCGTTCTGGATTTTTGAGCCGAAATTCGATTCGATAGAATCCTACGTACGTAACAAAGGAAAAAAACTTTTTGGACTTTGTGCATGTTATCTCGTATTCGCAATAAATCTTATAGCGATCTTCGTAACAATAATCTAGAATAAATGGAAAACAAGAGCAGCGTAGATTAAAAAAGAGATGGCGGGATATCACCTTCTGAACCTCTTATCATCCATGTTAGCGTCCTTGTTACGCCCCAATTTCATTTCGTAATCGATCCCTAGCTCAGTCTTGACAGTGATACCGCCCTGGTTTTCAAAAGACAGCGTAACCGACTTGATCGGATTCCTAGAGAGTAGAGGTGGTGGAATTTGAGGCTTGTCGTTCAACGATTTCGGAGGACGAGTTGTGCCTTCGAACGACTCTAGATGAAACTGGGTCTGGTCACTGCTGGTCTCACCATGGTTCGTGGAGTAGGGCTGCATTTGCTGCCACCCCACGTCACATGAACCACTAGCCGAGGGAAGGGAGGTGGGCGGAGGAGTTGCGGTGAAGGATTTGGAAGAAACTGGTGGCCTGTTGAGAAAGGATGGTTGGCCTGAGACACACTTCTTGCCCTTGTCCTCCATTTTTTTTTGTTTTTTGGACTACTTTTAGCAGAACCCTAATAGGGAAATTATGTTCCTACAGAGCTACTGACACTACCCCAAAATGGTTTGTCCGAAGAAGATTGAGGCCAATTTGCCCATATTTATATTAATCCCCTGTGGGAGCCACACATTTGAGGTTAATTTCATGCCACATCATGCATGCATGTTCAATTTTAAACTTCTTTTGGGCATATGAATTTGTTGTACTTAGGCTCCGTTCTGCTATTTTGAATTAAAAGTGATGTATAGTGCAAGAATAACCTATCTCGCAAAATGAAAAATAAATAATTTAAAAATAAAAACCTTAGCGAAATAGAGCCTTGTACAAAAAATTTAGGCATTCATACATATTTTCTCTTTTCGTATTGTAATATAACCATTCTTCTTGTAGAAATTAAGATGGTATGATACCACACTATCATTAAGGATCTAACTTTTTAGGGGCCAAAAAGAGAAATGCAAATATGGGGCCTTTAAACATTTTTTTACATAATACCTAAAGCTAAATCGACCTTAAATTTGTACAAATGCAGAACTCCAAATAAAGTTTACTATAACAAGCAAAATAAATTTTGATTTCCTTCTCTCTTGATTGATACATTTGTTCCCCTCTTGAGTCTCAACCCTAATTCTAGAGATCGAAAACGAACATGATCTTTCGCCTCTATTTAGCGGGGCAGGAGGTTTATGTTTCCGCAAGTACTCCGTTTTTGTCGAAACTCATATGTAATATGGATTAACAAATTAAAGTTAGGCCCTTTAATTTGCTCGGTTGAGCTCAAATATATTCATTGTGTCCAATGCATGCATGGGCTACCAAAAATTCGGAATCTCGATCTTTTTTGGGCCTTCGAATGGGATTTAGAGCGGCCGCTTCTTCGGCCTCTCCCAACGGGCGAGCTTTGCACTCTTATATTCCTGATATTAGACAAATTAACTTGAATTTACAGTGAATTTAAGAGACACTTCTGTCATACTTACCTAAACAGTGTCTCGCCAATTTTTGCTTAAGGTTACAAAATTGCCCTAGTATATCACTATACGAAACCCGTTGTCTAAATACTTTGTTTTTATAATCGGATGGCGGGGTCAGCTCACGCCCTCCCCGTTATCTAAACATAAATGCTATTGGAGTGAATGGTAATTCTGTGCAAACTTGCATTTTTTTTTTTTTATAACCATTCTAGTATCACAAACACTTATACAAATAAATACACAAACTTGCTCATATTTTTCACGTACACTGCACACCTCTAGTAATTCTTATATAACCACAAACACAATACACAATCACTCACATTCATTTGGGAGCCCCGCACTGCGGAGGTACACTGTGTGGGTCCCAACATAAATGAGTATTTTTTTGGTTGTTTTTGTTCTTAATTCAGACTAATCCTTCAAAGCTGTCATAATTTAATGAAAAAGCTGGCACTATTAATAGGAGACCGTAGATAAGAAGAGAACCGTAACAGAATCGGAAGTTCAATCATGATGACAGTATTGGCCAACCAACTCGTGCCACGTGGAACGATCCTGTATAATTTCCGACGTACAAAAAAAAGTGGTTCAGTCTTGTAGTACAATAGTATTGCAGTAGCAAATTTTTGTTTCAGTAGTACAGCCCCAAGGGTTATATAGGAGAAAATACTCAATGCTCCTTGGGCAAAATTGAGCACAAATTTGGACCACACGTTGGTGTGAAGTCCACCCCTAAGTGTGTAAATCTCATATTAATGTATAGTTCAGATTCGTGCTCAACCTTGCTCTTGGGCATTGAATAATTTCTCTAAAGGGTTAGTCCGATTGCCTTGGTGGATTTGATACACACGCAATCGATTATGATTCGATTCTAATTGGGATCAATGTGAATTTTCTAGTTCTGGTGTGAATGATCAGCCTTTGGCCGGACTAGAGAGAGGATTAGTAGTGGTGCACGTAAGTTGCTCGAACACCCCAGGCCCCGATAGTCCAACCCAAAAAAAATAAAATAGCACTAGTACATATATATATATATATATATATATATATATATATATAACTTGGTAAGTTAAATGGACCTGATTATTAAATTACTTAGGAGAAAAACTTACTACCTAAGAGACAAAATATGATGAGTACTATCTCCTATTAAATGATCCAATTAATGGTTTAGTGAAAATTGGTTCAATCTTGCATGTACTATATCGACTTGTGAAGTTGCTTATGACTTGAGTAATGTAAGTATTCCACGTTGCATGTGTTCAATAGAAATGCTTAAAAGCGTTTAATTTTTTTGGCAATTTTCATACTTTAAACTTTTTTGTATTGAATTGGTGCATGTCAGACGTAATAAAGATATTGTAATAAATCCGAGTTGGTAATGCACTAAACTTTAAATTTCGTGAAATTTTTCGAGTCAATTTTTTCTTATTCTGAATAAATAAACTAGAAAAAAGTAACCCCTATGCTCCACAGCGTGTGCATGTATTGATGTATAGACAAGATTTCACCATTACCTTAAAAGGTAGAAACTTTTCCGTCGTGTTGGACCTGATCATCACTCATTGCTCTTCCATGTCGACAATTTCCCCTTTCATCTAAAAGCAATTTCCATGAAATTAATTAACTCTATTTTGGCCTACACGGTCATCGTGCTTTTACATAAAAGAGAATGGAGTAATACAAAAATACTTCTAATAAGAAGTGTTTTTCATGTTGAATTTGTACAAATTTAAGCATAGATGTCATAGTTTTTTTTTTGGTAACTGAGGAACAACCCTGCAGCCGAATCATAGTTAATAAAGAAAACAAAATAATTATAAAAGTTATTTAATGAATTTTTTCCCTTTGGTTGCAAGAACATAACAAAAACATGCCCACCTCGATAAGCATTTAGATTTCATGGAAAGTAAAGTTGCTAATATTATTTTTCTATTTTATGATTTTTAACAAATCCAAACTATAAAAACAACCACAAAAATGAACATTGAACTTCTCCAATTAGCACTTGATGAAATAAACAAATAACTTCTTCTCTGCTTATGGCCCGAACCATTTTAATGGTCACAGCCTAGGTCACATAATCATTTAGTAGTACCCTATGCTTCTGTTCTCAATTACTCTAGCAAATTTTAATGTTTTGAGATGTTTTCAAAAGCAGCTTTTATACTCGCTCAAGCGTGCCCTTATTTTTGCATCGTGAAGTTTTGCATTTGGGTGTTTGGGAGCTAATTCAAAAATGCATGATCTCAAATGCATTGTTTAAAAAAGAATTGGATAATTAATGTATAATCAAAAATTATTTTTACCCTCTTGCCCTCCTTCAAAGCAACCAAAAATTATTTTTAATAAACTTTTTAAAGTGTGACGATACTGTCACTCATAAAATCCATTTGCACAAAATTCATTCCCCCAATTTGTTGTCCAATTTTAATAACTCTAACTTTTTTGAGAAAACAATGATTGCACCTAGAAATATTGCTAAATTTTCCAATATTTGCCCTTCATTTTTTTTGAAAAATTACTTTATTTTTGAAAAGGAACAGTAAAAAGGGAATTTCATTCATCCAAAAAGTAAAATGGTCAAACAATATACTTTAGACAAGCAAAAGCTAAGAGGGGGCAAATATATGAACCCGTCTATATCTACCGATGAAAAAATGAAAGCATGAATCGAGCACTTACATATATCGGATTAAGTTAATTTTTTGCAAAGGACCAATCGGTTTTTTCTTTTAAAATTATTGAACGATTTGGATCATCCGTGTGGGATCTGAAGTGGGCCCCACGTGCCCGTCGGTGCCCATCAGTATCAATTTCGTCGATACCTTAGGATTATGCCAAATAAGTCGGTATGGAAGCAGTATTATCCAATCACCAAATATATTGACTCCCAAACAACCCTTATGTCCAAACAAGCGGAGTGTTTATTCCGGAGATATACATGCACACCTTTCGACCACAACTCTAGACGTAATTGCGTTTGGAGTCGTTCAATGCGTATTCACATGCATCAAACGGATCCGAACGCAATTGTTTCCGGAATTGAGGTCGAAAAATTTGTAAAATATGTATCGAACAATTTCGAACACAATTATGTCCGGAAGATGGGATCGAAAAGTGTTTACGTAGACTTTCTCTTAATTCAGAGCCCAGCAGACTCTTTTTGGACCAAATAACATTTCAAAAACTTTAACGCATGGTCTCATTTTGGAACATCAGCAGGAATCTGCTTGGACCAAATAGCATTTCAAGAACTTATCAAGTGGTCCCAATTTTGGAACATTAGGTGGAGGGTTTTGGAATAATAAGTAAGGAAATGATAGTACTCCCTTTTTTCTTAAATAAATATCATGTTTACAAATCTAGGCCTTTTAAAAACATACATTTTTTTGGTTTAAAAGATTTGAAAAAAATACCATAGGACCAAGGTATTTTTATCCAATTTTTCAACGAAAAAAATACATCTATTTAAAGGGTTAAGTTTGAGAACCGAATATTTGTTTAAAAACAGAAGAAATAGTAATAATTGGATTAATAAGAATCATGAGAAGAGCGGATCGGTTTTAAAGACTCAAAACAAACAAATCGGTGCCGGGGCGGCGTCCGATGATGGCCAGTGGACCGCCACAAGGCGTTATATCAGATTTTAGGAATATAAAATTGACGGAGCCGTACCGATGGCTACACTTACTAAACAACCCTCGTCAGTCTTCGCTCGTGTCATCAGCACGAGCTCTCCAGTCGAACCTCAGTTGACCAATTCCACTCCGATCACGTCTCTCCGACCCCGTCATCGTGTTCTGCGCCTTCCCCTTATCACTACTCTTCGCTCTTTCTCCGCCGCCGCCGCCGTCGTCAGTCGTCGCCGCAATCTGGCTTCTGTTCCGGCGGCGGCATCGATGTTGTCGGAAAACCCAGTCGTGAGCGACATCATCGCCGCCGGAATATCCGGGGGCATTGCGCTCTCTTTGCTTCGGTTTTGGGGGGAAACCGCCAAACGAGGGATCTTTGACCAGGTTGGACTCCCAAACCCCTCTCTCAAAATTCTCCGCGTTTTCTGTTTGTTTCTTCTTCCACTTTTTTCGTTATTTAGGATCGTTTTATCTTACTCGTCCGCGTATAGATCTCCCACCCCTATCGTTTCAGGGTTGGTTGGCAATCGATGCATAATGATGCCCTTTTCGGCGTTGACTTTGCATTTAAACAAACTCTCTTTCCATAAGTTAAGCCATAACCTTTTGTTTGGAACTTGTTAATAAGGAAGGGAAACTTTTTTTTTCACCGTTAATCCTATCCTAATCTATCCTGGGGACTTGGGGTGGTGATGAGTGCTTACAGAAATTGAACCTGTCCAATGCGCATGAGAGTAAAAGAAAACACCAACTACACTCCACCCACACTCGCAAGGAAGGGAAAATTAAGAATTTTTCTTTTTCATTGTTTGATTTGGAGAGAAAGATGAAAGAAAATGGAAAAATCTGGAAGTTGTGCACAGTATCAGTTCCCTCACATTTTCTTTTTCTTTCTTTTTTTCTCCCAGTTTTCTCAAATTCCAAACACAGCAAAGAAAATTTCATTGTACTTAAACATTCAATTTTGCCATTTTCTCTCCTCCTTTCCCTCAAACCAAACAATGGAAGAGAAATTTTTTATACTTTCCTTTACTTTCTCTTCTTCTCTATGTTCCAGACAAAGGAAAATTATGAAGTGCCTTGGGAAAAACTGATATTACCACCTTTGTGCCTCCCTAGTATATTGCGTGAGAAACTTCTAAGTTCTATGTTAGCCACTAGGCCCACTACATTGTCTATGCCTTTAGCTTCTCTTGCTATGTGCCTTATTGTGGACTTTTGGTATCGTGGATCAGATGTGTTCTTTGCTATTGCATACCAAGTTCCAGTGTGCTGACACGTGAAGCTAGGCAAAATTGTTTTCCGCTTTTGATAACTTAGGGTGTCCGTGCCAGGTTCTCAGGGCAAAGTATTAGCTTGGCACAAAATTCTAGAAGTCTGGGTGAAGTTTTTTCTTAGGGAGTGATGGTGCTGTTGTCCTTGATCCTGAGGAAGGCTTGCAAAAGGTGATTGTCTGGACAGCTATGGGGTTATGTGAATTACAGGAGTGGATACTGAAATCGTGACCATAACAGATGTTTGGTCAGAAAGTTCTTGCCATCTGTGATTTTGGCGCATTAAGGTGGGAAAAATAGACCGAATTGGTGAATTGCAGCATAAGTCAAACTCGTGGAAACATTTATGTAGCACATTAGAGAGAGAGAGAATTACAGGAGTGGATCCTGAAATCGTGACCATAACAGATGTTTGGTCCGAAAGTTCTTGCCATCTGCGATTTTGGTGCATTAAGGTGGGAAAAATAGACCCAATTGGTGAATTGCAGCATAAGTCAAACTCGTGGAAACGTTTATGTAGCACGTTAAGAGGATGCAAGCTGTGACAGGTCGGTGCATGAGAAGTTTTATGGAATTTCTTTGTCACATTGGTGCTATCTGTGACATAAATATTTGTAGTTTTATTTCGGTGATCAAAACCACACAGTACATGGCTTCAAGTTTTCTGCCACAGGACCTGATATAGCCTTGTTTCTTTGATGTATTCTGTTTAGTGATTGTAGTTACCATTAACAATAGCTATTTTGTAAGAATTAATTTCCACATTGTGTCCAATTGTTTCTCTGAAGACTATTGCCCATATTAGCAACATCTTTAGATAAAACCCGTTGCACTAGTAGCCCAAATACTTGGACGCGTTTATTTGGTAAGTGATAACGTGCCCTTTATGTGTTAGAAACTAACCAGGAAGCTTGTGCATGTGAGCGTTGGGCTAGTTTTCATGCTTTGCTGGCCTCTATTCAGGTAAATGTTCATTTGCCCTAGAAGATTTCGGTTCTGTCTCATGCTATGTGTTTTCTTATGTTTACTCATTACTATTGCAGTTCTGGTCATCAAGGAGCAATTCTAGCAGCTCTTATTCCCGGGGTTAATATAATAAAGATGCTTCTTATTGGACTTGGGATATGGAAGGATGAGGCTACTGTCAAGTCAATGAGCAGATTTGGGGATCACAGGTTACATTTCTATAAGTTCTCCTTTAAAACACCTTCATGTTACAAATGGCTTGCCCACGGATTCAAGTACCTTGAAAAGTACCCTTTGCGACTGTGCTAGTTGGGTGGCCTAACCTTCCCGTTGATTTCTGTCAGTCTCTTTCTTCTGTTTTTCTCTGGGTAATCCAGAAGAACAGAGTAGTAGTTCCAATCAACAGCATTGTTCTTTTTATTGCAGCATTTCTTTATGTGTCTTCTTTTCTACATTTACTTATTACTGGTGAAAAGAAGATGGAACAGAATTTGTTAAGCTTTTGGAACTATGAAGCAAGCAAATCTGGAGCTTTCGTTTCAAGCTTAACTTCAACAATCAATACCAAGCTCGACTAATAGTAGCTATGATGATAAATGTACACCTCACCTTTTCCTATTCGCTCGAGTTGAAAATTGAAGTTCCTTAATGATCTTCTCTCTTTTCACTTTACAATATGAAGGGCTAGATTTGACTTAATTTGAGTGTTAAGGACTCTACCTAGGAAGCTTTTTAAAAGGCTTTTCAGGGAACTCGGAGTAAGGTGAAATATGGGCAAAGTGCAAACCAATTCTACCGGTCGGTAATTCTCAAAGTTGTCTCAAGTTGATTCGAATTCTGCAGGTCCAAGTCAAGACAGACCATATGAGCTAACTCACTTACCCTTTGATCGACTGATTTGTTGGCTTCTCAATTTGTTCTTGTTCCATGTATCAGGGAACTTCTGAAGGGACCACTATACTATGCTTCTGCAATCACTTTGGTTTGTGCTATTTATTGGAGAAGTTCTCCAACTGGAATTGCCACTATTTGCAACCTTTGCGCTGGAGATGGTAATGCACTCTGCAATCATAGTGTGCAGTTTTCTTTTCTTTTCTTAACCGAGTTCCCTGAAACTATTGAACGGGTAATGCCAATTTTTTATTTTCAAAACTTGATTTGTTTCAGGTTTAGCTGACATTGTCGGAAGGCGATTTGGAACTCAGAAATTACCGTACAACAGAGACAAATCCTTAGCTGGTAGCATTGCAATGGCAACTGCCGGTTTCGTAGCTTCAATTGGGTAAGTTTCTTTTGTCTGGATCCTTGTGAGGATATTTCAGAACGTGGACTTCTTGTCACTGATACAAGCTTTTGTTGCAGATACATGCACTATTTCGCCTTGTTTGGATATGTCAAAGAAAGTTGGGAAATGGCTTTGGGTTTCTTGGTTGCATCTCTTGCCGCAGCACTGGTTGAATCCCACCCTAAAAGCACGGATCTTGACGACAATCTCACAGTTCCCCTTGCTTCTATTTTGGTCGGCAGTTTTGTCTTCTGATTTCTGGCTATCAACTTTCATTAGTATCCAGCTAGTCCTTGACACGTATCAATTGTAAGACCAAGTGTTCAGTTCTCAAAATGCCGAATATGTGATAAATGTTGTATCTTATTTCTTACTTGCCCTCTTCCCTTATTAGGGTTTCATGTTGTATCTTATACCCACGGAAATTGGAATTAAATGTTAATCTTCTTATTTCTTTAGGTTAATTAGGGTGGTTCTTAAGCTGTGTGGAAAGGATGGCAAGCCTTTTAGTTCACTTGTTAAAATTCGTCAAGGGAACTGCCCTTTGCTATGGCCTTGGGTTTCTGAAAGTAGATGGATGTGGTGTTTTTTTTTTCCTTTCAATCTAGTAGCAGTGATTTTCAATCATTGGGATAAGAATGATGGTGAGATAAGTTTTTCTCCTCAAGATGCGGATCAGGGGTGATATTGCTGCGAGAACAAGATCTAGTATATGTAGATCTTCCGCCTACCTCCATGAGCGGAGTGTTGGGTCTGACATCAGAACCGGGTGGGTTTTCGGTTGTTTTTTGTTTGTTCGTGTCATTTTGTGTATTTTGTTTTTGATTTGTGTGTGTATGTGTGTATACATATGGAATTTCCTTGTTCGTCGAACAAATCAGTCAAAAGAAAGTAAAACCTAAACACCATAACCAAAAAGGGAAAAACGGAAACCTAAAAGAGTACCAAATACGTCACATGCACGGAAGCGCCAGCATCGATCCACTGAAAACAAGAAGGTCCCGAGTCTGATAGGGATGGGATTAATGGATTGCATATGGGCTCTATACTCCATCCTATCCATTGCACAGTACACATCTCTATGTATCTAGTTTTCGTAGTTATTTGGTGGGCTAAATATACTCACTCACGCTCGGAGCACGTGGTCGGCGACAAGTGGGTATGTTAGATCCCTTGCAAATTACTCCGTGGTGTTAAGAGCCAATGGTCCCGTCCCGGATGGAAATGTGGAGCAATCTGCAATCCATATCTGTCAAATGACGTACCCAATCAGCTAACATTGTAGTATTATATTATTCTTGTGGGTGCATAATATAGCATATCTATCTATAATACCACTAGCACATAGGTCCACACGGAGTACTGAAAATTGGAATTCCAATTTGAAATCTGAAAGAATACTGAGTGGGTGAGATGGGCTAGCTGTGTTGGAGGACTTGTTCTTGGAAGTTGTGCAACAGATAAGATTGGAAATTCCAGAGTTGAGACACAACAAGGATAGAAAGAAACATGGGAAAATGACAGAGAGTAATTTGGCAACAATTAATCACTAGTTTTTCCTTGTTTTTACACCAAATCATCGTAGAAACAGAACACATAATTAACCATGTACAGTGAAAAAGTTTCAACAAACGAAGAGCAAAACTTCTTCAACAAACGAAGAGAAAACAAGATAGTAGTTAATAACTTCTATCCAAATCATCCTGCAATCTGGATGGCTTCTGCAGCTAGCGGCGAGGAATCAGGAAATCCTCCGGTTCTTCAGCATCGACAGGGGATAACTCCACCATCTAACGGGCTCTGAAGATTCCGAAAGATTTTCGCGGCCTCGGCGGCGTCTGAGGTAAGGTACAAAGATGAGAGAGAGAATCAGGAGAGAGAAGATAGATATGATGGTCAAGGCCATGACCTTGCCGTGCATTCCGTAGTGCTTGTCATGCTTTATTTGAAGCTCGTTTTGTTGGGTCCTTGGAGTGTAAGGAGCCATGCCTGGTGAAATTTGGAGTCCGTTGGCTACCAGCAGCCACGACATTCTCTCTCTCTCTCTCTCTCTCTCTCTCTCTCTCTCTCGTACGTGTGTCGGTATATGGATCTTTTTGAGCTGTGTTGAAATACAGGACACCAAAAGCAAGCCAAAATTTGCCAATACGGAGGAATACCCGAAAAGGCTGCGTGTGAAACATGGAAGTCTCAGGCTCCACCAGTGCAAGATGCAAGGCCAGGGTGGCTTTCATTCTAGGGCAAAATACGGAATACCTCCCTGAGGTTTTTCCATTTGGCAAATACCTCCCCTGAGATTTTCTAATGACCACATTGCCTCCCTGTGGTTTTGGAGTAAAGTGCAAACATAACTCTGTTAACGGCAGAAAGCAAAAAGACATTGTTACCCCTTTAGTTAAATAAAACACTTTACTCTCACTTGGTACCCTTAAATCCTTTTTCTGAAAATACGCTTATTTGGCTAACAATTTTTGGAACTTACTTCAAAATTTTATTTCGCCGATAAAATAAAAAATAATTTTTTAATACAATTGAGTTCTCAAAAAATGTCAGGAACTTTTTTTTTTTAATTATGGAGAAAGGGGATTAAGAAGGCGATGGAGGAGAGAGAAGGAAGAGAGAGGGGATTTTCTGAAGCGGAGTGGCGGAGGAGATCATAGGTTACATCTACTCTCATTTCGAAAGTAATAACAGAGCTAGCTGGATTTGGTTCGCTTTCATGGACTATTGATCCACCGTGAAGGTTCATTCACATTGCTTTTGAGAATTGAATCTAGTTTTTAATTAGGTTTTTGGGTGCTGTTTAAAAAGCTATTAGTGGGTGCTGTTTTATTTCCTTAATTTGCGAGAACAAACTGTTTTTGTTTTTATTGCTGTACTTTTTTTTTTTTGGGTAAATTTTTATTGCTGTACTTTTGGGTTACTAGCAAGAACAAACGATTTCTTTGTGTTTTCGCTTCATTTCCATCTGGATTTTGGTTGGAATTTGCTTCTTCTTCTTTTTTTTTTCCCTTCAGAATTTGGGTTTGTTTCAATTCCTTTGTCTAAAACATAATTTGGACCATTTGGGTTTCTGTATTTTGTTTTGTATTCATCTGAGTTTTGCTAGAAATTTGCTTTAGAAAAATGGAAGATTAGCATCGACCCAGTTTGTTTTTTTTTGGTTGAATTGCATATTTTTCCACCTGGGTTGTTTCCAAAAAAAAAAAAAGAATTTGGACCATTTGGGTTTCCTTATTTTGTACTCTTTGCATCTAGGTTTTTGTTGCAAATTGCTTCTGGAAACACAGAGGATTATCCTCTTTTGACGAGGGAGGTCGAGTGGCCGGCATTTGGGAACGCATTGGATTGGTAATAAGGCAAGGGAAAATCAAACCCCCCACTTTAATTTGTTTTTCTTTTACACACTTGAAAACCCTTACTAAAAGATAGTAAAAGATTAATTAAAAATAAAATAAATGAATTTAGAAGTTGGAAAGAAAGTTGGACAGTAGGCTGGTAATGATAATGAAGTGGGAGGAGTGAAACTAAGGTATGTCTTTTATAAAGATGGGGAAAAGGGTATTAAGGGAAGAAAAAGTCTCATTTTTGGAAGGAAACATGTTTTTTACATCTACACATGCAACACAGGCGCGTACCATACACACACCGTCAAAAGGGATGGAAAACATAACAGTTGCATTTTAGTCCAAAACCACAGGGAGGCGATGTGGTCATTAGAAAACCTCAGGGGGGTCATCTGCCAAACAGAGAAACTTTAGGGAGGTATTTCGTACTTTGCCCTTCATTCTATTTTATTTGTCTAGTTGTTGGCATACACTACGTACGTAGGAAAAAAGTGAAAAGGAAAGAGAAAACTGAGGAGGATCATGTTTTTCCATTTGCCCGTTTTTGTCGTTGTCGAGAATGTTGCGTGAAAATAAATACGTTGGTAAAAAAGAAAAAGTTAGGTGAAGTAAAGGAAAAAAAAAAGTGAAAGGAAAGAGACGCCTGAGGAGGGTCATGTTTCTCCATCTGCCCGCTTTTTTTGTTGTCGGGAATGTTGCGTGAAAATAATTACGTAAGCAAAAAAAAGGGTTAGGTGAAGTAAAGGAAACATTTTTCTGTGTGTTCTGATCTTGACAATGAATCTTGTTGTAGAAAAAAAAACCACGTTCTATAGTTTTTCGTTTACTTTTTAACAATATTTTTCCATTCCAATTTGAATTGGCGAAATTTTCAGTCGTTTTACAAATTTTTGGTTATCAATGTCCACTCATCATGGAACGTGATGAGTCTGATGCCTACGAGCGACAAGGCGATCGACAAATCAGTACTGTGGCAATTTGGAAGGGCGAGGGTTTTTTCCAAGGAAGAGTTACCTTTTTTTACCGGAAGAGTTCATTTATAATCCGGAGCATTGCTTGTCGATATGGACGGTCCGAATCTCATGAGAATCGTCACAAAGGATCCTGATCCGAATCTGATCTAGATCCAATTCAAAGACCACAAGAGCTTTTGCATGTTTTTTCCCCCCCAAAATGGTAAAAGTTTCATTGATAGAAAACATAGATACATAAAATAATCACCTAAGATAGCATCCGTCTATAATCAAACCACTAGAAAAGGCAACAAAGATGGATAGCCTTCTCAGATATAAACACCCAGACCACTACTACCTAGGGGTGCTCGCGGTCCGGTTCGGTTCGGATTTCTAGGAATCCGAGGACCGAACCGCTAGTCACGGTTTTTACAAAATGAAATCCGTGTCCGGACCAAAAGTCCTACGGTTCGGTTCCAATCCAATCCGTAACTCACGGATTAGTTACGGTTTTGTCCACGGATTTTAGCAAAAATAAAGTTCAAACTTATATCCCACGCTAAAAGTGAAGGAGGTTACATTCAGAATTAAGTTTAACACCAGCCACCAAAAAGTACTTGTTACTTTGAAGAAACAGAGAGAGAGAGAGAGAGAGAGAGAGAGAGAGAGAGAGAGGAGAAGGATAGAGAGGTGAAGAAGTAAGAACGGTGCAGTGACGACTTGAACAAGAAATGGAAATTAGGAAAACTGGAAAAGAAACGAACTAGTGAAACTAAATTAGGATTACCCGTAACTTATATAAAAAAAAAAAACTACGATTTACCCCATATATTTTATACATCTACACTATATCTCATTATTAAGATAAAATACTAATATTGGTAGAAAAAAGTTTTAACATTACTAACAATTAATTATATAAATACACACATATATTTATATATTTATTTATTATTTATATAAAATAAATATCTCATGGTCCGGTTCGGTTAATCCACGGTTTCGTAATGAAAATCCGTGGACCGAACCGCGAGTTACGGTTTTCTAATTTTTCAATCCGTGTCCGGACCATTAATCCACGGACAAAATCCAAAAGGTACGGATCGGTTCGGTCCGGACCGGTTTCACGGTTCATCGGATTTTTTGAGCAGCCCTACAGTACTACCTCTTCTAGCTAAAAAATGGGTCACTCCAATCACAGTCCTACGCACGATAGAAAACTCACACTGATAAAAAAAACCCAACACTCGAAGCAGCGGGGCCGCCAAGCAATCGATCGGATTCGTCGTGAATGGGTCATCCCAATTACAATCCTACACACAATAGAAAACTCACACAGATAATAAAAACATAACACCTAATGCAGCGAGGCCACTAAGTCAATCGATTAGATTCGTCGTTGGATCACTACTGCTGCCGCCTTCCTTTGTCTGAGAACCATAATCTCCACCACAAACGGAATCTAAACCAACACCTCAATGATGAAGGGGGGGAAGCCAAGAGAAAGGAAAAGAGAAAAAAATCACAAAGAAACTCTCATTTTTGAAATTCAAAGAAAAAACTCTCACCGAAAAGGAGGGGTTGTTTAAAGCAATAGAAGTCATAACTAAGGAGGAAGAAAAACACCAATTATCTCTAAAATCCTCTCCTCCCGCCGCCACATGAGAAGGTGAAAACCCTAGGGGAGGGAGAAGAAAGAAGAGAGGCGGCTAGAGTTTTTTTTTTAGAAAGAGATGCTCTGAGTTGTTGGGACTTCATTGGCTAGGAGAATTTCCATCTTTTTGGTTTGGCTGGTACACAAACTACAATGACATTTTTTTTAACGTTAATAATTAAGATGGCAGCCTCCTCGGTCCTCCACACAATTTCTTCTCAATCCAATTAAGTCCCTTTCTGTGTTCATTTCCAAATCGGACCCATCTGTGGTGGAGATTCATGGGTGGTGTCAAGGAATCTCGTTTCATGGGAAAAAAATCTGAACCCAAATTTACAGCACGTATGATTTCTATAGCAGACAATAACCAAGGATAATAGGAGTAGAAGGTTACATACATGATAGTATGATACCATGAGCGACGGCGAGAGGGGGCTCACGTCTTGATGTTGGTTGTAGACTCTCCGTTGCGTTACGTTTTGGTTGATGTATTTTCTTTTGTTGGGTTGTTTGGTTAGGCTCAGATATAAGTATGTCTTTTGATGATTAGTATTGTAAGCGCCGCTAGGTGTTTCTAGCGCTTCCATAGCCTTTTCATATGTTGGCGTATGGGGGTGAGGTGATCCTAAAAGTTGATCGAATTTGAGACCTTATGAATGAGCACACTCCTAAATCCCAGGCAAAGATTTGGCTAACCCCTTAGGGTGCATTTGGTTGGATGGAATAAGCTTTGGAATGGAATTATTATTCCAACGGATTGCCTATTCTTGTGTTTGGTTCACAAATAAATGAAGGAATATGTATTCCAAAATGAATAAATTCCCCCAAATGAGATAATAGGAATTCCATTAAAAAGAGAAGGGAATTGTTATTCCAGTGCTTTCTACATTTTTGTCGTTTTGTCGGGAAACCCACGCTTCATGTCTCTTGCCTCTCACAACTGGCTCCGGATCCTCTATCCGAGAGAGCCTGTCCGGCTCGTTTGTCCCACGCCTATCTAGGTGCCACGTTACCCATGCTCCACCCCTTTGATTTTTGATTTACTTGGCTGCTATGTTTTGTTTGGTTACCTTAACATCTTGTATTTATTTTTTTATTTTTGTAGGGTTCATTATAGGTCTTACAAAAATGATTCAAAGCACAAATTATTCTTAGAATATTTTTTATGCGTTTTTAGAAAAAATTAGCTTAATCCGATATTAGTAAGAGTTGGTTCAGAATTTATTGGTGTCTTATAAATTCTGAAACTGTTCTTACTGATATCGGATTGAGCTAATTTTTTTAAGAACGCAAAAAAATTTTTATAAATAACTTTTAATTTGAATAATATTTGTAGGATCCATAATGGACCCCACAAAAATTAAAAAATATTAATTTATTTCTTGTTTCATGGGTACCAACCAAATGAGTTTTAATGGGCAAGAAATTAATGATATTTTTTATTTTGTGGGGTCCATTATGGATCTTATAAAGATAATTCAAATCTCAAGTTAGTCTTAATTATTTTTTTATGTATTTCTGAAAAAAAATTAGCACAATCCGATATTGGTAAGGATTATTTCAAAATTCGTAGGGCGCTCTCGAATTTTGAAACAATTCTTTACGATATTGGATTGAACTAATTTTTTTGAGAACCTTATAAAAAAATTAAAAATAAATTGTGATTTGAATATCTTTATAAAACTCATAATGAGTCCTACAAAAATTAAAAATAATAAATAACAGATGTTAAAGGCAACCAAACAAAACACAGCAGCCAATTAAAATAACAGTCAAGGGAGTGGAGCATGGGTAACGTGGCACATATATAGGTATGGGACAGAGGAGCCGGACAGGCTCTCTCGGACAGAGAATCCGGAGCCCTCGCAACTGCAGAAAAGAAAGATCGAGCAGTTCTCTCCTCTCTCGCCTCTCTCTCTCTCTCTCTCTCTCTCTCTCACCTTGATCGGGTTCGAAGGGCTTCTCTCTCGTCGATCTGGATCTCGTATGTATACTCTCCTCTCTCTCTCTTTCTCCATATATATATATATATGTGTGCGCGCGCGCGCTCGCTTGTACGTACATATATATACCTTTGCTCTATCATTTTGATAAGCTGATCGATCGATCAGTTCTGAGAACTGTTCCTATGTATGATGGAGATTTGCTATTTGATTTTCTAGGTTTGGTAGATTTTTCCATAGTTTGATAATTGATCTGAACCTTGGTTGTTGTAAATCATCGATTCTAAAGCTCATCAAACAAAATAGAACCCATCCTAGTTTGTGTTGTGTGTGCTTTAAATCTGCAATGGACAATTAGCTCCTACAGTTGAGAAAATTTCGTTGTGGTGACTCAAGAATCTGGTATACCATGTGTTCATGTCTGTATAAATACATGTATCTATATTTGCCATTAGTTTTTTGCGTAAGATTCTCTATAGGCATGACTGCTTTTGTTATCTAATAGAGAAAGTGGAGAAGGGCAAAAATTCCTGATGCAAGTGCACATGAGACCATTGATTTCTAATAGAAATTGTTTATTGATTGTTGAATTTTTTAAAGTGGATTCATGCACCTCTGTAATTTGGACATGTGTTGGTGCCCTTTTGTAGGTTTATTGCTGCCAAAAAAATTTCAGCGATGGCACGTCATAGTTTATCGAAAAAGAAAATGAAAAGGAGCAAATTGGCAATGGCTATGCAGTGGTGGTTGTACATTCTACATTTACTTGGGTTATTCATGGAATTAGCACATAGGATGGTTGAAGGACAATGCATGCATGGGGTTAGATCTAGGTATCGGTTAGATTTCTATGATAATAGAGATGTTATTGAAAAATGGGTGTATAAAAGTGATCGTAAATGTTTGAATGATTTTAGAATGCCTAGGTGGCCATTTTTGTAGGGATGTCTAGGGGTGTTAGATGGAACACACATACCTGTCCAAGTGCCGGCTGTTGATAGGCCTAGGTATCGAAACAGAAAAGGTCAAATTGCTACGAATGTCTTGGCAGCGTGTACCCCAAACCTTCAATTCACTTATGTGTTACCTGGTTGGGAGGGATCAGCAGCGGATGGACGGGTGTTGATTTATGCTTTACACGACTTGGTGAATAAAGGGGACAAAAGGGACAATGGGTTCAAGGCAGGTTCCCTCACAGTGATTGAAGGAGTATTGCATGAGAAGTTACCATGTCACAAGTTTCTTCCCCTTCAAACAGTACTCGTAATCATTTCATCCTTATGCTATTAAACTGAGCATTGGACAATCCAAATGTGAATGTAAAAGTATACCAGGCAATCAAGTTTTTTTTTTTTTTCCGTTGACAAAAAGAATACTAAACAAAAGGGAACCAGTTCTGAGAAACAAAAACAAAAAAAGAAAGGAAAAATACGATGCATACGTGGTCCTAAGACCCAATCCAGAAAGGTTACGTGCCGTAAATCATGCAAAAGATATAATCCAAATGCCTAATCTTTTTGTATTGGGTTAGATTCCGGTATTGCTATTTGTCCCCACCCCTTAACATTCATAATGTCAAATCTTAGGTTCTGTTAGGATAAATCTAGATTTTAAAAAGGATTCAACATTATTATTCAATGAAAATAGCCTAAATATAGGTAACGCATGCGTTTTGATTTCAGATAGGAGTTTGTTGAAATACTTCATGTTAAGGACTATAGGGCTATGATCATCGGCCCAATGCATCTCTGATACCTAGTTCCCGAGCCACTACAACTAAGCCTTTTCTAACTTTTGTTGAAATTAAACATCAAATTCAATTCATTTGCAAACCCTATCTAACAAACGGAGCCTACTCCATCTGCGTTTGATTGATTCACTCCTGGTGTGTTAGGTGTGTGGATCAAACATCCCAACTGTTCCAAGGAGTGATTATTTACTAGGTTAGGTCCCATACATATTGTGTTTAAGAAGTTAAATTAAGCATTAGAAACAGCAAACAGAGATACAGACGAAGAGAGAGAGAGAGGGGGAGAGAGGGAGAAGGGTACCTGCACGATTTTGGGGGGTTCATTGTCGCGTATTAATTTGGAATTCCAGATATATGTCGGCAACGATTTCAAAGGAAAACCAAGGATTTGATCCTTGTCTCAAATTACCCCCATTAATTGTACATTGTTCAATTGAAACTCACATTTTTTTTTTAATATTTGAGTTGATTTTGTTACTCTCCTTTCCTCAAACGGCACTCCCCATTCCTCGCAAAACAGATACTACCTAATAGAGACACAAAGAGGAGTGCCGCTAGAGAAAAGGGGAGTGACTTTTTATGGGAGGACAATTGAAACATTGAAACTCCCATTGGGAGTTTCAACGTTGGGAGTTTCAATTCTCAAAATACGGTGACCCGGATACGGAGAGGAATATTTAGGTTAGGACTCCTATTGAATGGATTATCGACCAATGGTGTATGCCTATAGCCCGATACACACGCACATATTTTATATTACACTTTTGGCCCAACACTTTTGAGGTTATAATTATTTCCCCCCTAAAAGACCATAAAAATCACCCGGCCGTGTCCCCAGTGTGTCCCGGAATAATGTTCTAATGGACACACCACGTGGTGTGTAGCATACATGTCCCCGGCGTGTCGCGTGACCCAAGAGTGTCTGAGACGGATACGGCGATCTCTAGAAGTGTCGGTAACAAGCTTTTCAGTCTACCAGTATATAACATTGATATGTTGTGCATGCGTATGTATTCATATATAAGTTTAAAGCTAATTGAGCCCGCTTGCTTCATTGACATTCTGCCCTTTCTGCAAGATCACAAAGCTATTACCATCCCAGTTTTAGCTTAGCATGTGGGCTTGCTACTGGATACAGGAGCTATCTATAAAGACTCAATGTCAGTACCAAATGATGATAATCCGTCTTCCCATGCACAGGTATATCTCCTACAACTACTAAAATACATTCCTATGCATTAAACGTAATACTAGTTTCAGTAGTTAGCTTTAAAGGATTATCTAATCAGCGGTTGGATGAGATGAAGTTTGATTGACCTCCAAAAGTCTTAGTTTATATTCATCAGAGCCTTGTAACTGGGAGTGATGAAAATTTATCCCCTTTCTATACTTGCATTGGCAGTCATCGTCTACTTACATTATTCCGAGTACCCTTGTGATTGTGGAGCCTTTGTGTTGAACTCAACAGTGTACTCTACTTATTGCCATTGGTTAAGTTTATTCTCAATAAATAAAGGTTTTGATAAAGAAACTTTTCCTAGAATTGCTTCCCTTTTGAGGCTCACTTTTCCCTTTTGGGTCCTGTAGTTGCTGCCGAAAATTCAGTTATTCATATCTCCGTTCAATATTCCTCCTCTTGTACAGTAATCCTGGTGTGAAAAGCTCCTAGAATTCTTTGTGTCAATTAACTGAAAAAGGCTTCCTTTAACTATTGGTTTTAACTTCTACGTATGTTTGTAAGTTCGTCCTGCCAAATTTATGGAGGTGATTCTCAGTGTAATATCTGAAGGCTTGTCTGAAAACCCAACAAGAAGTAGTTTGGTCGGAATTGGTCCGTTTGATTTCGTAAATTGCCCCTGCCAATTGTATTGTGTTTTTTACAGGTTTTTGTCCGTGTAATATCTTTTGGCAAGCCATCATTCCTGATGGCAACCATGTCAGGGGTGGTATATGCTTGAGTATCGATTTTCTTCATTTTTTGGAAAAGAAAGTACTCTTGCAGCTATCATCCCTTTTACATCTCTGGACTGTTTTAAGATTCAATTGAAATTGTGAAGTTTGCTGCAAACGTTTACAACCTAACCTTTTTTGGTTGGGATTAAAGGCACTGTGAGTAACAGAAACTGCTCATTCAAGGGCTTATTTTGTTTCTATACAATCAGTCTTTGTGGAAAGTAATGTGTTAGGAACTTAGTAATGCACCAATAAATGATGTTTTCCCTGATTACTTCAATGTAAGAATTGCTTGTTAAATATGCTCAAGCCCTTTGATCATAAAGGAGAGGCACATACCAGCTTGAGTATTGCACTTGCATCACCGTGATTTGTGACTATCCAATGCATAAGTAATCCCCATCCTTGAGAATAACAAAAAGGAAAAAGAAATAAAAAGGAGAAGGCCTTCCAATTTGGTGGACAATTAAATCAAGGTTTTGTAAGTCTTGGTCATCTCAATATATGTGAGTGCCAGAACAGATGCACACGTACGTATGCATAGCACATACATTATAATTCCCTTGCTTATTGTGGGTTGTTTGTGCAGCTCTCTGCTTATTGTGGGTTGTTTGTGCAGCTCTCTGCTAATGTATTCAGTGACCTTCTTGATTCCATTATTGTTGATGTTGCATCCGAGTGTCATCGGATAGCAAGGCTAGGCCTTGATCGTAATTTGGAAGAAGAGGAAGAGGAATTGAGGTTGTCAGCACAAGCTCGGGCCAGGGTAGCTGATCCAAGTAACAGTGCTGAAACAAACAGTAAGTATGTGGTTGACATATTTGGACAAACACATCCTTCTGTGGCCAATGAAGTATTTGATTGCATGAACTGTGGGCGATCGGTTGTGGCCGGAAGGTTTGCCCCGCATTTGGAGAAGTGCATGGGAAAGGTAACTATTTTCTCGTATTGCTCCTCCTGGTTATTGTCAAATGTCAACTGACTCAACTCAACAAAGCTTTGATCGAAATAGCTTTCACTTGCAATGCACAATTCGTTCATTTCTATGATCCCAACAGGGAACGGGATTGTGGTGCACCACATGCCCAAAATTGTGGAACGGTGGGGCTAGACATGTATGGATTACAGCACAAGGATGTAAGGTTTTGATAGAGAAACAGCCAACAAATAGTATATATTTTTCTAATTATTTATGGAAAACACATTTGTAAAAGCATATTGATGAGAAGTTTACTACTGTCCTATTAAATCTCCTTTTGTTGATTTGTCATGTTTTATTTTCTCCTCCTACGGATAATTTTAAGAAATGTATAGGAAAACCTTCAGGATCAAGTTGGATTTAGATTGCTAAATTCACTGTTTTGGGATGTAGCCGTACGCCTTTACCAATTGTTCCAAAATGCAATACACCAGGTTTCAGTGATTTCTTGTAACATGGGTCATTTATCAAACTACATAAATTCTTCTATTTCCATTAATAAAATCCCAATTTCAGGAAATCTCCAGAGAAGGTGACTGAGTCTAATGACTGCTTTTTCCAAACTATTCATTAGGAGTACTTAATTATTATCAAACTATTCATTACTTTGTTGCAGGGAAGAAAGGCTCGTCTGAAGACAACAAGAAGTAGCACAGCTGCACAGAATCGGTACTCAAGAGGCAGCCCTGTTTCCACCTACTCTCCTTATTCAACTTCAACTAGCATGAACCGGTTATCAAATGGAACACCCGGTGTTTCAGGTGAGGAATACTCAAATGGAACCCTAGAAGAGTCGTGAAAGAAATTTGAATGAAGTCAGGCTGACAAAATCGCATGAAATCAACAGCAAACCATCTACAGTGGACATCCGGGTCACGTGACTGATGATCCATGTTTTTTGTTTCTTTGTTCTTGCCTTTCTTTTCCATGAGAGACATATGGTTGTGTTGTTTCTCGTTAAAAAGCAGCTTCTTAGCTTCCATACCAATATGAATGAGGAAAAGTACACGTTTGTGACCATTTGGTGTTCTGAGTAAGCAGCTTAGGTTTAATTATCCATTTCCCCGAGCTGTGCTCTTGTTATGTGCATATTTTCTTAAAATCATGTATTTTTTTATTGGCATTAGAAACTACGCAGTGGTAGGAGATATAAGGAGTGAGATAAGTTAGTGTTCCCTAGAGTAGTTGGTTAGTGTTATCCTTGGATGTATAGAAAATTTTTTTTTTGTGGTCAAATAAAGGGGCCCAGAATATTTATCAGAGTCCTTTATTGTGAAGTACATAGATGCGGTTCTCCTCACTCAGAGCCAATCGGAGGTTTTCTCCCCTCGAAGTGAGACTCTTTTCTCCTCTCATTCTATTTCATTTTCTGATACGAAAAAGTTTGTATCAGTTCTAGATATCAGTGTATATAACTACTGTTACACTGTTCTAGTTTCCGGGGGTGTTTGGAAACTAAGGAAAGTATCAAAAAGTTGTGCTGCATTTTGATTCTATCTTTGCTTTCGGCTGTATGGTTGTTGCTAAGAATAGAGCCTCTCCCGAAGTCTCTGAATCATTCATTCTGCTGGTTAGGAAAGAGCAGCTAAAGGTGCTGCTGCTGCTGTTCTCTCTCTCTCTCTCTCTCTCTCTCTCTCTCTGTGTCAAAGATCCATTCATGGCCGTTTCAAGCATTTTGTTGGTTGGAAGTTGGCAACTCCAAAGTAGACTCTCTCTCTAGAAAGAAACCAATTTTCCTTTCTCTTCAGCGTACAAAGTAAGCTTCTTCCTCATGGTGGGGGGGAGGCTGCCGCCGCCACACCCACCACCCCTCCGCCTGTTAACCCACCCATCGCCCCCTTGAATAAGCACCCCTTAGTCTCCTGTGCCGATTCGCGCACCCGATCAGAGCGTGTATTGTTCTCCGCTGCCTTGTCTCCGCTACCTCTCCGTTGCCTCCACTGGTGAGTCTCTCCAATCTCCTTTTCCGGCGAGGACGCCGGAGAAGCTCCTCCGTTTCAACCACGCACGCTCTTTCTCAAACGCCCAGTCGCTCGGACCCCCCTATTCCCATTGCCCGTTCCCCCGTCCGTTCGGTTTTTTTTTTTTTAAACCTAATTGGCCTCCCTCTTCTGATCTCCCCTCTCCGTCCGATCGGGCTCTTCTTTTTTCTTTCTCCGATTGGATCTGACTCCCCGTCGAATTTGATCGGGCCTTTGTGCGTGGCTGAGACCTTGTTTTTGGGTGTTTATTTGGTTTTAATTGCAGGTTGTTGGGAGTTCCATTTTGCGGTGGTTGCTGGTTTTGGGCTACCCGATCTGCGTCGGCCTATGTTTCTATATGGGTGCGATCCGGCCAGTGGCATGGCCCCTTCGGTTGGAGTGGGCTCTGGCGGGTTATTCTAGTTGATTTGCTCGGTGGTTGGTGCCTCAAGCTACCTCAGTTGTGGTTCTTTTGTGGTGCATTAGTTAAGATTAAGTTTTCTGCTGTAATTTTCGGTGTGATGGGGTGGGTAGGTCAGTGTACGTTTAGAGTGGTGGTTTTTTGGCTTTTGTAGTTCATCGTTCAATAACCGCGGTTGCGGAATTGTTCATGTTTGCCTCGTACACAATTTCCACTCGTCCCACGTTGTGCTTTGTTCCTTACGCCTTCAATTGGCCTTCGCTCGTCGTTGGTGTCCCTAGGCTTTTTGTAAGCCTTTATTTTCTGGTGATAGCATAGCATTTGGTGTATTTTTGTTTTTGTGGGGTAGTAATTTGTGTTCGGTTCCTTGGGCCCCTGTGGGGCCTCTGTTCGTCGTTAGTGTGTCTAACTATTGTAACACAGCGATAGGACACTGTATTTTTATTATTCATCAATGTATTTCTATTGTGTTCCAAAAAAAAAAGAGGGCATTTTGTTGGCACACTTAATAATGTTCTTTCCAAGACCCAAAAGATCACATTAATCCGAGAGATTTGGAAAGAAATTCTTTTAGATTAGAACAATGATTTCGTCCTTACTCAAAAGGATCATTTCCGTTGCCGGGACTTGAACCCGGGTCTTTCGGGTGAGAGCCGAATATCCTAACCAACTAGACTACAACGGATGTTTGTCTTAGCTTTATCACCTGTTGATCTATAACGGAATTCAAAACTTCGAAACGGAACTATCTTCATGGGGTGTTTAGGTTTGTCTAAAAAGTGTTTTTAAAAAAAGAAGAAGATAATTTCAAGCTCAAAAATCATATTTTTACGTAAATAATTTTTTACTAATATGGATCTTATTTGATATGTCTCATTGAAATCTTTTATACGATGCAAAAATAAAAAATTATTTTTTATTTTTATTATATTTGAGTTTGAAAATTGAAAAAAAGAATTTTTAAGAAAAGAACCTAAACTGGGTTCAGCCTAGTGAGTAGGGTGCCCTTCATCTCCAAGTGAGACTCGGTTTCGAGTCTTGCCAGTGGCAAGGGGGTGTGGGGGTAAACACTTATGCCCACTTGTACCTAGGTGGTGGTGTTGTGACGACCTGTCCTCTCAGACTGTAGCTATGGCTCAGCCTGGACATTCCACACCAGTTTGGCAGCCCCAGTGGCAATGGTCATGCCCAAGAGGGGTTGCTACGTTGGTCACATCCTCCCATCCTTTTTTTGATCAATCACTTTTCGATCTGAAAAGAAAAATTCCTTGATAATGTTTTTAACCAAAAATAAAAATTCTTTGATAACATCATTACGTGTAACGTGTAGGACTACAAAGTTACTCCTCCAAAGTAGGTTAGGATCAAAAGAGAATTGTAGAGAGAACACAAGAGAATACAAGACACAGGATATTTTATTGGAAACACTGACTTGGATATTACAATCATTAGAATCCTCCTTTTATAGGCGCAAAGAGGACGTACCAGTACAACTGCTTGCATCACTAATTGCATCAGAGCAATAGTACCACATATGATTGGGTCTTTACTATTACAAGACATTACTACTGACACATTTACTATACATCCACATATAATTGGAACTTCGTACACCAGTCATACTTCTTACACTATTGTTACCATTCTTTTACCACAAAGGACATTTGAACAGTACAAACCAATAATTTTACCCTCTCCCGGAAAAGAGGACAACACTACATTTACTTAATTCTCTTCACACTTTATATTACATTACACGAAAGTAAATAAACGTACCCTACACAAAAGTAAATAAACGTACCCCACACAAAAGAGACAGGTGGCACAGCACATGGTTGTCACTCTAGATCATCTGAATCACTTTCTCTAGAATAGTCTTCAGTTCTGTCGGTTAAGTGATACTGGTCCAAAAGATAGCGGATATTCTGGCGCTCTTCTTTTGAATATGTATCATTGAATTTTCAGTTCGCAGTTTTATAATGGAGGAGAGATGAGGGAACTTCTGCAGATGTCAATCTATTGAAGGAACACAGTGTTTAAGTCATGACAATATAATTTTCACTGTTGATCTGGATTCTTTGAGACTCTGAATATGTAGAGAGGAATATGGTGTGATACTCCTTTCGCCAAGTGATCGATAGAACCATCTGGATTATGATGACTCCTGTTGTTGCGACTTGTCCAAAAAGTAAATTGAAGATTTCCGCCTGCACTGTTAGGGATTTGTCTGATTCATAACACCTGATCCCGAAGAAGCACATAGCTAGATTTTCTAGAAACTGCGGCTTCCCAAAAGAATAAGAATTCGGATGGATTCTGTTCCGAGATCTGGGGCGTTCTCTTCTTGGTGATTAGTAATTAGCATTAGTCCAGATAAGAGCATGGCAAAGGTATAGAAAGAGGAAAAAATGCCTGATATTCGATTATAATCATTAACGCGTTACAACACTCTATACAGATTAGATACATGGAGGGAATGTTCTTCTTTCTTCCAAATACAATCTTCCCAATCAAAACCACAGAAAGATGTATCTACCTTTCAGTGCAAGAGTTCAACTAGTCAAACAGTTCCCAATCCTTGGTGATTTTTGAAGTTGTTTTTTGCCTTGGGTTTGGAGCAGTGAGGCTCCCTACTTCCGAATCAAACTTCTCCCACTTGGTTGTCACCGACATAGCACTGCTGCCGTTGGCAAAAGGATTAGCATTTCTTGCCTTCAGATTGTCAAGCGCATCCACAAAACTCTGGACACGACGGACCTGTACAGGAACATCGATTGATTGAATGAATCTCCGTCATTGCAATTCATAGTTGCACACCATTATTGACATGAAATCCCTTAGTAAGAATGCATACGAAACATTCACAAAACAGCATAAAGGAGTCAGAGAGAAACTTACTGGCACAACTTGGTTGCAGTTACTTATGAGACAAACTGGAATTTTCTACTGGTTAATAATTTAACATAAGCAGGATGACCGTTCAAGGTTTGGTGTGTTTCTTCGACATTATGTGAGGCAACATTCTGAAAGAGATGAAGACGTGCTAACTTGAACGGTCAATTGTGCTAGTACCATAGAGACATTAGAGACATGAATGAAACAAATATACTTGTGCACACACTTGGAATACATAAATGCGCTCATGTACCCAAGTGTGTGGCAGACTTCATACTTCCTTGAGGCATTTCTTTCGAAATTATATGGACATTGTTAAAGCATCCAACTCCAAACCAATTGGTAAAGAGTGGAGAGGCCGCCCAAGCTCATATACTAGTTTTGGAGGAGATAATTAACCAATGTGGGACAAATCCCAATAGACATCACACAAAGAAAGTTCCTTCCCTTACATTTGGAGACATTAGTACAAAAATGTATTAGACCTCTGCTGCAGATCATATTGAAGGATTTGAGAGTGTGTTCCTTGCATAGAAACTAGAACCAAGTCCTTTCAAAAGATTCACAAAGTTATCAAACAGCCGCATCTCATCTCTTAGTGACATAAAGTCAATGCAACAACTAACCTCGATCCGTCTCTGCACTTTTGCCTCGCCATCAGCCTGAATAGCATCTAATTTAAGCAACTGCACCATGAGTAACTCCGTCAACACAACAAATTCCTTGTCTTCGACCTTGGAGCCAATTTCAACAGTTTTCGCCAGGGCAATGACCTAACCAAATAATAAAAGTGAATAAAAGTATAAGGTTTCTTTGGCGCCATGTAAAAAGGTTAAATTTTCCCCATGATTTATCAAGTGATCCTGACCTTGTCCGAGAGCTTATCAACGTCAACTCTAACTTTAGCAACAGCTTCGTAGGCCTGTAGTATGTACTGATTTCTCTTCATCTCCTCGACCTTCCTCTCTTTGCTAGCTGGGTCTTCTACTAATATCACCTTTGACATGTCTGTTACTCCCACAATGTGCAGACATTCCTCATCATCCTTTTCTTTACCTCTAAACAACAACCTCTGCTCCTTAGGCTTCAGACCAGTTTCGTGGGCAAGAACCCTTTTCAGATCCCCTTCCATTAGACCAAAAGAAGCTATTAATCATCCATTCCATGGAACAGGAATGTAAAAATTGGTAGTACCAATTACTGAGATGAGGTTAAAGTCCAAAGACAACCACCGAAACCTAGCATGACCAGATCGCGTAACAGGATTCATAACATTCCGAACATGTATCATACCTTTCATATACAACAACAACATAACAGAACCCATCTAGTCCCCAATCACTGGGGGTATGGGCGGGGGATGATTGGAGACAGACCTAACCTTTGGCAATATATGCACAAAGTGGCCGCCCTCAGAATACCACTGAAACAGTGCCCCCCCTAAACCTCCAAGAACCGAGGGGCTACAGGGACGTTTTGTTGTAGAACCATGCCCCCAAATCAAAGCCAAATGGCATCAGAAAGGGCAGGCCTAGAGACCCAAATTAATTTATGTATCATACCTTTCATATGAGTCGTGTTAATTGCAACTTAATTACTTAGCCTTGATGTAAGTTGTAACTATAGCTAATAGCCTCTCGGTAGTAAATTACTATATGGGACAATTTTTAGATTTTCACTAGTTGACCTCGGTTAGTTTTTACCACAACAATTTGTAGAAGTGGCTCAAAATGTATCTATAGTCCAAACATCCAGGAAAACATGTGAACTCATTCTTGATTTGATTACCAAATGCCCACTTACTAAAGCAAGAATGTGTCACCATCGCGGAGAAGGGAAAATAAACTACAAAAAGCACCATTAACATGCACTAAATTATGTTGAAATCAGCAATCCGACAAAGTAAAGCACAATTCAAATTAACTGCCTCAGGAACTAAGGATTGTGGAAGGGAAAAAGACTTCATGGAGAAACAAACACTCCAAGTTGCCATGGTGCATGATCAAAATATTTATTCACCAACTTTAGTCTGTGCACAGTTCATAAACCAGACAAAAAGGGGCAAACAAAAAAGAAGCTGCTTTTAATCTCACATTATTAAATAGAAAAGACAAAAAAGATAACACTAAAAATATTTAAAACCAGAAATGGGCAACACTATTGTCTCTAACATAAAGGACACGAAGAAAAGCAAATGCACAAATCTATTCAACAGCGAAAAGAAATTCCAAAAGTGAATTAGAGAAAAAAAGAAAGTGGGGATCAGTACCAAAAGTGGATTGAGAAGGGACATTGATTTCGTGGTGAGAGGAGCCGTGAGAGACCTTGATCTTGATCATGGAATCCCCACTAGACCCAAGACCTCTCTTCTGAACAAGCATGCCTCCAGGCCTCATCTCCCAATCAATTCTGACCTCCTCATTGTTGTTTTTGTACCCAACACCAACAACTTTCTTTGAAGGTTTAGATGATCTTTTCATACCCACCAAGAAAAATCCCTAAAAATTAGAATGAAAAAGATGTGGAAAAAGAAAGGTGGGGAACCCACTGACAGCAATGGCATGAGGAGGGGAAGGGTTTGCCGTTTGAGTAATCTAGACTCTGAATAAGAACAAGAGGTTTTGGAACCCACTGACAGCAACTTTCCAACCGACCCTTATAGCGGTTGGTGGGTTTCTAGTTAAAAAACGCTTTGGGCTCTGTGCAACAGGGAGAGAGAGAGAGAGAGAGAACACGCGCCCTAAATCGAACCTGGAACCAAGAACAATACTATTGTTGATTGATCAAAGAAGAAAAGGACCATTCTTGCAGGATTTTCTTTGCTGGGTAATCTTGGACCAACAGCCCGTTGGAAATGGGCCAGCCGGTGAGCAGTATAGCACTATTCTATATTGTTGGCGTGTCGATCGCAAGTGAAAAAGAATAGACGAGAGAGTTGGATATTGATGGTGACGGATCACATTACTCACTCAGCCGTTCCAGCTACCAACGCTCGATGAGTGTCGGTCATCGGAGCCTCCCATGGTCGCTGTCCCGTCACTACGGGTTGATTGATTAATTGATTGTCCCCTACCTAACTACTACCATATGTAGCGGTCTAGAGAGCGCAATTGCTAGAGCACGGGAGAATGAAAGAGTAATCGTTTAGCAAGAGCACCTTAGGGAGTGCCACTTCGCTTGTTCTACAAATCGTCTAAGGCTGCTACCTGCATTTTCATTAAAGTGACCCGAAATGATCTCGTTTGGGTTCAGTTGGAGTATTTTTTTTTATAATAGATGTCGTGGTTAGTTTGAGCGTACATTAACTAACTCTGAGCCTCTAAAGTTTACGATTGTGCAATCTCTCCAATAACCCTAAGATATGAAATTTTTTACCTCCGTAGAATTTAAACAGGGGACTCATTGAGTTCAAGCGAGAAATGGGCTTCAAAATTTCCAAATGATAAGCCGAAACTGGATAAGCATGAACTTGGATAGGGTTAGTTGGCCTTCGAGAATGCTTTTTGGGTTTAGAGAGTTTTTTTTTTCTTTTTAATAACCAAGCATCCGGATTAGGTTATGCGCACTTAAACTAATCTTGAAAGATTAATTCTATGGTCCACTAGCAGGGAACTCCATTTAAAGCTAGAACAAACCTCTGTATGAACTAGCCTCCGAAGGAGTTGATAACACTTAAGAGATTTCAAATATAAGAGCTTAAGATGAAGTAAACCCCTTAGTCCCAGGCCAAATCATTTGGGTTTTTTTTTTTTTTTGAATAAGTAGGTAAGCACCAAATCCTTGGTTTGCTCTGCATGGATTGACCCTCAAAAGAGTTGATAATGCTTTAGAGGTTTTGAACCTAAGACCTTAGGAAATAGCAAAACCCTAAATCCTAAGCCAAATTCTTGGGGTTCAGTCGTTGAGGGTTAGTATTTTTTATTCACAATCTTTTTTTTTTGTTTATTATTTACTCGTATTGATGAGAGGAATGCGAAAAATAAAGAACTGTGAATCCAAGTTATTTTTTTAATAAGGTCAAAAATAATTCGAAAAGCTTGCCTATTTTGGATTATTTTTGTCTTTAGTGAACTTTTTAAAAATTTTGATCACAATTTTTTGCCTTACAAATTTCTCTTATAGAGACGAATCAATAATCTACACAAAATTGTCATGAAACTAGCAAATGACAAAGCAAATTGAATAAGAACTAAAAAATAATCGGGCTCAATTATTTAGCCAAAAAAAGCCTCTATATTCCAGTTTTACTTTGTCCAGATAAGAAGCTGATGCAGCTATTTTTAGGGGCCTGGCGTAGAAAGAAAGCTAGTGTAGAGAGAGAGTGTGTCTGGGGTGGGTTCCTCCCCCACCCCCTCCCCCTTGCCCCCTCCTTCGGCCCCTCCCCCACCCTCTTCCTTCCTTTTCTCCTTTCAATCCTCCATCTCCGGTCTCTCTCCTCTCCTCTCTTTTCGTTGGGCTCATGGGTGTGAGTGGCTGAGACTCTTTTCCTTGGGAGTTGAGATTTCCTACTTCCCTCCATTTTTGGACTCAAGAGCTAATCTGGCTTTATTGGAATCAGTGTACCAATAACGAAAATGGCGTCTGCAACGGCTTCTGCCTCAAGTTTGCGATGGGACAAGTTCGAGTTGGTGCAGCGGGTCATGCAGGAGGGCTTGCTCTATGTTCATACCTGGCCTCTCAACTTCAGTCTCTCCAACTCTTTTTCACGAGTGTGTTCGACGGGTTCGGCTTCGGCTTCGTGGTTTCATGCGATTTTTTTGATTTGTTGTATTTTATCTTCTTTTATTAATTTCTGTATTTTGGGATGTCTTTTCTTAGGGAATGACTTTGGTGTCCCCGATCATTTTGGGGACACCATAACTTTTGACATAACAAAATCATTATGAGTATAACCAAAATCATTATGAGCATAACCAAAATCATTTTGGGACCGATAGTAAGGCATAACTTGTTTGTTATGTCTTGGTTGGGTTTGGTTATGCCTTGATTGGTTTTTTGGATATTCCTTGATTATACCTTATTTGGGTTCAGTTATGCTTATAATGAATTTTAGTTATACTCATAATGGTGAAATTATATAAAAAATTACGGTGTCCTCAAAATGACCGGAGACACCGTAGCGTCATCTCTTTTCTTATTATACTGTTTTGCTTATATATAAATAGAGTTTACTTTCCGGTAAAAAAAACAAAAAGCAAGAAGCTGATGTTAACCTCGCAGCCGAAGAGGAGAAAAGTCAGCGGCCCACAATCCACAACTAATAAAGTGATTTTAGTTAATGGAAAACCCAAAAAATGTATGACATCATTGAAATATTTTAAAGGATCAAATTTTTTTTTTAAAGCAAAGAAAGGATTTTATTAATCTCTCCTCAGCAGAGTACAAAGATTAAAAGTGACGAACAGCAAGCCGGCATCACAGCGATAGAAAACTCCAAGGGAAGGGGAATTGAAGTTTAAAGAATCGATTCTTTTTCGTTGATATACAATTTTTCCGTTTGCGGTGGTTTTTCCGCTGCAAAAATGCTACCACCACAAACCAAGTGCGCACGCACACAAATATATTCATAGTCACTGTGGGACTCATACACACTGTACATGTATGTTCATTGATTTTTTGAATTATGGTCAGAATATGTTTTGAATTTGGTAGGATTGCACTTTTTGGATAACAAGTTGCCAGCAGCAAAGTTCTATTTTAATTTTTTTTTTTGAAAGGCAAAGAAAGAATTTTATTAAACTCCGGTGGGAAGAGTACAAAGATTAAAAGTGATGAACAAGAAGCCGGCATCACAACGATAGGAATTTACTCCAATAAAGTCGGCACCTCACCCCTCACCCAAAATGCAAGGAATAAATACAATCAGTTCAACCTAAAACGTCCAAAAACCCAAGTGATCTTCGTACCCTTGGCACAAACCCCCATCATCAATCACCTGACGAGCCAAAGCATCCCCACTTGAACAAGCAGAATGTAGATCATCATTGCCTGCACCAAAGCACATACCCCCACCAAATTTACACATGGCGTTTAAAGGATACCCTTAAATTCGCTGCAAACCCTTAAACTCGTAGAATGTCCTTTAATCGGTAAAAGAATCGTAATGAAATGAAAAGAACTTATGAATTCCTTTGTGGATCTCTCACATATATTCTCCTTATTTTTCTTTGTTTTTCCCTTGCATGTTGGTTAGGGTATATACATTTTTCCACGGATGTTGTACGTGTTCTTAATTTCGTGTACATGTAAGAAACCTACACTAATTAACCTAGCTAGTCTAAGGGGTAGGAAATGAGACCCTACGGTAAGAATCAAAACCAAGATCACATCCCAACAAAAAGAGTGACTTACCATTTGGGAAGTTATCCTTGTTTCCATCCTTAACATGTTGAACATAGAGATTTATAAATAAAATATCCGTATACGTACACATACACACCGAAATTCATCTAATTACCATCTATTGAATTTTGATCACCATTGAAGTTGCCATCATGATCATCACCATCATTACCATCACTGATTAATTTTTTTTAATCACTATCATCATGCTAATCAATATTAGCGCACTATAAAGTCGATAACTAACTGAGTTGAAAAAAATAATTAACTTTTATTATCGGAATAAATAATAACAATAATTATTAACTGAGTTAGCTCAGTTGATCAGTACTCTTTGCTCGTTTTTTCGTTAAAAAGTTAATTAGGGATCAATTATCAGCAAAGACGAATGTCGGTTGTCATTATTTCTCCTTTACTATGAGAGTACTTTCTCAAGTTTGTCGTTATGGATCATGAAGTTGTTGACTTATTTAAATGCGCTACTAGATTTGTTTTCAGACTTCCTCATATATTCCTTCTCATCATGACATTATGGCTCCGCTTGTTTCGATGTAAAATGTTTTACAATGTAAAATATTTTTCATCTAAAATATTTTTTTAGAAAACAAATTTCAAATTTTATTTTCCGGCGTTTGGTTGGCACTTAAATATTTTTAGAAATCAACAAAATAGTGTAGAGAGAAAACGCGGGGGGGGGGGGGGGGGGGGGGGGGGGGGGGGGGGGGTGTGGCTTAAATGATGAAAATATATGAGAATATTGGAATTGAACATGGGTCAAGACTGACGATCGAGAAAACTGAGCAGTGAGAAACGAAGTAGAAGGCAGCGGGCTCATTTCGAAAAATAACTTACGGAAGATTTAAGAGTAAATCATTTTCATCCAATTGATAGAAAATGTTTACATATAAAATATTTTTCTAATTTTTTACACAACAAAACATCGAAAAATAGGAAAAACATTTTACCTCCAAACAAAAGGAGCCTATATACAAAATTCACCTACTACGTACAGCAAAATCTAATAATTAACAAGGTCAATTATTAGAGCAAAATCTGCTTCTCATAATTAATTAAGGTGTACGTTAATGAAATTAAGAGAGGCTAATGAGGTTTTCCTTCTTTTGTAGAAGAGATTAATCCACCCCTAGCTCATGCTGCTTTGTCCAAAACCGAACCTAGCTAGCTCGAGCTATCATTAGTCACTAAGGGCCCGATTGGATGCCGTATGAGTTTTGGGTGTATTATTTATGAAGGGGGATAAGATAGTAAGGGGTATTAGTTAAGAAGGGAAGACCCACATTGATGTGACATTTATAGAGGATGTATTAAAAAGTAGATGATTTGGATGATGTATTTGAGAAGGGGGATAAAATAATACGCCGTTTGGATGGAGAATAAATTGGGTGTATAAAGAAGGGTGTATGATGTAAAAAGCTGTCAAATGACTCATTTGCCCTTGTGCTGTGTTTAATTTAATTATTCTTTACATTAAACGTGTAAGTTGCAAAATCTAATTAAATTAATTACTTTTTCACGATTAAGCAATAATAATTGAATTAATAATTAAAAAAATAAAAATCTATTTTTTTTCAAGTGCTTTATTATAACCACACATAACTATATAACTACAGCACATACATGTACTTGTTAATTAATTAATTTAATAATTCAAAAAATCAAAACTCAAACATTTTCTTTAAAAATCAAAACTCACATTTTCCCATACCACACAACCCACCTCTCCACCATTTACCAAAACCCACCGACCCACCTCTCTCTCTCTCTCTATATCCAATTGACCCACCCCACACTGACCCACCACCTTCTCCCATAGCACACGACGACGACGACGACGACAACGGTCAGATTTTGAAGACGACGGCGACGATCGGATGGGATTTTTGAGGACTACGAATTATGAAGACGATGTTCAGGTTTGGGATTAGTTTATTTTGTGCAAAATGCAGTTTATCAAGAATCTATAAGTTGGGGTTTCATAGATCTGTCAATGGATGTTTATACATAATCTGTAAATCGGCCAACTCCGGCCAAAATCGACTCTCTCTCTCTCTCTCTCTCTCTCTCTCTCTGTGTGTGTATGTGTGTGAAGGGGGCAGATGAAGCGGGGATGAGGGAGGGTAGAATGGTCAAATTCCGGGTGTATTCGGCCGGATAATTTATTGCTACCCTGGAGGGTGTCAATAATTTATCCCCCGTATCCGGGATAAAATAACGACGGGATTAGCTAATACAGGACAACAAATGGCATCCAAACCTTGCAAAATCTGTCACCTCAAGCCCTAATCCGGGGGTATAAGCCAATACACCCATCTAATACATGATCCAATCGGGCCCTAAAGTCTAAACCCTAATCAAACTTTGAAAGGGTTCTTTTCAACATTAACTACGGCCATTGAAAGTGAACCAAAAAAGGCACCAAAATATGCACAAACACTGCAAATTGCTTTCGCAAAAATCAGCTGCCCTAAATAGTAGTAAGACTTTTTTTTGCCCTTCACACGGTAGGGAGGCGGTTAGATAGATAATATCCTTTAATCTGGACCAATTTTGTTTGTCACATTTGAATTTCGGATTGAACTATATATAAGGTGATCACATAGTCAATATTTGGTTAAGATATTTACGACTCATATTAAATATGCTTCGGTTGTGAAGATATTCATGCACAAAGTGTGGGATATCTATGCAATATGATGAAGCGTGCTAGTTTTTATCCAATGGTCGCTATTAATCTAGTGGCCGGAATTATATTTTCCCCAATCGCTAGTTCCGTCGAACAAACAGGTCCTCGATCAAAGCACATGGAGACAAAAACTAAGATGGACCAATGCTTATAAGCAGCCAGCCAGCTGGGTGATTAATTAGTATTCCAGTCAAGACAACTCACAAGCTAGGCAAAAAAGATGAAAATTTTCCAACAAATACACTCAGAAAGATGGGCACCAAATTAAGGAAATCTATTTGATAGATTTTGTACGTGCCACAGGGTCTGAAAGGAACAAGAGAATTAAAAGCTCCCCATGCCACCGCAACAGATGGAAATGGACTTATCAAACAATACATATATAAAACAGTACCATCCTTGTCGATCGTTGTTACTATCAATAAGGTTGGTGGTATTGACTATTCAATCATCATATGATCGACTAAAGGGTGAGGTGATCGATCTCTGTTTAATTAAGAGAATAGACTTGTTGCATGTAACAAAAATTGTCATATCTAAGGCTGGGAATCTTTTGTACGTGATCATTTCATTTCCAACTCTATTTACCCGCATTGGGGGTTGTAAATTTGAAAATATCACTGTCACGTCGTTCTGAACCAAGTGTACAAAATAAAGTTTTGGCTTATTTGGAAATTATTTTTGGTTATTTTCTACCGTAATCTCCTCTTCTTTTGAAACTGCTAAGATTAATATTATCATGTATTGAGTTGGGAAAGAAAACCCGATCACGAGTCTAATTCTTGACGCGATGAGATGAGCTAGCCGCCGCGCGTGGCCTTAACCACACGTACTTACGGACGGCAGGTTAGCTCATACCTCTCTCGGGTCTACAAAAAGAGCTCCGGCTGGGGGTGTTTTCGTCATTTCACGCAGCCGGGCCGTTTCCGTCTCTTCGTTTCTCAAGGGTTTCATGCACCACAAGTCTTCCGGGCACGAGAGCAACTTCCAATGCGGAATATGATGTCTCAACTCGTCTCCAGTACCCCCAACTTCTGTGACTATCACTTTACAGCCCCCGCCGGACTTACTAGCCATGTTGTGCACAAATTTGCACAGGGCCCGAACCATGTTCCCCGACTGCGGCCCCTCCCGGTGCACCCCGTACATGAAGTAGAACCCGAAAGGGTCCGACAAATCGGGGAACACCTCGCCCGATTTAAACCATGGGAATAACCTGTCCACCAATCTGGAGTACATTTCGTACAAGAAGCAAGACGCTGTTTGTTTCCCTATCCGCAGTTTGAACACCTCTCCGCTGTTCCAAACACTCAGCATCGCCCAACTATCCGGGATAACAGCCTGCACTCCTTCCCGGTATTCGCCCCACGTCTCGCCTTTGGGATAAGCCACCCACGTCCCCAAGCTCAACTTGCTTCCGAGTACTTTGTCGATGTCAAGCGGGAAAAAGTCGGCCGAGCCCATGAATTTCCTGTAGAGGAACTCCGCCTGCTCTATCCTGAGCTTGGATATCTCGATCCTGGACGGCAATTGGAATGAGATTTGGTGTATGGGGTGGACTAGGATTGTTGGGCTCGCGAACTTGATGAACCCGAGTTTTTCGGTGAAGAGATTGACAGACGGCAGGTTGTCTTTCTCGGTGGCCATGTAAGCGAAATCGACGCCGTTGGCTACGAACCATTGCTCCAAATGGTGAACCAGGGTCGAACCGATGCCGTTGTGCCGGTGCCGTGGGGAGACCCTTAGGCCTAGAATGTAGCCAACCTTGGCCATATCCTTGGAGGGATTGATATGAATAGTGACCACCTTTATTGAGCCTTGAATCACACCCACAATCTCGTTGCCAAATTCAGCTACCTTTATTTTTTTTTTTTTTGACAAGACATCATTGTAAGCAAGATGAGAATTTAACGTGGGAGAAATGCATAAGAGTTGGAAATTAGGAGAAAAAAAGAAAGTGAAATGGTGGGGTGGTTCGTACCAGCATGTTGTACATAGGACTGTTTCGGATTCTACAAATGGGGTCACCCATCGTGTCCGTGAAGAAGGCGTGATCCGCCGGCCCTACCCCGCACCGCCTTTCTAGATCTTCCACTCTGGCTTTATCGACTTCTCCGATGTAGTTCCGTACCGTTAAATTTTTAAGTTTCATTTTAATCGTGATTGAAAACCCGAAAGGACGGTTGTTTCGGCAGAAAGACTCTGGCTCAAGAGGCCGGGACAAGTGAAAGAAAGAAACCTAGATACTTACTGAGTTTTTTTTAAGGGTGCTAGCTTATGAGCATTGCTTTATTTATGAGGTTTATGTGAGGTGGATGATTAATGTGTTGTCTGTGTTGATCAACATCAACCCAAGGCTTAAAAACAATGATGGTAGACAAAAGTTTATGCAATAATAGACTGTGTTTTTGTTTTTGTCTTTAACCTTTATCGATCCATTTGTTTAACATAATTATTAGTATTCTGTAAATCTTAATTATAAGCACGTTAGGATAACCTCAGCCTCACGCCATGTTGTGCACGCCTAAGCTGCCAAAAAAATGGGATTTAAATATCATTTTTTGAAAAACAAAAAAAAAGGAAAGAAAAAGAGGCTTAAGCATATAGTTGTGTTGTTGGCCAAATTCAATTCAATGAATAACAAACCATGCAGTGGAAACTTTATATTCATTTCAAAATTAATTGACAATAAGTGTAGAAATCTCTTATGTTATTAAGTGATCACTCATTCTACTCTCAAGTAATGTGGAACTATATTTCCATAATATCCCCCGGCTCTCACTTGCAGTTACGTTTGAGGTCTATCATGTGTAGTCTTTTTTTGAGTCTATTATAGTGCAGTCTTTTTATTGATATGTCATCGCAAGGTATGAATTGTAATTTTTTTCGAAATGTGAGGTAGAATAGGCTCCGCTCTGATACCATATGAAATTTTTTTATCCATCTCAAAATCAATCGAGAATGAGTGAAGAGGTTTCTCATGTTATTAAATGATCACTGATTTCATTTACTAGAAACGTGGGATTATATTCCCTTAATAATTAGAAAAAGAATCAAGACAAAATTGCACTTGATCCACTTGTACGTATGATGTTGTACTGGTACACGCAGGGCACCAAATAGTCGGTCCTGCAGTAGGCGAAGCCTTAAATATCTTACTAGGAGTTGAATGGATCTAATCATATGACCGCGTTTGTTTTGGTATTTAGATTTTGGATAATGAGTGAAAAGAGATAAAGAGAAAAATGAAAATAATAATGGAATTTTTTTTGATTAAAAATAGTGCACAGAGAGAGAATCAAAAATCCTAAATCCCCAAACGAAAATGGTTGCTATTTTTAAAGATCCCTTTAAACCAAGAACTGTGTTAGTTAAGCATATACTCCACTAATCAATGAACAACAAACGGTGATACGGGATTATGCAGTCCACCAAAATGAAGAATCTCAGTGGCGGAGTTAGGATTGAAATTCGGGAGTGGTGCTGTTTAATAAGAGAACATGACTTTTGTTATTGCATGTTGTCCGCAAAATTTGAAGAGTATTGTTGCGTTTGTATTTTGATATTATTAAATTTTGTCATGAAATTTTTTTTTGATAAAAGAGTAAATGTTGGAACAACTCTTTAATTTGTAGTCTTCAAATGAAAACAATCGAGATATTATTATTATTCAAACCGGCCGGTCATTGTTTAAATCGAGATGTTTACATTATCTGTATAAAATATGAAATTGTTTGCATACTAGGTGTTTAACCGAATTACCTTAGTGTAAAAAAAAAAAAAATTGGGCATCAAATTGGGGGAGGGGTGGTACCGACAAGTTTGGGCATGAAATTTGGGCTAAAAAATTAAGTCAGGATTATTGCTTATTGAGAAGCAATAACCTGGCCTACAAGTTTGGAATTATTAGCTGAAATGACTGGAAATTATGCTTGCTAGTCATGAAAAAAAATGACCAATACCCTACAAGTTTGGACTTATTAGCTGAAAATGACTAGAAATTATGCTTAGTACTTGATCTAGTACACTATTTTTGTTTGATAATGGATGTACGGACCAGCTTGCGAGTCATGAAAAAAATGACTCAGATAACCACCACATTCACTAATTCTGGGTGAGTTGGTCCTCAAGAATTTTGCTCGCGTCTATCGTCGGTCTCGACCTGTTTGTTGATCTTTCTTTTTTTTTTTTTGGGTACGTAACTGTTGATCTTCTTCTTCAGTTGAGGTAGCTAGTAAGCTAGGCATTAATTTAAGCCAAATCAAGTAAATGCTAGCTTTTGTGCTTATTGTGATTGTTGTCTTATGCGTTTGTTAATCATCATCATCATCACCATAATTAATTAAAAACTCATACTTGCTGATTGCATATAGGGTTTGTTAGTTTAACCAATGTACTACCAGTGTTCTTCTTTCTTTTCTTTATCTTTAAAGAGATAAAAAGGGATCTAGGTTTTCTTAGAGGGCTGGAGAGATCGAGCCTGGGACTGGGAGCTGGGTCGCTTTCTATTTGCACTGATCATTTTGTTTTTTTCCTTTCGGTTCGTTTGATTTGTGCTTAATCATTTGTTATTAAGTGATTGTAATTATAAGTGTGTAGAAATAGGTGGGGGGGTGGTCCTCCTCCTCCTTAAAACACTTGCTACTAGATTCGAAGGAGAAAGTGAAACCCCCACTAATAATGAGAAGATGGCAGCAAGCTCGCTGCCTTGTGCTGTTAAAAATGTAATGATGATGTTTTCATAGAGGGTAAATATGAAAAGTGGAGGTAAAATTTGATGTGAAATGTATAATGATAGTGTTTCCTTAATAAGATAGAGTTACAAAATTGGACTTAAAAAAGGGACGAATGGAGTAACATTTTGTGGAGTTGTTCCTCAAGATTTTTCCTGAACATTGCATGCCTGGCGATCAAGTGACTACTCAGCGTTTTCGGAGTATCACGTGGTGTTGCCTAACTAGCTAGGCGGTACTCCGATCCTAACCTATTTATGCAGCAGCAAATCATGCGTAAGAGACATTATCGTGCAATTAAGTTGAGTGGCCGCGAGAAATATGGAGCGAACCACCTTATGAGTCATTGGCAATTGGTTATTTATGAAAAGTACCATGCGGCAATATCACATGGCACGCTGGGAGTAGCCAATGATTAGCCCCGTCTTGACCAATAGAATTTGAAAAATACTTGGGTGCACATAGCACTACGACACTTCCAAAGGTTCCGCCCCTCACGCACGGAAAATTGCTCACAAAAGCCTAACTGTCTCTTTCTCCTCTTTTTAATAAAAATTTCTATACATGCACTTTTAAAGCATTCATCATAATTTCAACTACCTCACTTTTATTCGATTTTTTTGTATTATACATAAATCCCCATTAGTACAAAAAGAGCTAGGCCTCGTGGAACATTTGACGAATCAGAAAGCCTACACTTGTCTAAATGCCCTCTAGCTCATAGCTTAGGGGAATCGCATTGGACCCACCACTAAGCATGAAATGGGGTGGTGATTACAACATTCCCGAACGTGGTACTCTTTGCCATTTACGTTGCGATAATTTTACGAGAAAGATATTAGTATCATTCAATGTTGTTGAGTACGTGGTTAATTACGAGAGAAGGAATTGACCGACATTGCATGATGACGATCTTTTACTTGCAAAAAATTCACATGGCAACTCACATAGTATTTCAATAATTGGCTTTTACTTGCGAAAAAAACCACATGACAATCCATATGGTATTCAGGGAATACACAATAATTGGCCATAAAATTTTGCTACACATTCTTTTGCTCAATTGGGTCCTTTGAATTAATCCATGATTTCAAGCTCCACAAGTGCTGTAAGGGAGAAGTGTACAATACCCTGTCTGCTTTGTGAGTGTGTTGTTTTCCTTGCATGCATTATGTTGTCTACATGCTTTTTCGGAATTGGATACTTTGGAGCACTTATAATATGCGTCCATATGAGTAGTGGGACCGACAAATTTTATGGGGGGAGAAATGTGGGTCCCCCTCCCCCCCAAACCAAAAAACAAAGGCTGGGTTCACCTTTCTGGGTTGGGGAAATTTGGATTTTTTTGGAGTTAGCTTGATTAGGCAAGTTGGGATTCCATTAATTCTTCTCTCCTTCTTTCCGAGGATAGAATCAGGAGTATAGTGGCGCTAACCGCCACGATAAGAATTTTAAAAAAGACATTTATTATCTGTACAAAATTAATTTTATCCCTAATTTTTATATTCTCGTTACTGCTAGGGTTTTTTTTTTCTTGTTTTTTATTATATACTAATCATAAATCTTCTTCTTTCTTTTTTTTTTTTTCAAGAAAGGAGATCCAAAAAACTATTCCAAAACTAAATTTAATGGGCCAAAGTGACATAATATAAATGATGATGTGTAATTAAGAAAAAAAAACTCCACACTCTAACCCTAAAACAACTTAACCTTAAAAATTAAGGGAATTTACTGATAATGCTACTCCTAAAATTTATAATGTCACTCTCAAAAAGGGAGTGCGATTATCAATTTGAAAAATCGTACAGGGATCTTCCATATAGGGATCTGGAGAATGACATTATAAATTTGAGGAGTGACATTATCGATACCAAAAATTAAAGTTAGTCTTTTTTTCATACTCTGTGCAAAAATATCATTTACTACAATTTTTATTATGTTATTTTAATCTTTTTAGAGCCGATGATTATTAATATTGTAATGCATCTTTTCATTTTTAAAATACACATTTTACCACTACTAGATCCGTGTGTGCTTCTTTCTCACACACATGATATCCAGCACCCACATATCCAGCTTTATCTGCAAGACTACATTTATATGGACGGCAAATTAAGTGGTTAATTTCCTAGTCCCAAGAATGTTCAAAGAACCTAGCTACTTTGAGTCTCTCCTCTTCCATTTTTCCATTTACATATGCACTATATGTAGAGATTCAGTGTTCCAATTAAGCGTTATAGGAATATTGCACTGATCACCTTGTAATTAAAAGTAAGGGTCATTATTTAGCCTGAAGGTCTGCGGCCCGCCCGAAGTCCGCCCGGTCCATCGGGTTTTTACCCAGCCCGAGCTCGTGAAACGGCCGGGACGGGCCGTAGTTTGTAATGGGCGGGCTTAGACCCATGAATTTTTACTTGGCCCGCCTTTAGGCCCGCCCCGTGAGCCCGCCCAATAGCCCGCCCACGGGTCCACCCATTAGCCCAAAATTTCACAAAATCCTTTATTTTTTCCCTTGCCTAAGGAAATTTAAGCCCGTCCGGCTTTTTGCCCGCTCATTGGCTCGCCCGGTTTTTGGCCCACTAGTCCGTCAATTGGGCTAGCCCGTGGGCCGGGCTTGGGCTTCAATTTATGGCAGGTAGCCCGGCCCGCAAAAAAGTAAAAGCCCTATCGGCCCAGCCCGTGGACAGGCTTGAGTAGTGACATGGCGAGCTGGGCCAGCGCGGCCCGGCCCGATGATGACCCTTAATTAAAAGTGTATACCGGATAACTGAATGAGACCTCTAAAGATGCTAATTCCTCTTAGTATAATTAATAATGTAACCTCACATGTTAGTTATTAAGTCCATTTGACCCATGCCACTTGCCTTCTCTCCAATTCTAAAAACGTACAAGTAGTAGTTGGCAAGCATCATACAACTAATGATCTCTATTACAGACGTCGGTATTATGTACAAAATTAGGAAACGTTACATCAATCTAGCACATCTAGAATCTACAACATGTAGCCTCGCTCGGGGCTAATGTTGCATAGGATTTATAAGCCACATGCAGCAAAAGTTTGTATTGCAATTAAAGAATCTAAATAAGTCGTCCCTAAGATCGATAGATTTGGGTCATCGAATTTTTCAAGATATTTGTAGATGGAAAAAAGTACGTACTATCTCAAAAGGATATATAGGGGAGGGAAAAATAAAACTTAGAAGCAGCTAAGAGAAGATCAACGCATGTTGCACCTCTTTATAGGAAGCTGCTAACTCTCACAAACCGTAGTAGAATCTTCATGTTCACACAGGTTTGATCTTCTTCTTCTTCGTTTGGTGAAACTGAAAACAACAGGCTAACCGAAAATTAAAGTCTCTAGCTCGTGATGAACCCAGGGGATATCGGCCACGAGCAACTCCTTGATCTCGTCGGAAGGGATTATTTGCGACACCGCCATCTCTGTTTGCGCTCCTCCCATTCCTGCAAGTTTATTAATTCCCTCCACACAGCTGGTCGCAGTACTGTATGCATTAGTTAATGAAGACGTCTTAGCTTTCTATGAGGGCGGTCCGGCCTCGATCTACGCTCAAAGGCTAAGCTGCTTCGTGGCTTGTGTGACAAGAAAACCCAGCCCGCTATTTGGGCTTGGCCCATGGTGGACATTACCACTACGTTGTAGACTTCTCAAGCCCAAAAGAAAAAGGAAAAGGAAACCAAACAGGTCCAGCCTAGCTATGAATGAGTCCAGCTTATGGGACAAAAGGTACACGATTAACCCGAATAGAATGTTTACAGGGTCGGAATGCTTTGGGCTAACTCAAAAGTTAATAAACTAGTGAAATAAATAAATAGTTTATAATTAATGTCGAGGAAATTTGTGCATAAATATGTAAGTTTTCAAAATAAACAAAAGAAAATTACAAAAGAAAAAACCCGTGCACTATTGAAATTGTATCCTACATAAGTTGTGCCCTACATTATTTTAGAGAGTATTATTTAGTCTGAGTCGATATATTCAACAAGTTTTTTTCAATGAAGATAATCATAGAATCTTAAAAAAAAAAAAACCGTATTTCATTTTGTTACGAAGATTAGTTTTCACATGCGTTATAGCTAAAAATGATCTTTCCGTAGTTGTTGTGCTAACAGGAAGAGTTACAACCAGATGAATCAACTTAAGGGGGTTTTCAATGGTGGGCTAAAATTATAATGGGTTGGGCTAAAAAAAAATGAGGTGGTTTAACATTTATTGAGCTAAAATTTCACATATAAATTTTTAGTTTTTTTTTTGAGCTACAGCACAGCTGTCATGCTAGGTATTTCCACCGCTGGGTGTGTAGATACAATTAATCAACAAAATTGAAGAAAAAGAACTAGCCATAAAGGGAAAGAATCTTTCGGTATGGACTCAAAAGTGAGGCCGACTAACTCTTTGGATTCTCAAAAGTATTGTAGTGGGGAGAAATATCCGAAGGTTCAGGAGGGTCAGATGAACCGAAGGGGGCGCACTATATTCAGACTAATTGTTTAATCGTCTCATTTCGTCTTCAAACAAAGAGGCACCTTGACATCCCACGACAAGCACTTTCCGAAGGATAACTGGGACTAGGGAAGTCGGCCGAGCTTCAAGGTATTCGCCGAGGGATGTGGAATCGTTTCGTTCGGCTATAGCCTCAATTGCTCGGTGAAGTTTGCTTTCTGTTACTTGCCGTTTATTCGGCAATGTAGGCTTTGTTCGGAGACCGCCGCTCCAGAACCTTCTAGAAGCATCCAGGGATATGTGGGTGAGCTTCTTTGATAGGCGAGGTGACATCTCTGGCTGATGTGACTTCTCTGGCTCTGACAAACGCGGCAACCCAATTCCCAAGAGGCGGCAGTCATTAATTGTCTTTGACTTGTGATGTCATCTGAACGTGGCTAAGCGCATGAGTCGCAGAGCCAGCCTGTTCAGCACACTATACAACTTCGCCTATAAATAGAGGAGAACCATCTCTTGGAAAGGGGTTCAGATTTCCAACACTACTCTCCTCTCTCCTAAGCAAATTTCTTACCAAACTTCTTTCCTTCCCCTCCACTTACTGACAAGTTCGTCGGAGCTTCTTCCCGGAGGAACAACCCCCTCCGGCTTTGCAGGTACACGAAGGTCGACGTCATTCAACCTCGGTTCAAGCGGATCAAAAAGGTCAACGTAAAATTAGCCCCCCACAAGTACGTACTCTTAAATTTTGGGTGCTCATATATTACGATTGCCGTAGATTAATGAAATTGTTGAGGATAAATCTGGAATTTGTCTTAAACGCAATACTCCATGTTTCCCGTTACAGTCTTATTTCATTTCATTTTTACAACACGACACCGCACATTGCAGCTATACCCACGTACCCGCCCATGTTTCATGTCGTAGTTGCAGCAATACAATGCACATCATAAATGAATTCAAATAGATATATAGATGCACCTACCATCGAAAAATTATTTCAAAAGTTGTTTGTGCACCAAACGCTAGCTAGTCATTATACGTACAAAATTACAAATACTAAACTTATGTTAACAACAGCCAGCCACATGAACTTGAATAGCCCAAGATACTAAACTTAGATGCAAATGTTTTCCTAATTGCAAACCCACAGGAGGGATGACACCTGAATAGCCCAAGAAACTCAAGTCAGCACTATAACGCTCTAAATGTATACCGTCGTATTTGTCTTAAAAAGTGAACGACCAAAATTACTAACCGTCGATTTTCTCATAAAGAAAGATAAGATTAGATTAGGCACACCGAGAAAAACGTAGTGATGAAAAGAAGACAAATTTGAAAAATATATACAGCATTAGAAAGAGAGAAAAAAGATGTGATCACCCCATTCTATAATTGCGGTGGTGGAACTTCCACACGTCACACACTCATCCAAGTCGCTTGTTGGAACTAGGCTTGTGCAAAAAACCGGTTTACCCACGGACCTGAGCCGACTCGACCCAAAGGGTTTCGGGCAGGGTCGAACATGTGATTCGGTCGGGTACGGATTGATTTTATGTCAAAAATTAAATTTCGGTTCGGGGTGCTGCATTTCTTACCCGCGCCCGACCCAATCAAAGCAGACAATTCACAAAGATTAATTCGATTTTTGGTCGGACCCGACCCGATGTAAAAAATTAGACTCGCGGACGGTTCTTATCACTTATTTGGTTTGGATTCGGGGTCAAATCCAATCCACCCGACCCATGCACACTGCTAGTTGGAACCTTCATTTTGGACAATAAACCATGGCTTATATGACTATATATTCAATTTAATGGACCCCACTCCATTAAAAGCCATGTCCAAGTGCCCAACCATTTCCACAACTCAGTGGTCTCCACACTTGGGGCACTCTTACCACACACTCGCATCCATAAGTGTGTGAGCTCCCCACATTATATATATGTATAGCGTGTGTAGTGCCCGCATATTTATGAGTATAGGTGTGTAAATGTAAGTGGTGCTAACATTTTTGCACTCCGATAGTTCTTTATTTGATTTGGCTGTGAGTGGTGTTAGGCTAAATGATCACTAGTGAAACACACTTTCTACAAGTTCAATAATCTTTTTAACAGGAGTTCTTTCACAGGCCCTAAGATTCTTCGATCTCCACCACAAATTTATGTGATGTCCATACTTTACTCTTGAACTCCACGTAAATTTATGTTGGTGCATAAAAAGGGTTTGGACACCATCACGTGCTGCTCTAGAATCTTTTTACTTTAAAATATGTATTTTGCCTTTTGCTTTAATGGTTGGTTAAATATAGCTGCTCTCTCATAACTAAGCAAATTAATTTAAGGAAATTGATTTTAGCACTTCAAAAATTGATGGAGGGGATCCAAAACGACGTCGTTTTATGTATCAATACAGTGCAGTTTTGGAGCCCATCCATCAATTTTTAGAGTGCCAAAATCACAATCCTTAATTAATTAATTTAACCAATGAAATAAATATCACATTATTAGGCACCCCATTAATCGTACGTTGATGTTTCTACTTTTATACTTTTATGCTGTTAATTGAATATACTGTAGTATTTAAAAAATTTCCACCTGCCTTCAAAGTTTTTGACACCTCCAAGTTTGAAGCAAAGGTTGAAAATATTCTACAATAATGTTATAACCACACACAAGTACTTACACACACATTCATAAAGAGGGTGTGTGTGTGCCCGGGCCCACCCCTTTGTAAGTGTGTGTCGGGTCCACCTCCTTTGTGAGTGCATGATTATAGAATTATTGAATGCTTTAAAATTTTGTACTTTTATGTATTTTAGTATCAAACTGCCTCTAGTGTTGGAGATGCCCTTTTTGAGTGCTCTTAGGGCAAAAATTCAAACCAAATCACAATAGTTCAATACAACAATACGATCATTTTATTGCCTAATTCACCAACACAAAAGTCATAAACGTAGCATAATTTACCAATAACACATATGTGGAGTACCACATCTCCATGCTCCAGGACCAAAGAATAATTTCTCCTCCACATTGGCGTGAATGACCCCGTGTAATAATTATGTTCAATTTTGTTCTCTTGTAATTTAAACGCAGAATTAAATAATAGTAACATCTATTTAAAAAATAACAATATTGCAAATGAAATTGCAATGAATTAAGTAGTACAGTTAATTTTTCGGGACAGGTTATCTGGTGGCTCCACAGACCATACCATATACCAGAATCAAATCAGAAAGAAATGTCAAAGTCACAGTCTTTTGTTTTTGTTATTACCACGAGAAACAAAGGACAAAGTCACTCACCACTCACGGGAACGAAAAGTCTTCCTTCTACAACTAGGAATACTCTCTCTCTCTCTCTCTTAAACTTTTATACCTAACTCCCGTTACTGAGGTGGGAATTATCCAAACATGGCGGTGTGCGCGACCGACACGGCTCGAGAGCTCTCGTGCCGGGACAGTCGAGCAGCGGCACATCTCAAGCTCATATCGATCCTCGTGATCTTTGTCACGAGCGTCGTCGGGATATCGTCTCCGGTGATGCTAGCCCGATTGTTCCACGGCAAGCCGGTCTACGACAAGGCCATCCTAATAATCAAGTGCTTCGCGGCGGGCGTGATCCTCTCCACCTCCCTCGTCCACGTCCTCCCCGACGCCTTCAACGCCCTCGCCGACTGCCAGGTCTCCTCCCGCCACCCGTGGAAGGACTTCCCCTTCTCCGGCCTCGTCGCCCTCATCGGCGTCCTCACCGCCTTGCTCGTCGACCTCACCGCCACGTCACACGTCGACAGCCACGGCCACGGCCACGGCCACGGCCACGGGAAGAACAGTCATTACTCCCCGATTGGGACGAGCGAGGAATTGGCGGCAAGGAGGAAATTGGCGGAGAGTGGGGGGGAGTTGGGGAGCGCCACGTCACACGTCGACAGCCACGGCCACGGCCACGGGAAGAACAGTCATTACTCGCCGATTGGGACGAGCGAGGAATTGGCGGTGAGGAGGAAATCGGCGGAGAGTGGGGGGGAGTTGGGGGGGATCGGCGAGCGGAGAGCGGCGGAGGAGTTGGTGAGGATGAAGCAGAGGCTGGTGTCGCAGGTGCTGGAGATAGGGATAATATTTCACTCGGTGATTATAGGGGTGACGATGGGGATGTCGCAGAACCGGTGCACGATCAGGCCGCTTGTGGCGGCGCTGGCGTTCCACCAGATCTTTGAAGGGATGGGGCTTGGAGGTTGTATTGCTCAGGTACGAATATCTATGAAAGCCTGTACTAGATAACGTATCTTGATGCGTGATTAGAGTGATAGGATACGGCGCGGGAGTAACTCGGCGGAACGAACGGTGATTAGGCCACCGTGGCTCGGCGTTTGCGCCGTGGATTGTGTGGTGGATGGAAGGGATGACCGTTAAAAATCTGACCGCTAATTCCGTTGACTTGCGATAAGGATTGGCGTCAGGCATTTATAAATTCTGCCGTAAATTTTAACGTTCTTTATAGGGACGCCTAACCACGCTAAATTAGGTTGCATTCTTATAAACTCATTTGCCCTGAATTTAATTTTCGTAATTTTTGGTCTAGCTTTTTTGTTGTAATTTTTGGAGTTGATTGTTCGGTTCGACGATATGAATTAGAGAAATATTAAAATATGGATCGATGTGAAAAAATTTATATATAAGGCGACACTTTAGGAAAATAAAAAAAACAGTTGTATGATACTTTCTCGTCTTTAGTGATTTTTTTTTTTCATTTTTGATAATTTCCTGATAAATTAATTTGCACTATTAGTTCACTTATGAGAGAGAAATTTGTTAGTGAAAATTATGAATGAAGGTTTTAAATTTCACCTAAGACGAATGATTAAAAAAGGCATTTTCCAATTTGATGAAAAGATAAAAAATGTAGTACTACTAGATACTAAAAGTACTCACAATCTTTAAGAATAAAGAACTCAGCCCACACCTTATCTTACTTATTTACCTCAAACATATACTATAAAAGAAAATATTTAAATTAGGTAAGCTTCAAATAAAAATACCTAAATAGGTGAAACTCGATCTATCGACATATTGGAATACATATATGTATGGTAAAGTAGCAATTTTAGATCACGTGAGATGTCATTGATAGATTATGAATCGCAATTAAATACGATGTGATGAGGATTGGGTTTATTCTTGTCTACAATTAGCATAAAAAAAGTCTAGACCCGGCCGGTTTTGCTCCTACTTTGAGTCCGACTCGATGATCCGATATTGATCTTTTAGGCCATTTTGCGTAGGTTGTCTGCGCAGAAAATTGACTTAATTAATGATTCTAGTCAGTGAATTCTTTGTTTCTTACTAATGATGATATCTGTGGCAATGACAGGCTGGGTTCAGCTTCGGAACAACGGCCTACATGTGCTTCATGTTTTCGGTGACAACGCCCGTGGGCATAGTATTGGGGATGATCATATTCTCGTTAACTGGTTATGATGACAGCAGTCCCAACGCCTTGATTCTCGAAGGGCTATTGGGTTCCCTCTCTTCGGGTATCCTCATTTACATGGGTCTCGTCGATCTCATAGCCCTGGACTTCTTTCACAGCAAGTTGATGAGTTCCGAGCCTTGGTTGAAAAAGGCATCGTTTGTAGCCCTTGTTCTTGGCTCTACCTCTATGTCTATCCTTGCCCTTTGGGCCTGAAAATTGGTGCAAAGCAATTGAAGAATGATCCTTGAAATTTGGTGCAACCATCACAATTCTCAGCTGAATCTTGTCAATATTGCTATGACAGTGCGACCTTAACGCATTTGTACGAGCTTTTGGTATTTTTCCTTTTGACTTTTGTCGCAATTGTCCCAGTTCAATTGAAAGTTCCAACGGGATCCATTAATTGGAGAGGTTTCAATGGATGATATACTAATCCTGCAGGTCAGATGGGATTTTCATTCTTACGATTATGGTTGCCAAGAAGAAATCTAGTGCATGTTCTAGCCAAAAGTTTGAATTGTACGTACAATACCTAGAATTAACTGTGAAATGAATCACAAGCGTGACCGGGAACGCCACTTCCAAAGGATTGATCTGTTGAACCCAACGAAGAATGATTCGGACTGGTTTTCTGAGTTGGATTTATTAATAAGCACTTCACACCTCTCTCTCTCTCTCTCTCTCTCTCTCTCTCTTGGCTATATATAATAGTCTTCAGTATTGCCCATTTTTGCATAGAGTAATAATTTTTGTTGAAACTTGGACGTTTACGCATAACCCACCAGTGCAACATTGCTTTACTTTATGTGTGAGTGGGTACATGACTAGAGCTCCACTTAGGACCTTTGGGATATATAACAGAGTGAGAAAAAATCATTTACGGTGTTTGGTATATTTAGTTTGAAGCCAGCTTCTCGGCAATCAATGGTTTACCTTTCAAAAAGACTCTATGCGGGAAGAAACTATTTTTCTCGCAAAGATTCTTTTAACAAAATCTAACCATTAGTAAAAATACATTTGGATGATTGAGATGCACCGACTACTCTCTGCAGTCCAAACACAGACTGCAGATAAGCTATTTCCATTCAGTTAAATGGCAAAACGATGAAAACTGGGGGAGGGTTACGGTACTTTATCAATTGAATGGTGAAGTAACCTATGTGTTCGTTAGCTCAAAAACGCATCATGTTTAACAAGCGCCAAATGAATAACCTAATTAGTATTGTACTTTTGTTGGATTATTGGTGAGTTACTTGGCAGGGTTTAATATGTTTGGAGTAACTTGTTAGTTTGGCGTTTATTCCAATTCCAATCACGACTTTGACAATCTAGAAAACTCGTAATTTTTTTCAGCCTCAGAAATTTCTCCTTCCATCACGTTCTGTTATACTTATACTACCTTTCTTTTTAAACAAAAAAAAATACTAGTTTTATTGGCACTTTCACAAAACATGAGAAAATGGTCCCGTAGCTCAGTTGGTTAGCGCGGTGTCTTAGGAGCTAAAGATTGCGGGTACGACCCCGCCGGGACCATTCGTCCGATTCTAATTCTACTCTCCAATTTCCAATATTCAATCGCTACTTCTCCCGAGTAGCCTCTATGTAAGATGTCTAATGGGCCCCGATTCAACAGGCCTGCCTGCAGTCCCAATTGTAAGTCGTTTTTTTAGCCTTTAGTTATCAAAATAAGTTTGTTGGACTCTGATGCCCATAAAACATGTTTAGTTTTCTTTTTTCTTTTTTTCTTTTGGGTACACTGGAAAACAAAAGAAAACTACATTCTCTCAAAAGTTACACCTCTCATGTCCGCCTCCAAATGATGTCGTCTAGCGGAAAGGTGTTCGACACCATTCTATCTTATTGATCAACTCTCATATTTGCTAGTCTACCCACCACCTTGCTGCCTTCACAAAATGTGTGTTTTAAAGTGCAATCCGTTGAAACCATTAGTGTTTTGCATTCTTTGATGGGGACTAAGTGAGGTGAGTGTTGTGTGGGGGCTCTTCATTGATGAGAGCAAGTGCTGCCGTAGAACCAGATTCCATGCACCTCCATAGCCTCCATACCCTGGTTTTGAATCAACTCCAATCCCCTAAACAAGCCCCATAGCTCGGCTTCCAAACTCGTGCAATCTTCAAGTCTTCAAAAAAGCCAAGAATCCGATGGCCCCTTTCTTCTCTGAATACTCCACCATAGCCGGCTGGTTGTGGGTTTCCACGAGAGCTTCCATCCGTGTTAAGCTTCATCTTTCCTACTAGGTCCTGGGAAAGTCCAAGACACAAGTCTTAAAAGGTCTAGGGTTAGAAATGGAAATGGAAATGAAGCTCTGAGTGATTTCAGACACAAGTCTTATGGCTTTAGTTTTGTTTTGGTTTTTTTGTTGTTAATTTGTTGTAGCAGGTGTTTTTGGCTTTCAGTTTTGTCTGTGGTGTTTTGGTCAATTAGCACATCTTGCCTTCTTTTGCTTTTGGTTCTCGGGTGAAGTATGTTGTACCCGTCATCCTTTTAATTAGTCTTTGTAATCCTATCCAAAGACTAATAAAATCTTTTTTTCCCAATAAAAAATAAACATTATCAAAGTAGATATCCTTACAGTTCCTCCATGGAAAATTTGCAAGCAGTACTCATAATTTCTCAAATATAATCATAAATCATGTTCTAGTGCCAAGATTTAGGTACGCGCAAGATGCTGAAAGGTCAAAGCTGAACTTTAGAAATCCAACTTTTTATGAACAGTACGGATATAATTGTACCCAAAAAAGGAAAGAAATACTTTGTTAACTTTCTAGATTGGCCCTTTATTTTGAGACGCCAAAAAAGAAAAGAAGCAACATTTTGGGACGGAGAAATTAAGGTAGTAAAATTGAGGAAATTATGAAAGAGCTCATGAAATGTATAGATGAGCTGGAACTTCTTTAAATGGATAACTTTTTTTTTTTTTATATCTTCTCCCCACCCGAGAGGCATCAGCTGTTTTGCCTAATCCATTTTGCTTCTACTACTAAACAGTACAGTATGATTTAACCTTCGATTATGTATTTTCATTTTTCATTGAAGTGACAGATCAAATAATAATATAGCATGGTACATGCATGCATATGTACATGTACAGATGTAATGAAAATTAGGCAATCCAAGTATTCTATAATTTGAACATAGATATGTGTTCGGAGTTATGTGAGTTGATCACAAAATAACGAGGAATTCACGCACGTGCATCATATGGCTTTAGATATATTTGTGTTCGAATCTGTAAGCATAGTATTAACACGCATATTTTTAGTTCATAATTGGAAGAGTAGTCTTCTTAGTTATGTTTATTTATTGCGTGCAGAACATATTTTGATTTTCTTTATGGCATACAACTACCGGGCATTGTAACAACCCTAATTTTTGCCTAATTTTTAAAAAAAAAATTTCATATTGTCATTTCAAAAATTATATTACTTGATTAGATTAATTAGTGTATTTATAATTATTAGCAGATTGATTTCATTAGTAATTGAAATTTTAAATAACTATATAACCTTTGTAATAACTCAAAATTTTCGGTAATTAAAATAAACTAGTAAAAGGACCAATATATAATAATTTTTTTAAATTCTAAAAACCTCAAAAAACAAATACTCCCTTCGTACCAAATTCTTTGTTCGGTCCGCAAAATGAAGTGTTAAAAATAATACAATTTTTGCAAGAAAAAATCAAAAGTTTTTTAACAACTTACTAGATATCAATGAATATTTTTAATTTGTGAAAAAAGTTTGAATTATTTTTAACACTTCGTTTTGCTGACCAAACAAAGAATTTGGGACGGAGAGAGTATAATAATATATAGATATATAAATATATAGGCGGTTTCGAAGACCCTTAAAAAAAACCTCTAAAAAAACCCTCCAAATCTCAATCTTATAGTTCCCGATCAAATTTTGATGATCTGAGCCACTCAATGTGTTCAGAACATGCTTTTAAGAGTGTCCACAAAAAATTGGCAAAAAAAATAACCGGGAAGGGCTTGATTTGAGCAGTTTTTTATTGAACCGTTCAATAAAGTTCAATAAAAAATTATTCGGATGAAGCCATTCCCGGTCATTTTTTTTTGCTGATTTTTTGCACGTTCCCTTAAAATCACGTTCTGATTACATTGAGCGGCTCAGATCATCAAAATTCGACCAAGAACTTGGGGGGGTTTTTTAGAGGTTTTTTTAAGGGTCTCCGGAACCGCCCCCGATATATACACACACACACATATACATACATGCATGCATGTTCTCTCTCTCTCTCTCTCTCTCTCTCTCTCTCTCTCTCTCTCTCTCTCTCTCTCTCTCTCTCTCTCTCTCTCTCTCTCTCCTTCCTAGTCGTTTTTCTTTCTTGCCAAGAAAAAGGCCACCACCTCTCTCCTTCCTAGTCGTTTTTCTTTCTTGCCAAGAAAAAGGCCACCACCTCACCCGACCCCTACTTCCCATACCCCGTCCCTTAACCGCCCTAAAAACCCCACCACCATTAATGCCACCTTGTCCCTCCATCTCCGAAATTCCCTATAAATATCCTCCCCCACGACCATGCGAACACACACACCCAAAGCATCACCAAACAATCCTCAATTCAATCCCAAGGTTAATTCCCAATCATCAAACTCGAAGTCATCTTCCCCAATTCTCAAAGTTTCGATTTCAATCCCATTCAGCAAATTCAAGGTTTTATAATCCTTTCCATCTCTTCTCTAAGTACATTTATGTGTTTTTAAGCTTAATTATACCTCCCACGAGGTTCCATGCAACGAAACTGAAGAGAACAAAAAAAATTCAAAATCCAGCGTCAACCTTGCGGCCGCAAGCTCTAGACATTTTCTTTGCGGATTGCAACATCTGACCAGGTCAAACATTGCGGCCGCAACCCTCCACCGCAAGGTCACTTCGGTTTTTTTTTTTTTAAATCACTCCGAAACTATTTTCAACCCTCCAAACATGATTATTTAAACTATTAAGACCCCTAACAATATTATGCGATCCATTCTAATATTTTATTTATTTAGTTATTAAATTAAATTTAGTGTATACACTAATAAATCCTTTCTTTTGTTATAAAAGCTCATTATTTAAACCAATCCTTTCTTTTTAGCCACAATAAATAAAATTAAAACGAAAAGAACCTTAGCGACATAATGTGCATAAATGATGATCAAATAAAATATTAATAGTAACGATAAGTTTATTTTTCTACTAATGATTCTACTTTATTATTTTCGCAATTTAAACGTTATAATTAATGTTATAATTGCCTTTTTTTATAATCAAACTTGTAAAACCTACTACTCCCTCCGTCCCTTTTTTTATAGTCCGGTATTCTATTTTGGGCTGTCCCTTAATAAGTGTCTATTTTGCAAAGTTAGTGAGTAAAAGTTGGTGCATTGTCTATTTTGTCCCTAAAAGTAGATTCCATTTTGAAAAGTTAGTGAGTAAAAGTGTAATGATGATGGGTAAGTAAGGATAATGGAGGAAAAAGTTAATATGAAAGGTATAATGATGATGTTTTTTTAATAAGTTGAAATTACAAAGCAGGACAATTAAAAAGAGACGGAGGGAGTACTTGTTTTCATATCAGATTAAGGGCAACGGTCCATTTATAAAATGCTATGTGATTTGCTGTTCGATATCATTATGTTGTTTCAATATTTCGCATCTTATTAATTATTGTTCGATTCATGAACCTACATGTTAGATCGGACATAGAGACATGGGTTGGTAAAAGCTAGAAATCACCTAGAGGTTGCTAGGTAAAGGATGAATTGGAAAGTTTTAGGAATAGAGGTTGCCTGCAGGTGGATGTCGAGTGGTGAATATTTTGAGATGGGTTCTAACAGGGGCCCAGTGATGTGATCTGAGATTGGTGCTAAAAGGGGTCTGGTCTTTAATATGGGTGCTAACAAAGGCCCAATGGTGATATTGAGATGTGATTTGTGATCGATGGGTGCTAACAGGGGCCCAATGGTGAATGTTTAGGCGAATCCAGTCGTGTCATGGCTTGATAAGCTATTCCTTTGTAGTGGAAAGATGCACGCTCGGTAAATAACTTAGGTGTAATCGCAATAGCAAAAGGGAGTGATTTCATGGGACAGGGCATGGCTAATGGTTGGAGAGGAAAGTATCTTATGGAGAAGATCTTGGATCACACATCAGGTTAAAGGATAGTAAGAAAGGGATTATGTGTTATTCTGTTGTTTATATTTCGCATCAATATTTTATTGCTTACTTGATAGCTGTAATGTAACGGAATGAATGGATAGGATTATGGTACTGGGTGAATCTCATCACTCACGGATACATTTGTATCCTGGTAAATCGGTTGCTCAATTCGGCGATCAATATACCAGAGAGTGCAGGATTCAATGGTGAAGCAGTTTGACACAGGAGAGACCCCTGAGGCGGAGACTGAGCTAGTGGTGCATGGGATTCGTATCAAGATTAGAATCGGCTCTGACAAAGTTGTTTGATAAATTCGTTAAACTTAATGTATTTTGATGCAGTAAAATTTATTTAGGGGTTGTAATAGTTAAACCTCTATTTTTGATAAAATTGTATTCAATTTGCTGGATTTTGACTAAAGAAGTAAATCTTTCTCTAACAAATTATTATTTAATGCCTCTGAAATTCCTTGGAAAATCAGAGCGTTACAGGCATCAAAATTATACTCCTCCTTCCCAAAATTATCTGTGTCCTCTATGGAAAGACGTATAATTTTTTGAAAAAAAATAAAGTACTTCTGTGCATAATTTTTTCCAATTTCTCCCACAATGAATAAAAGATCTAATTGAGTTCTTTAATTTGATGAAAAAAATTTGAAAAAATTATGCACAAAAGTATTTTATTTTTTGGTAAAATTACACGGACACCCCCTCATCTATCTGGTTTGGACACGGACACCCCCTAACCTTTAAAACCGCCCATACACACCCCCTCATCTACTGAAAAGGGAAAAAAGCCTCAACGCTGTCAACGGAATGAACGAAATGTCAAATATACCCTTGGTGAAATTACACGGATACTCCCTCATCTATCTGGTTTGGACACGGACACCCCCTAACCTTTAAAAACGCCCATACACACCCCCTCATTTACTGAAAAGGAAAAAAAAAAACCCTCAATGCCGTTAACGGAACGAACGAAATGTCAAATATTCCCTTTGTTATGAAATAGAGCAACAAGCATACGCCACACTTCACTCGATTAGAAAATTCTCTCCACCCTACTCGATCATGGCACCTCTGTCTCTCTTCCTCTCCCTCTTCAACTTGCATTGTAGATCATGGCTAGCCCTAGATCGTGAAGAAAACCTAAGTTTCGAAGAATATCGGATCTTGTACACTGTAGAAAAGCTGAAGATCGTGACAAATCCTACTTTTGGAAGGTATGTTTTATATGTAAAAAAATTCTAGATCATGGCCCCCTTGAGGACTTCAAATACAAAATTGATGACAAGCAAATGCAAAACAACAAAATCCCCAATTTTTAAAAGTTATCGAAGTCACCACTGTATAACACCTTTCAAAAAACCCTACTATTCCCCAAAAAAAACCCTAATGTATTCATATATCATATAATATGAACATATACATCTACATTTGTGCCATTTAATAAGAAAATCTAGAATTTTTTGACATATAAAACATACCTTCCAAAGTAGGGTTTGCCATGATCTATAGCTTTTTTACAATGTACACGATCCGATGTTCTTTGAAATTTAGGTTTTCTTCACGATCTAGGGTTAGCCATGATCTACATTGCAAGTTGAAGAGGGAGAGACAGAGGCGACAGAGGCGCCATGATCGAGTAGGGTGGAGAGAATTTTCTGATCAAGTGAAGTGGCGTATGCTTGTTGCTCCATTTCATAACAAAGGGAATATTTGACATTTCGTTCGTTCCGTTAACGGCATTGAAGGTTTTTTTTTCCTTTTCAGTAGATGAGGGGGTGTGTATGGGCGTTTTTAAAGGTTAGGGGGTGTCCGTGTCCAAACCAGATAGATGGGGGAGTATCCGTGTAATTTCACCAAGGGTATATTTGACATTTCGTTCATTCCGTTAACGGCGTTGAGACTTTTTTCCCTTTTCAGTAGATGAGGGGGTGTGTATGGGCGGTTTTAAAGGTTAGGGAGTGTCCGTGTCCAAACCAGATAGATGAGGGAGTGTCCGTGTAATTTCACCTTATTTTTTTATTCAAAAATTGCACGTTTTTATGCATAGGGCAGTTATTTAGACCTTAACGGCTTCTCTTGATCAAAAGTCCCATCCATTGGTATACGCCGACATAGACCAATCCATGTGCCACGAGTTCTCTCTTATTTGAAGGAGTAGCTATTGAACTTGACGATTAGGCTTTCGAAAAGGGAGTTCTTTTGACTTTACAGATATGGCTTTTTCGGCTGGGGACGGAGCTAGGGAGTACATAATAATAAAAAGCTAGTAAGATAAACTCAAAGAGGTTGGCTAGCTAGTGGTCTAAGGCACGCTACTTAAGAGTTTGCTCGACTCTCCTAAGATTTCAGATTCAAAATCTTTCAAATATTATCAATTATTTCGGGGCCAGTGTATGAAGATAATTACTTTAGTTTTAACTGAGATTCCGTAAGTAGGCAGTGAGATTAATCTTCAAAATTAATCGAGATGCACGTAAACTAACCTGAAATTATATATCTCAAAAGGATAAGACAAGACCAGTTAACTACCACGTGATTGAGAAAGAAAACAATCACTTTGTACATTTCACTAGGTTTTGTCACTCTTTTGTGGTGCTGCGAGTTTGATACGTCTTATTGATTCCATTTGACCCTAATAATACATTAGGAAAACAAAGAAAAGTACATACCATATATCTTGCATGTTTGAAGTGAGACCACAGCAACACCAGAATTGCTATTACGGTCAGTAAAAGCACATGAAAGATATCACAAGGCATTGGATTGGACTCAAAATCGGTACTCTCTCCGTCTCTAAATAAATGTCTGGCCCGCTAACTCAAGCTTTTAAATAGACACATTCTTTTCGTTCAAAAAATTGGGAAAAATACCTTCGCCCCGAAAGTATTTTTTCCCATTTCTTTTCAAATTTTTTGACCCAAAAAATGCACGTTTTAAAATGCCTAAGTTTGCGGGCCGAACATTTATTTTAGAAATGGAGGGAGTATATGGTTAAGATCATGAATGAATGTAACTGACCCCAAAAAAAAACACGTATGAATGTGCTGTCACTAGATATTATTATTAAATGTCCAATAAGAATGTGGAAAAGGAGTATAGGGTTCAGTATCTTAGTATTACAAGGGCGAGTACATGCATATATGCAATAAAAAGAATTTAGAAACATGTGTAAATATAGATTGCGACGATTATATAATTTACTTTTGAATATAACTAAATGCAATTTGTAACTTGAAAGTAGGTTTTCACTAGTCCTTTTACATACCCCTCGGTCCATCCTGATCACGTGGTTAATGATCAGGACGCATATGGTTATATCATTATTCGTCCTCAAGAAGATCGATCATTAATGTTTTTGTGATTGTGTGATCGATCATATGTGCTTCTGTCAATCTACCCATGCATGAGGGGCTCCACAAGAGCGTGGCCAATATCAGACTCGACTCATGATTTTGGCTATGCAATTTACAGTACGTCAAGGTTTAATCACTGGCTCCAATACTACTACTCTTCTAATTAATCTCTCAAGGTACAACAATTAATCATCATATGTTAATTTACACCTCTTAACTCACCGCGTAAATTACATAATTACGACAGTGGGACCCACCTCGTCTGTAGGATAAGCACGTCCCCTTTTCTTACATGTCTCTAGTAAAAAAGTGAGAAACAAATAAGTTGCTGCTATTTCTAAAAACATATGATGATCATGTCGGCAACACAAGAAATTTTTCAATGCCGGGTGGGTGTCACATGATGTCAACTCGGCACATTCAGGTCATCCATTTTAGTTTTGGCTGGCTCGAATTTGGAGAGATAAAGAGGAGATATTGAGAGTAGTGGGGTGAGAGGAAAAAAATGATTTCAATTTGAACCGTCCAACATACTTTTAGACGGTTTTAAATGGGCTGCTAGGGTACTACACGAGCACGGCCACGTGGTACATACACACCCGTTACCGAAAAATTTCTCAAACGGCAACACAGTAAATCAATTGAAGGAGTACCTAGTTTGTAATTTCATCACTTCTTCATATATATATATATATATTTGTACTGTCACAATGTCACTGCACTGCCAAATGTGTCAATATAAGCAAAAGGCATAGTTTCATCTTCACAAGGGGTTATATGCTAACACAATTGAGAGAGAGAGAGAGAGATATGGCAGTTGGTGGCTTTATTACACAAATGGTAACAAATGCTCACACACCTAACTAAGGACTAAGGTGGATGCATGCTTGTGAGCAATCATCCCTGCTAGCCAGTATAGGAAGCCCATATTCACACCATCACTCTTCCAATCTCATTAAAATATCTCAAACTCCAAACCTAACCAAACTCCACCCACCGCCGCCACCGGCCACCACCGCCGCTCCTCTCCTCTTTCCCCATCATGGCTTCCCAAGACGATATGATCCAGCCCAACTTCCAGTTCCACGTCACAAACCTCACCCACACCTTAATCCCACACCACACCCTCGGCCTCATCCTCATAATCATCATCTTTGCCATCATCTTCCTCTCCGCTTGCTTCTACTTCTACTACCACTTCATCTCTCTCTACATCCCTTCCTCATCAACAACAACAATTAACACAACAACAACAATTAACACGGCCGCCGCCACCTCCAACAACAACAACAGCTTGAGCTCCTCCTCGCCGCCGGCCTCTCAGCCGCTCGGACTCGACCCCGCCGCCATCAGCAACTTACCCGTTTTCCCGCACCAGTCGACGGCGGTTTCCGACAACGAAAGTGGAAGCTGCGGCAACAGTACCGTTAGGGAAAGCGAGTGCTCCATTTGCTTGGGTTTGTTTGAAGATGAAGAGATTGTTAAGGTTTTGCCAAAGTGTCAGCACGCTTACCATTCGGAGTGCGTGGATAAGTGGCTTAGTGCTCGATCCAGTTGTCCCCTCTGCAGGGCTTCTCTCCTGGTTGATTTGTAGTCGTATATCTATTATCAGATGGTACTCAAAAGCAGTGTTCTAAAACTCACTATTCGGTATTCGCTCGATCAGGGGCCTTGGAGCGAGTGCTCGGCGTTAGACGGTGAGTGCTCGGAAAGTAATGTCCACCGAGTAGGAAATTAGTCCCCTCGGCCAGGCACTTTGGAGAGAGTACTCGCCGAGAACTGAGCAAGAAATGTCGAATTTTAGAACACTGCTCAAAAGCCAAAAGGAGAAAAGAGAAATCAATGATTAATGTACGCTTTTTTCATTACTGATCATATAGTTTGTTTGTTTGTTCTCGTGCTGCTGTGCATTTTGTCTTTGTTGTTACTTTTTTGTTGGATTTTTCCAAGAAAAAATTATTTGGATCTTGTCGGCTTGACCGGAATGATTAATTCTCTTTGTAGTGGTCAAGGCATGATCAGACTTAGAGGTTTGCTCTTCCTAACGTCTCAGGCTCGAAATTTCTTAATTAATTAGGTGTTGCTATCAATTCTTTTGGGGATATTCATAGGGAGCATTTACTTTGATTTCAAGTGAGACCTTGTTAGTGGACGATGGATTATTTTATGGCCGTCTAACTCTAAGAAGTAGTCGAGGTACGCGTAAGTTTGTCCGGATACCTGATTATCAGAAAAAAAAAAAAAATAGGTTTTTGCAAAAGAAGCACGCTGGGGCGCTGCCTAAAATCATGTATGTGTTGCCTAAGATCATCGTGCGAGCTGCATTACAAAAGAAAAATTAATACTCCACTACCAAACAGAAATTTATGAAGAACAGCAGGGCCTGACTACGTCAAGTAGGCTTGAATATCCACAAGTAAGGGACTTGGGCTAAGATCAGCCCGGGCCGGTTAATCTCATTTTGTCTCCAAAATTACTTTTAGGTGGAGACCACGCCTCTTTTTGAGATCAAATAGGTCCCTCTTTAAGTATAAAAAAATTTTTAAAAAATGGGATAAATTACAAAATCTTTTATCAATATGTCACATTCATTCTCCATTTTGAAGTAGATATGAAAATCTGTCACAAAATAGGTGCGTCATTTGCCAACACATTCGCACAATGATTTGTTTCCAGGTAGACGTGCTTGATGAACACCGCTTCAAATTCTTCTATGAGAGACCTGCAATAAGTAAAATGTTTACCAAAGTGGGTGGCTTGTGGTGTGATGATCACCAATCAACTGTACCATACCCAAAGCATCAACTTTGATTTCCAACTTGTTCGCATGTCAAGAAGAGCCATTAATTGTTGATTAGTCAAGTGTCATTAGTTGGTTTGGTTAGCTAAGCTGTGTTTGTTATTGTGCCAGCTGGCTCTAGTGATGTAAGCTTGTGATGTGATGATGTAATCAATTCTGTTTGAGATCGTGCAAAAGTTATGTTTCACTTTTCTAAAAAGTATTTTATTTTTCAAACGATGGTAATTTCAAATATAATGAAAATAAAAAATATTTTTTCAATTTTTTTTGTACCGTTTAAAAGATCTTAATGAGATCTATCAAACAAAATTCATATTGATAGAAAAATTATTTGTATAAATATATAATTTTTAAACTTAAAATTACATTCTTTTCAAAAAATCCTTTTTTCACAAAAGTGAAACGGCCCCTAAACACTGATCTTCCCATTTTGTAACACTGAAGTCACAATAAAAAAGAAATCAAGATTCCTCTCTCTCTTCTTCTTCTCTCTTTCTCTATTTCTTTAATTTTCTACATGGTATCAGAGCAGGGCATGTTCCACCTACATTTTAAAAATTCACAATCCACACCCCACGATGACAAACCAGCAAAAAAGCTGCATAATGATAGTACCCAAAAGTGGCCACACGTGACAGACTTCAAATGCGGCTGCACGTGAAGGGGATGTTAAGGAAATAAATCACACATTGCTTTGGAGTGGAACGTGTAATCACTTAATAACATATGGGATCTCTCCACTCATTGCCAATTAGCTTTGAGATGGATATAAAGTTTCTACATTTTCTGCCTTTGCCAAAACCAGGGCATCCCGTAAAGCCAAAATTTCAGCCGCGAGGCTGGAGTACGTTCACCTGCAAATTTCTATGGAAACCACCAACCCATCTACCAAAGTGATCACGGAGAATACCTGCCGTGCGCCCAGTGCCGCATTAAAAGCTCCGTCTGTGTTGAGCTTGAAAAATTTTCACCAATGCCATTTCTCTGCCCCTTAGGTTTATCCTGGACCAAGAAATGCCATTCCAAGGCCTTGTTTAAGATGGTCTTAGCAATAGAAGCGGGGTCTGGCCAATTCGAGTTGGAGTTAAATTCGAAGATGCGCTTATTTCTATCCTATCGACCCAAATATGCCAAAAAGCAAAGAGGAAAACGACTTTCCAAGGGGGTGCCCGAACAGTGGTGGAACTGAACTCACCATTCGGAGTGAGATGCCTAATGATGCGATCAGGTTGGTTGTTGAACCAGTACTGGAATGTGGTTCTGTAGATTGAATTAATTATAAGAATGGATTCCGGGAAATCAAAAGAAGTTACTAATGCCAAGGTTCCAACTTTTTGTTTGGGCTTTCTTTGTATTATTTGGGTGTTGGGTTGACCTTTATTGTATTATTTGTTGTAGACTCTGGTAGATCCTTGGGGTGTTATGGGTTCTGCCCTTTTGGTGTATTGTTTAACTTTTTGTTAAATTCCATTTCCCTTTCCCCGTTTTCTAATGATATGCATCTTTTGCGGATAAAAAAAAATGCCAAGGTTCCAACTAAGATTTGTCCAACAGTCACGAACTAAAAGATCAGTTTCATGGTGGTGAAGGGGGCCCTCCATTTTTAATCGAAGGGTCCCATCCAGTTACATGTCCCACCAAAGGAGGTAGACAGACCAATATTGCCCAATCGAACACGTGTACCTTTATCAAAGAGTTTCTTTCCCACTTGAATTTGGGTTGTATATGCCCTAATTTTGTTAAATTTCTTTGGGGGTTTTCAATCTAAAATTAAATATTGTTAATAGATGGAATCAAGATTGGATGACTTTGGTGAGCGATGTGGGATAATGTCTAACACTCTAGCTCACATGCAGCCTAGATGCACGTGGAGTTATGAATTGATGAGGTAAGACAATTTGACTCAGACAGTAACGCGGGATAAAGTCTAACAAAGTAATTACGTTGATGCGAGTTTTCAATAAAGTCTAACAAAGTAATTACGTTGTACCGCTAAATTAGGTTATACTACAGTATATATGTAAGCTTTAAAATAGAAAAATCACACTACTCTCACTTAAAGAAACAATATTTAAAGCAATTACTTTTTTAAAAAATTGAACTAGGCTCCATGTGTGTCTCTACCGACTCTGCTACTGATTGCGTTCAGCCATTTGTATAAATCGTAAATGCCGGCATATTTAAAATGCAAAAAAGACAGGAAACACTATTGGTGATCTTGGGGCACCGGCATGGCCGGCGTCTTTAGGCTAAGGTCCATGAGACTCGCAAGTCTAAAACCTTATTTTCTTCCATTTTCAAAAAGAATTTTTCAAAATATTCCAGCTAAATTGTCTCTAAATTACTCCTAATTTTAACATTTTTCTCTCTATCTCTCTACACTTATTACTCCTACTATTTTTCAAAAAAAAATTCAAAACACAAACCAAACAAAGCGTTAAGCTCCCAAAAATGTCCAAAAATTAGGATCTCCACTTATTTTTAGTACCTAGTGTATATATATATATATATATATATATATATATGTGTGTGTGTGTGTGTTTGTGTGTGTGTGTGTGTGTGTGTGTGTGTGTGTGTTGCTATAGGGCCCGTTTGTTAACTCATGAATATGTGCTCTTTCACATAAACCCGGTAAAAACGGAATGGAGGAAAAAACAAAAAGTGAGAATAAAATTGGATCACAGGACGTTGGGATCACTGATCTCTAGGAAAATTATTCAGTGTGGTGAATGTATCATTAACATGGATGCATTTTTTTTTCCCTTAAACGATAATTTCCATTGCAAACAAACTCAACGAACTAACGAAGAAGGAATTACACATTAAGTGATAGGATATTAAGGGCCTTATTTTCGAAGATCGTCATATGCCTCTGAAACTCAGAGCCGGCCCTGAGCACCGGCACGGGTACTCCAACACCCTTCTTCACCACACATTTTTGTTTGTCTCAACACTAAAGTTATGGACCGGCCCCAATTATCTACAATGTGCATGATTATTCAATATCCCAAGGCATTGCCAAATGGTGCCCAAATTATCTCGTTACCGCATAGTATTTGTGTGAGCTCCACACACTTCGTGGTGGTGGATCACACAAATGTGTGGTGGAAAAAAGAGCTGAGCACCACATGACAATACTCCTGCGGCTTGAATAATTTTCCCTCTCCCCATGTTCTCTGGTTATCAGCTGGAATTGGGTTGTGATGCGTGTTCCCCATTTCTTCCCCCTCTCTAGCTTTGTTGTTTCTTTTTGAAATTGAAAACGTTAGGTATTTGCTTTGCTATCAACAAAATCTCTCTCTTGGTGTGTGATTTTCAATTTATTTCTTTCAAGTTTATTGAAAATGCTAGGTTTCTGTTTTGCTACCAGCAAACTCTCACTGGATTTGGTTCATCTCTCTCTCTCTCTCTCTCTCTCTCTCTCTCTCTCTCTCTCTTCCTTGCCGGCCCTTCCTGGCTCCCTCTCTCTGTCATACTAGAATTTCTTTCGTTCAACATGAATTTAAAATGAATATTATCAAACGTGGAGGGGTAGAATAGAGAGTTTGTAGAAAAGTACCTGCACTTTGTGACTAGCTAAACTAGAATATAGTACCTGCACTTTGTGACTAGCTAAACTAGAATATACTCCCTTCCAAAGGATGGTATCAGAATTTTGTAATCGCGGAGCCGAACTATGAACAAGGTTTTGAAATTTCAAGGTTTGAGAATCTAATAGTTTGTTTGGTTTAGATTTTGAATTTTTGGATAGTAAGTGGAGAGAGATAGAAAAAAAATGAGATTAATAATTAAAGAAAAATCTTATGGGAGACCGTGCGCAGAAAGAGAAATTGAGATTTGAGACCCGAAACGCACACATTCTTAAAGCATTTTAAATGTCTAAATAACATCCAATATAAAATACTATACTTAGGTGTTCTCAACCAAAAAAAACAACTAATTTAATATTAATTTTTTTTTGGAAAAAAAAAACTCATAAACCGCGCGGGGGCCTTGGCCCCCATAAGTCCGCACTTAAATTCGTCACTGCTCCCTCCATCTCAATTTAACAATCTTTTTTGAAAGTTTGTGTCACTTTTTAATTAATTATATTTCATAATTTATAATATTATATGCGATTTTAAAAACATTATATTATAAAACTAATCGAGATCTATTGATGCAGGTTGATATTTTAATTATTCTAGAAATATAGAAAGTTTCGTTTATTATTTCGAATTTAGTATTTTTGTAGGAATCTTTCAGTTTTAGCGTAAATTACCTAGAATATTAGGTTTTCTTACTTAGGTTAATTCTATTTCGTTGTTATTATTTTCTTATTCTCCAACATTTAAGTTTTTAGCTTTCCTTTATTTTATTTCCTTTTTACTAGTATTTTTAGGCTATCATTATAAATAAGAATGTACTAATTGCCTTGGGGCAAAGGGGTTGTTTATGATTGAATAATGAAAATTGAGAGTTTTTTCATTATTGTGTGTTCGTAAAGGGAGTACATCTAGTTCATATTTGTTCGTGATTGTTCTTGTTATGTGTTTCTTCTTTATCAACATGCCTCTCTGCGTCATTTATCAAATAACATCCATATTGGATATAAAATTTATTACCTATTTAAAGGTATATCTAGTTTTTTATCGGGTTAGAATAGAACGAGAGACTATTAAATTGAGACGAAGGGAGTAACAAATTTGGCTGGGTATTTTGCCTAGAGATTGGTGTTAAGGTATCAATTGAGAAGTTTGGCCTAACTTTGTGTTAAATTTTTCGTATATTTATTCATTTTGATGATATGAATCATAAAAGTATAAGTCAAATTAAACATTTAAAATTTTCATGAAATTGTTCTATTTTGAATTTTTTTTGCTTTTAATTACTTTTTTAATATTATCACTCCTAATTTTTATGTTTTCAATTTCTCGCGACAGGATGGATATAAAATTTTAAAAACATAAGCGCATAACAAATAAAAAAAATAACAAGAAGGATGAAAAAAAGAAAAAATAAAAAAGAAGGACTTATATATTTTTAAAAAGAAGGATGAAAACTATTAAGTTAGACCATGGACGATGATCTCTCTACTCTCTAGATTCTCTGATTCATTTAAACATTAGATAACGAACGACTTTTTCCTTCCAGATACACTCCACCTCAACATTCTCTTCAACGACCCGCCACCGCTTGCGACGCCGACGAACGAACCACCGACACATCGCCATCGCTGCCGCCACCCATCCCTCCCACTTCCCTCGCATCACCGGAACTCGGAACCTCAACCACAATTTCCGAAACACTCACCGAATCCCCACTCGCATCAGCAACGTTTGACACTTCCGAACTAACTTCGCCTCCCTGGGTCCCACTCGCCAACGCCCGACACGTTGGACAACTGGAGTGGGACCCCAACCACATGTCGATGCAGTCCACGTGGAACCGGTGCCCGCACTTTCCCAGTTTCCTCCCGATCTCTCCCCCTTCAAACGCGGTTAAGCAAATAACGCATTCCAATTCTTCCGGGTTCTCCTCCTCCCGGTACACGAACAGGGGTATCCTAGCAATTGCCGAAGAATCCAAGCCCTTGGTTGGGTAACTCTCGGGGTGACGATGGAAACGGGTGTGAGCCAAGAGGAGAGATGCGGAGAATACTTGTGTTGTGATCATCCTAGGCGGAGATTGGTTTTGTCGGGTTAGGAATAGTTTGGCGTAAATGTGGAGCAAGGCGATGAAGACGATGACTAGGAGTAAGGCTACTAAGGCGGAGGAGATGAGGTCTCCTCCTCCGCCGCCATATGATGACGATGATGATATGCTCCTCCGTGCCGGATTTCTCAAGGCCTGTATGGTTGGAGTTGGACTGAGCATTTTCACTCGACGGAGGAGTATGAGGAAATGACGGGAAAATATGTAAAATGGATTCCTTTGGAGTGGGAACGTAAAAGTCGTTGACGACGGACTAAATTGCCGGCATTTGTGCCCTGGTTTCTCCTACACTGCGTCTGCTTGTTCTCTCTCTCTCTCTCCGCGTTCTAAGCTGTGGGGGGTTTTTAAGGTCAAGACAATCCCAGGATTTAATGAAGATCTCGTGAAGGCGACGGCAGCACTGGATTAATGTGCATGTATGATGTCACCGGAATGGGTTAACACTGAATCTCAGTGTTGCTAGGACGGAGGATAATATGTCCATAATTCTTTAAAAAAAATAGATATTAATATGTGTATATATATATATATATGTCACAGATACAAATGCATTTTCATACATTTCTCGAATATCAATATACATTTTACTTAGTATCCTCCACCCTTACTTTATATTTGGCTTCTTAAAACTCAATAGTAATGGCCATCTGAAAAATATTTTAAGTGGTAGTACTATAGAAATATATAGGGGTGAGCATGGTCCGAATTAGTTCGGTTTCATACTAAACCGAGAACCAAACCAATACTTACAGATTATGAATTTGGAGAACCAAACCAACCCACAAAAGTCATAAAACCAAACCAATCCAAACCATTTAAATACGGTTTGGTTTCGGTTTTAAACCACGGTTTGCTTTGAATTAAGTTATTGTTTTTAAAAAATATTTAAAGTACTTAACATTATGAAGATAAATTAAAAAAATACATATATTTAAACCAATGCCATTCAAATTATTAAAACACACTAATATTAACCAACTAATTAAGAGTAGAAAACCAAAAATTGCCTCAAGTCTTAAACTAAGAAAATAAAATGCTGGTAAGTCACTTAAATGAATCAACTAAGTATACCAACTACTAAACATCTTAAGATAGTTTAACCAAATAAAAGGCCAAAAATAATTTCTAAAACTATTGAATTGAAATGAGGTAGCAAAAGGGCAATAGTAGCAGCATGGTAGAAACCAACTTGTGATATCACTCTACATCAAGGTTCATATCATTATCTTGGCAATGAAGGAAAATTAAATATTGCCATGAATTTAATGGAATCAATAAATTAATAAAGTAGTTGACTAAAAGCTCCCATATTTATTGGGTGAATCATAATTAATTTATATATGTGTGTGTATGTATGTATTATACGGTTCGGATCGGTTTGGAACCATAACCGTAAATGTGAATCCATAAACCAAACCATATAACACGGTTTCTAATTTTTTTAAACCATGACCAAACCATACTACTAAAAATCCAAACCAAACCCTCCGGTTTGGATTGGTTTGGACTGGATTCGTGGTTTGATGGATTTTTTGCTCACCCCTAAAAATATATATTCTCAATCACAGTTATTAAGTTATTAATAAATCTGAATCAGTGATTATCAAATGGCCATCAAGATGCAGTTACTTCTTGCCGTCAAATATGTGCCTAAGACGCTGCGGACTTGTTCGGTTTGAATTTTGAGAGAGATTTTAAAGTATAATGAGTGAAAAGAGATAGAAAAAAATTATTGAAAACTGTGCAGTGGAATTTTGAGTACCCAAATGAACAAGACCTGCAACCACTCCTATTTCTTGCCTCCGAATTTGGACCGCAGAAGGTTGGAGAAGATCCCAGTACCCATTAAAATATTATTATATCATAATAACATGTACACAGAAATAAGTACACAGAAATATTATTATTGATTGTCCGTCTCGACTAGAAAAACTAAAAGTACAAAAATGACAAAAAATTTAAAGAATCACTAAAGACAAAAAATTTGGATTATTTTTCTGAACTTTATAACAATTTTTGTCCTTTTAAATTTTTTTTGCCTAGACGATTCAATAATTCATAACAACTAACAAATTTTCAAATCAAACAAAAATCTTATCCAAACTAGTCAAATAATAAACAGAAAAGCTATGTGCACAGCAGCTGGTACACAGCAGATGTGCACAGATCCCATTTTCTCCCGGCTCGGGTCGTACAAAGATGATCCGAGCTGCTCATTTTGCCTAAATTCTGAAGTGATTTTGGGTGTTTTGTTAATGCCTCTAACGATATCGAACGAAGCTCATTTTTTACAGAGATCTTAAACAACATATTTAGAACAAAATGAGCGGCTCGGATCATCTTTGTGAGACCCGAGCCGGGAGAAAATGGGATCTGTGCACAGCTGCTGTGTACCAGCTGCTGTGCACGTAGCACATCTCAATAATAAAGGTAAGCCAAACCTAGCCACCACATAATTTATTTTGTAGCTCTCCTATGTGTCTAATTTAGCTTACATGCACCTCGATTAGTCTCTGAAGAACCAAGAGTCTAATCTAGCTTACATGCACCTTGATTAGTCTCTGAAGAACCAATGACAACGTCCACTAGCAGCAAAGAGCCCATTTAAATACTATTGGACAAATCTCGTATAGACTGGTCTAATCAGAGTTATTAACACGTAAAAGGTTTTGAACCTTAGATTTAGGAGCGGGTTAGGGTTTTGTGGGGCTGAGTCTGTCGAGTGGGTCTTCTTGAGCCTATTTGTTTTGGGCTATGTTGTATATTTTGGTACCTGGTGTGCTAGATTGTATTATTTTTGGGCTCCCGAGTTTGACCGCAGGGGTTGGGTTTTGGCTCATGTATTGTGCTGTCTAACTTTTTGTTAGATTTCCCTTTCTCCTCTCCTCATTTTTAACAAAATTTTGCCTATCAAAAAAAAAAAGTTAGAAAAAACCCCATAAATATCAAGCCTTAACTATCAGACCAATCCTTTGGGGTTATACTATATGCCCTTCAAATAGATTTGGCATCTCCAAATTTCACATTAAGGCTGGAGATGCTCTAGAGTGACTTTTTGTGGGGAAGGACCTTGAGATTACCAATTGACATGAATTCATTGAGTTTTTTGTTAGAATTTTAAGAAAAGCATGTGACACTGATCGAAACATATTCTATAACTTCTTGTCAAAATTGAAGTTCAGCTATTCTTTGACATTCTTATATTTTAATCAAATAAAGTATAACTGAAACCTCCACTTTAATTAGATAAATATGAAAAGATACAAAGATACCACGAAATATACGTGTAAATCATGCAGTATCAATCTGTAATATATAGCAATGTTGAATGACTTCCCTTGAGAATATATAGCCTAAGAGCACCACGTGGCAAGAATTTGTTTAATTGTTAGTAGAATATGAAGTAAAACATGTTATACTAAAGATATTCCTCAACCCTTTTTTAAAATTTTAAATTCATATCTAGCTCCTCTTCAACATTTTTATATTTTTAGTGACATACAAATTGTCTCTTTTCTTAACTATGTGGATATATTATAAAGATACAAGGATTCAAATGCAATTCATATCTAAATCATGTCAAACTGATGTCTATATTCCTTTGTGTTATTTAGGTTTAGTTATGCTTTAAAACGATGTTGTTACATCATCCACTACAGGCCCTCCGATTCCAGTTTGATGGTTTTCTTTATCTTCAGGGGTGCCAGGTGGATGGAAGAGAGAGTCTGCAAGTGTCTTTTGACTTCATAAACGAAGAGCGATCTATGGGACATTAACTCTGGACACAATTAGATCCGAAATCATTCAATTTATGTAGATTTACATACATGAAGGGTTATGTGTTCTTAGACTTTTTGATAACGGAACTACCACTCCTGAAATCCTCACCGCCCACTACAAGTCCACGGGAGTTGTAAGGTGTATGAATGGTTGCATCAATATCTTCCTGTGGGACTAATTAGAGTACATTTTTTAATCAAAATAAGTGAAACTTCTATTGAATATATGAGTAACTAAATATTCAAACAAACAAAATCAAAATAAATCCAGACCAGTACATTTTGCAACCTAAGAAATTCAATCATTAGAACTCTATATTTTTTACGCCATGGTATTTGTACCAAAACTCTCAAGCCACCACACCTGGATTGTTGAATAATTACTTAAAGACTTTTTATTTGTAAATCAAAGTGTTTGGGTCACTTGCCCAGACCTCAACTAATCTATAGGAGAATAATCATGTCATCCACTAGCGGGAGATCAATTAATCAAAGCCGGAGATGTGTTGGATAAATAATATCAAGAAATAGGATTTAATACTTGGAGTAGTGTTTGTTGTATGGAAAATTCTAAAATCAGCCCAATGAACTGAAAATTCTAAAAAGTATACAGAAATACGTGTTTTTCTTGTTTTCTAATGTACTTATCACCAGTCCAGTGGACTGAAACTAGAAACACCGTTGTATTTAAAGACAAGTCTAATGGGGATTTTGGTTTTTTAGGTTAGTACATCTTTTCTTCCGGGTTTTCATGCGGCTGCATGTATTGGGCGAAAAAAGGGATCAATGCTTCAAGTTGAAGCTCGTGACTTCTCTGCTCTGCTGGCTCTTTCTGAAGTCTGACCTAGTAATTCAAAAGACAAGGGCCACTCACGTTGCCAAACAGAAACAGAGCCTACCTTAGATTTGATTTCAGGTTATGCTCTTTGATTGTCGTACATAACGAAATTTCTGCCCCAAAAAGATTTGACAAGATATGGCCCCACTTATTACTCCTACGAGGAGGTTTGTACTTTGTAGTGTAAATCAGCACCCAAAAAAAAGAGGGTTCATTTCCAGTCCAGTTTTTCTACCGTCCAGTACGGTCCAGTTTTGGGCCGTTGTGGGCTCATTCCGGGCCCACAACAATGATCAGAATCGTTCATTTTGTAAAGCTCGTCGAATATGTCATCCATGCCAAAAATTAGCTTGATCAAATATCAATAGGTACATGGATGAAACAAATTTGTACAAGAAAAAAGTGATGACAAAAATTAAGTTGGAATTAATAATTGCCCATTTTTTTCATGTACAAATCTATTTTGTTCATATACCTATTGATGTTTGATCGAGCTAATTTTTGGTATGGATGACATATTCGACGAGCTCTACAAAATGAACGATTCCGATCATTGTTGTAGGCCCGGAATGGGCCCACAACGGCCCAAAACTGGACCGTACTGGACAGTAGAAAAACTGGACTGGAAATGAACCCAAAAAAAGAGGATGATATCATGACAAGGTGTTGTTACACTTTTGAAAAAAGTACTCTTTTTTCAAACAAATGTAATTTCAAAATTAAATATAATAAAAATAAAAAAAAATATGTGTTTAATTTTTTTTACACCGTTTAAAAGATCTTAATGAAATCTATCAAACAAGATCCATATTGGTAGGAAAATTATTTACGTAAACACATAATTTTTGAACTTGAAATTACCTTCTTTTTCTAAAAAATTTTTTTCTCAAAAACTGGAACACCCCTAAAGCTTACCATTAGCATTTTCTTTCGATCCTACATGTGGTACAAAAATACAAGAAAGAAGTGGTACAAAAATACAAGAAAGAAGTCAGTCCATAATTACTATATAAGGACAGAGCCAAGAATATTTGTAAGTGGGATCAACATTCGGAGAGATATTGTGCTAAAAATTGAATACTTGCCACTAAAAAATTACCCTTAGAGAAGTGATATTGTGCTAAAAATGCCTCAATATTCATAAATTATGCATAGAAGTTTGCAAATTCTGTATTTTGAATTGAAAAATGAATATTAAAATTCTAATTTCCGAAGGAAGGAAAGAATAACTTTTATACGCCAACGAACATAATTGTATTCTGGCAACAGATTAAAAATTGATTGTTAATTATTGTACTTATATGGTAAACATTCTTGATAATGTTACACCTTGTTAGTGAAAAAAATCAACTCACCCAAGAATTGCCTTCGCCGAGCATGCAACTTAGTATCTTAAAGCAAGTTCAATCCATGAGTTTGTATCTTTTCTCTTGCACGCCGGTAACTCCCATTTGTATCTCTATGATTGTGTGGAGCGGCATCTGAAAGTTGCGGAGCTAATGTAGTCAGATAACTTGGAATCAATATGATTAATTGTACAATTAACAGTTCAAGATCCAAATCCCAAGCAAGACGCGCTAGTGGAACTAGTATCTTCTCATGAGCATAAAGGCTAATGAAAATGCAGCATAAATAGTTGATGTCCATGAAAATCCTTCTGTTCTTATGTAGGTTAACGAAATACCTCAATATGTGGAATTTCTTTTAAAGGCCTATCAGCAAAATAAGCATATAATGCTCGCAATACCGCCTACACAAACAAAACAAAATTCAGTTTGGATAACTTTGATATAATCTTGACCTGCCCTAATTAAAAAGAGGGAAGCAATAAGACAGAATGTATGACCTGGTGAGATATCACCACAACAGGGGCACGCTGTCGTTCAAGCTCGATGATAACAGGCTCTAGCCTACAAGTAATACAGTTATTAAGTGCAAATCTTCGATAACTAAAGTTTTATCTGAACTGAAGACAGTTATACCTTTGGATTACATCCAGATAAGATTCTCCACGAGGATATCGATACCTCAACTTGTCCTTCTTACGCGACCTGACAAAAAGATTGCAAGTAAAATAGGCTCAGAAGTACCAAGGAAACTTAAAGTAAATGAAGAATTTAAAATTTCACTTGCCTAGCAGGCTCACAACATCAAATGTTAAAGAATCGCAGTTTCAATATTTCAAAAATAAGAATCACAACATACTCATACTCTTCGGGCATGTTCTTCTTTATTTCTTCATATGTCATTCCATCACATACTCCAGCATTTATCTCATCAAGAGCGCGCCATTGTATCTGAAAAGTCAAAGTAATGAACAGAGTCTAAGACTATTCTAAAACTAAATATGAACACCTAAGAACAAGATCAATTAAAAACTTATGATAATTTTTTTCCCCAAAAAAGAATAGATTTCCGGGCTTCACAGTTCACACTAACCTTTGGAAATCCAACAATTGAACTAGCTGTCATAATAGTTCTCTGCAATGTGCTAGTCCATATCTAGGCCACAGGCAAAACCACACAAATTCACAATAAGCATTTCTGGACTTTTACTCACAACTTCAATAACTGTAGGCTTGTGCTGTTGCAAGGAAGACAGGGCATTAAATCTCGTTATAAAAGTAGTTTTCACATACTCTTATGTGGTGATCGACCTATACCTAGATCTCCTAAAATCAGAACTAAACATGTATTTCCAAAAATGGCGAAAACTATGTTTGGAATGCAGGACCTAAAACTTTCCAAATGGTTACAATTCCAACTGCTAGACGTGACACTGTGACATTTTTAGTTTTGATTTCTGTTTTGTTGATACCCTCAAGTGACATCATAGGTAAAGTAATGTGGAAGAGGGCTCAATGCAAAATGACACAAGCACCAGATATGTTAAATAGCTCATGGCGTCTTTTTATTTTGGTTAACCGGAAATAGCTCTGGGTGTCTTGAGGTTGAGTAAATTGATAGGATGCATGGATACAAAAAAAACACAAGTACTAGCACCAAATAGAAAAATATACATACTAAAAATATGCACATCATAAATAATCAACTATGTTGGCAAAGCTTACAGAAGCAGCCCGCTCATTTTTTAGCCGCTTTTCCACAAAGTTAGCAAGTTTCTTTGCATAAATCTCTCCTGTATCACTGTTCCAAAAATATAGGGGGTCAACCAGCTTTCAGGTGGAAAAAAGGATAAAGATTCAACATAGAAATCACAAAGCAAATGACTGATCAAAGAGCGAATCTTAGGCTAGCACAACAGAATGAAGCCAATGCCCACCAGGATTTTCCAATCATTGCTTATTATTTAGATGGGTCACCAGTTTCTCAAGAAAGATTTATGCCATCGGCTCTTGATCCTTTCTTCCAGAAAGGGATTCTCAATTCCGCACCCAAAGAAGCATTCCCTACCGTAGCTTATCAACTTGATGGAAGCCACTTCTATCAACGTGTGGATGAGAATAAAAATGTATGGTGGGGAAAACAATCAGATCAGGCACATCTTGTGCAAAAGATGAGTGGTAGATATAGAAAACTAACGAAGTTACAGAAGATTAAAATAATTGTACTGTACGATTGGCCAAATAATCATAGAAAAACATAAAAAGTCAAAATGAAAACAGCATTAAAAGACATCAGTCCATAAGAATGTCAAAAAAATGAAGTATGCCAATACACGTCATATTTAATAAGAAGAAACTACGGATTCTTATATACTAATCCTTATTTAGTGCAAAAATAGTCAATTGCCAAGCAAATGACAGATTATCTTAGCATCAAACATATACTACTTGAAAGACTGTCATTATTTGTCAGCAGCTGGTGTTTAATACAATCCAAATGTTTATAATCCTGATGGTTTAGCACTTTATATTCTTTCAAGTGCCTGCAATAATGTTCCTTGTCACAGTTTCTTTTTTAACACAATATAATAACTCAACTGCCTTCATGTGCATCATTCTCATATCATTATATCAACAAAGGCTCCTAATTTACCATATCGACCAGTATATCTACAGATCTACCCATTGTTCAAGCACATGTCTTGTATTCCTAAAGGATGACATTTATATATCAGGGGGGTCAGACCACAAAGGACAGCTCTATTGGATCACTTGGCTCCGGTGGGGACAAATGTACAAGTGACTCTCTATGGGCCCTGCAATCAGGAGTCCGACGCCACTACTATAAGTGGGCACCATAATCCTTGAGAAGGCACAACAACAACAACAAAGGTGGTCCGAAGTGCTCCTCAGATACATGCCCCATGGGGTATGTGGGCCTACAAAAGCAACGCATTAATCAATCAACTCTGCCAAAAATCTATGAAATCTACAATTTGGTCCCAAGCTGGTCAAACAGCCCAAAATCACTACCCAAAATAGACAAGAAGGTAATCTTTATCCTATGAACAGGCTCCTTTAAACCATGAAAAGTCCTCTAGTTGAGCTACCTCACAACAAACACATCGAACAAAAGGGAGCTAACAACCAAGCCTTCTATTCTCCTCTCCCAACTCTGCCCCCCACCAGCCAAACCAAACTCCCACCACACTATGAAAGACCCACTGCTCCCAAAAAATGGAGACAAAAGTCCACAAACCTGAGGCCACCTGGCAACAGATGAACAAACAAAACAATTTTTTTTCATCTGGCTCACAAAGGCAGCATTTCCAATTCACTGCAATCTACCCCAAAATCTCCTTATAGCTGCATTCTACACAAAGAAATTAACCATTGGAGCTCCTACCCACCAAATGCCTTTCCAGGGAAAGTTGGACTTTCTAGAACGTGCTAATGCCAAGTTGAAGGAGTTAACCTCAATCTGGCCCTGTTGGCCACCAAATGATATCCTGCCTTCCACCAAACCCTCAAGGCGGAAAAAAAAAAAATCCTCACCTTGCCCCATTGCGTAATCTTCTACTGAATCTTCACTATCATGGCAATGAGAAAGCTAAGCCAGATAAGCCACCTCTGACGTATCATACCCACACCAACTCTGAAATCAGAACTTCACCCTATTTCCCCTACCCTCCTAATAGCTGAGCAACTTCAAAATCGCATCCCAAAAAATGCCGAAGCCCTTGTTAAGCCCACACCCATGCAACATCGAAACCTCCAGGCTCCAGGGATGACCAGTCAAACCCACAAAATCATATCTGGGACCAAATGAAGCCAAAGGGGACTCTCAGAGACTACCTCAAGTATCACTGAGCTCAAATCTCTCAGCTTCAGACTACTTTGACTATCACTGAGCTCAAATCTATAAGCTTCCATGATTTACGAGGTTTCTTTACCAACCTTAGAACCCTATCACTCACCCAAACTGTCAGATAAAAAAAGAGCATACATTCGTTGGTTTCCAATACATAGAATACAAAATCCAAAGGCAAATTTTCGAATTTAAGATAGAATTGTGGCCATTTTGACCAGTCACATTCAGAATTTCAAAAGATGACAAATGAAATAGAATCACAAACCTCACACCAGAGTCACCACCAATTCTTCCTCTAACGTTATCTCGACTTTCTCCATGCCTCGTAAGTAAAATTGGACGGGGTGTGAGATGCGTGTTCACCTGCAGGGCATTAATGAAAAATTGTGTTCGTAAGCAGATTCATTACGAGAACAGGGGGGAGATATAATCATCACTTCAACAGTCATCTTTACGTAGTGACCAAAGTCTCTGCTGACCAAAGAAACCTTAAAAATATCACTCTTGACCTTCGTGAGTATAACAGATGTAAACAAATTTTCTAGCTGTCTCTTTCATACAATGATTCTTCCTCCACAGATTACAATTGTTACAAGAGTAGTTCAACCATAAAAATGTGTTTCCATACTATATTCCCACAGGGACCAAGTAATTAAGATGGACTGATATTACTCCAGGAAGAAACACCAAGTTCCACTTATATAGTGGCGTTAGACTGCAAGTGAATAGTCATATGACAAGGATTTCTCACACTGCTCAAGGTCAACAATCACAACATACATAGTCCTCACTCCACATGATAATACCAATAGGAGGAGATTCCACCTAAAAACCACACAAACTCTAGACTCTAGTGCCTCTCAGCTTGTACAGCAAAATGCACAAGTATCTTTATACTATCACGACCACCATATTTTCTTAACCACACTTGTCTATTGAAAAGAAGGCAAAAAAAAAAAACAATCTTTCTTCAATCACTCTACCAGTAAGCTGGCTACTTCATTTCGAATCTAAATTGCCCACGTTCACGCGAAAAGCAGAAGACAAAGAAGACTTTCGCTAAAGACGAGCTATTCTTTATCCCGGGATCAGAATTTTTAAAGCTTATGAAATGCCAGATCATGGAAATCAGACTATATTAATGAATAGCAATGCCAACAAATTAACAGAGGGGACACAAATTAGGATAAATCAAACAGCATTACTCAATCAAAGTAAAAACAATACATACTAAAATCGAGGAAAAGCATACCAAGAAGAAGACTATTCTTCCTGGAAGATAGCCACTGATGTTGTTCACCTGGAAAAAAAAAAAACTTGAAAGATAAACCCTCTATGAACCATAGTATACTCTGGAAACATCCAGCAAAGACCACGAATATGAGCAACTAAGGTATTTACAGAGAAAAAGAAGCTCAACCTAAATGACAAAGAAACAGTAGTCAAGCCAATATGGAAAAAATGGTTAATATGCGGGCAAAAGTTGTGCATCCAAACATCTTCCTACCAATCAATAAGCACAATAAAAAAGCAGCTGGAAATGTTTTTTGTCTCCAGGTGGTGATCTCGTCAAGTACCCTTTAGCTAACTGGACAGACAAAATCATGGAAGTCGTCTCACATATCATTTTGCTATTTATATTGTGAAAGTGCAGCACAGTGGAAGTCAAAGTAAAACCCAATAAACCTTAGCATAACAGCAAGAACCAAGATCCAGTAGCCCTGGTCTCTAACTACTCTACCAGAATGACGTCAGCTAAGACCTTCAACACTAAGTTTCACCGTCAACCAATAACCAAAACTACAAGAAGTCGCTTGCCAAACCTGCGAACTTGCCCTAGTATTCCTTGATAATATTTCCAACCAATTGGTCCTCAAATTGCATATCTTTTGCACATGCCAATAACTGTATCTTCTGCTTCTTGTCCCCTGCTGTTGCATTCTCTCATCCAAAATGACAGATCTTAGCTCATTATATCCCTATCCTCTTTCTATTTCACTTTTTTTTCTTGAGAAACAAGCAGCCACCACCATCTTCTCCTACTCATGTTGTCATCCATCACGCCACCTTCTCCTGTGATGGAGATCCAGCTGTTATATGGTCTTGGGTAGAAGTCAACCCCAAAAGCTAGTTGTTGAAGTGACGGTGCCGTCATGCTCATATACTTCATACTACTTTGGTACCCAGGCAATGTGGAACTTCGCTCACACCCTCCCTCATGCACAGAGTGTTCAATCGGCAGCACCTGCTGAGTGCAGGCTAGAGACACGCACTCTATCCATCTCTGGTACCTAGCTTTGATATACCATAATACTTTGCAGAGAAAGAAAGTGGATTGTATTATTACTAATGTTGGTCAAAACCCTTACACAGGATAAATAGAAAACATAACAAAACCCTACATGGCTAAAAGGAGTCAAAGGACTATACAACTCTCAACAGAAAATATACAAGATACATTCACGCCAGCAAGTTGCCTTCGCCCTTCTGTCCCGCTTGCTAATTTGCTGTCTAAAACCAGACTTTCCTTTCTCTCCTTCCATGATTTCCTTTTTCCCAGAGGGAAACTTGTTTCCGGGCAGGTACAAAGAAAACGCACGGAAACTATTTTCTGAATTGCCCGGTAATTTGCCCAAACAAAAGTGAAGGTCGTATATACCCTTTTTTTCTTTTGGGATGGACAATATTAGTCCAGACTCCAGAGTGTCCATTAATCATTATAACCAGGTCAAGCCTGTGGGCATGTTGACGGTTACTTCTGCAAATACCAGATACCGAAGAGAAACAAAAGATAGCATTTGACATCCTTCAAGAAAATATAGATCAGCCTTCAATACGTATGCTATGCAGAAAAGACAATTTGATACAAAAGGATGATTGTACTGATAGTTAGATGATGATAATGACGACAAAATAGTAACTGTAACTTACTTGTATTTGTCCACCTTGGCCACTGACCATATCAATCATTTTGATGTATGATCCTTCTTGAACTGGCTCATAAACCTGCAACATTTATTTGAATTATAATCTTGAAATAATAAACTCCAATTTTGAAATGTGAATATCAGGAGAACAATTATTAAAAGCACTACTAGTTCAGAAAACTACTTTCTCATAGTTATCTAGCCGCATTTTGAAGTCTTGATATCCAGCTTCAAAATCTGGCCTGAAGAGAAACATAAAATTACTAACTTCTGATATGCTGACTCATATAAGAACTGGCTCATTTTAGTAAGCAGACATACTCTTCAGCGTAGTCAGGGCTTTGTTGAATTTTAAGCCGTATGTTTCTTTCAATAATCCGTTGATCATTGCATATTGTCTCCAAAAAAATAATCTGCAAGACAAAGTACATAATTTGCATCAGATATGAATGAGATAAGTACTAAATAAAAACATATTAGTGGAATATGCTGATTAGCCATAACAGCCCATTTGTTTCACACGGAAACTCAAGAAGTAATGGATCTTCCTGGCCTGCTATGCAACACACCTGATCCTCTTCAAAAATTGTATTTACCTTGCATTTTCCTTCAGCCATTTTCATCAGCATATTCCTTCGTTCCCTTGTGCTGTTTGTGGCATCAAATATTCCCACCTACACTAGATTAAAATAATTAATTAACAATGGAAACAACTGGGATGCAATGTATATAATCTAGAAAAACTTACCTGGCCACCTTCTTGCATCCAAGCTATCATATCATCCATGGCCAGGGCTGCTACCTAGTACCACGTGATGTATTAAAACTAAGGCAAAGAAAAAGGTTAATACAGTCCATTTGACAAATTGCAAAGTCATTATTCCCAAAACAATTGATTATAACAATAAAAAGACAGTATGTACAATACTATTGCAACATACTAGTGTGCTGGTTTGCACTAGGGGGGTGAATAGCAATTCAAAATGCTACAAAGGATGAACATATTGAAGGGAAGGCAGAAAGCAAATTTAAGGCATGAGAAAAAATGTTTCGCTTACTTGGACATGTGCCCTTTTGGCATGATAAATATTACTTCTACAAAGAAACCTAAAAGTAGGCTCATAAGAAGTACAATACCATTTCTAAAATCAGAAAGAAGTATCAGTATTGAAGATTCACCTCGTTTCTTGCCTCCTTGCCTTCTGGATTGTCGCCTCGGAAAAAATCAGCTGCCTGCACGCAGAAATGTGTGCTATAGTGAAGTTCCAATAGCATCCCCAAGTTTTCAGTCGGTGATGGGTGAAGGAGGTCCACTAGAACTTCATGGGATGCCCAAAAAGGTTTATTGGACCGCCACCACCCAATATCACATATTAGATGACATCATAAGCCATGTTACATAAGATATTGAACTACAAAGCATAAAAACCCAAAACACTGCAACCGTAACCAAGCTTCCCAACAGGGACAACTTTATCAGACCTGGTTAGCTCCATGCTTGAGGCGTCGATACTGTTCAACAACAACAAAATAAGTTATATCCATTTGTTTACGTGATAAGGCCTTCAAAAGTATGAAGAATAATCACCAAAATTACATAAAATCACCTTTCCAACATTGAAATGTTTGGTGTCATGACCCAACCAGCGAAGATATCGTGTGAGTTTAGCGGCAGTGAAAGTCTTCCCTCGAGCTGGCAAGCCGACCTAGTATGTAGGCAATACAGAGTCTTCATTCTCATTGACAAACGTAACATTTTTCAAATCCAACTCAAAGCATTATAAGCCTATGGACATCGACAGTTGCTTCTAGAATGGTGCTTTCAATTAAAACAAGAGAAGGAAAGGTGTTAACAACTAATCTATTCAGGCCAAACACTAAAATACCAGGACAATTGCCAGATGTCTATCCTCCTTTGGTCCAAGCAGTTGATCAGCCACAGCTGCAGCTGCAACAGCTCCAGCAGCTGCTGGCATTGCATTCTACAATTCACGAGAACGAAGAATTAAGTAAATAAAATGGTGGAAACTCATAACTAAATTCACTAATCAAGAGAGAGCAAAATCTCTTGCTAGCAGAATCGTCACTAAAGGGAAAGAAATATGTTAAAATATACCTTGGCTTCTGAATCTAGTTTGAGATCGCTAAAAGTCGTTGCACTAGCCGATTTAACTAGCCTAGGAGATCCAACACCCCTATCCACAAAGAGCCCCCTGTGACTATCTTGCTTTGGGAAAGGTGAAAATGTGCCCACTGACTTTGATTCGACCATGCCAGTACCTGAATACACCTTGGACGGATCTGGTACCATAACCTCCATCTCCTACATCATGTTAATGTATTCTGTTTCAGATCCAAAAGCAGAAAATGATGCCAGAATGAGGAAAAATGCACAAAAGGCGTCCAGCCTGATTACAAAATAACAACCTGCAGATAACGAAACTTGAACTGGCGGAATATCAAGCAATAGATATGCAACCAGAAACTAAATGGCATACTGGCTTCTACATACATCATCCACTTGAACAACTATCCAACTGATAAATGCTCCCCATAACTCTGACCATGGAGGTTATATCAGGATATACGAATTCAAAGCTATTTGTTCTGAATTCGAATGTCTGCTATAAGCAGGTGCTGTTACACTATGCCTTTACACTATAAAAAGCTTTGGAGTTGCTCACAGTAATGCAATTTAGGTGCACATTCAAAACCCCTGATCTGACCAATTGCATGGGCACATGGAGGACTTTGGTGATGTGATTGGCAGTTACTAATTCCTATTCAAACAGGAAAATCTAAGTTACAACCAGAAATTTAGGACATCAAGATTAACCTTTATAGCCGCAGGTCGATCACTAAGAACTCCACCATCCTTGTGGGACTGCAAACCGCTGGTTGAACTCTCATGCTTGGAAAACACCCCGGCATGGGTTAATGACCTTGGAGTTTCTGTCATGTTAGCAGCATAAATCAGACTTGATGCTGCCGGAGCAGGGACAACATAATGCTCAAGATCAAGCTCCAAACTCACTGAAGAGCCATTCTGCATAAACAAGGGGGATTTCAGTAAACCAAAAAACTAAAACAGTTTCTCAACCATAAAAATTTCTCCACCCCAGAAATGTTAAGAAAGTAGCAACTGGGAGCTTCACCAGCAACTCTCTGCTGTTAACTACAGCACAACATGATCGAGAAGGGAAGGGAGGAAATCAAATAATTGTAGACTATAAACAGCCACGATGCATAATTGTAGACTATAAACAGCCACAATGCAGCAGAGTCAACTCAAGTCCACTCCATTGCATGAACAACTAGCTTATTTCCATCATTTAGCAACATTGAATGACAAAAACCATCCCACTCAAGAATCATTTGTTCTCCCAGCATTGAATTTCCAAGTGCTTAAGTCACTCGCCAATAAGTGGTCCAAACAAGCTTAGTATATCCTTCTCTCTCTCAATGGTCATAAGTTGCCCCACATATGCAGAATTTCTGATGCTGAGTATTCTAGAAAGAAAGATATGCAGTGGGGTCCTCTAAGATCTTGTCCAATCAAGTTCTGATTGAATTTGTTTTTCATAGGATTGTTTTGGTCTGCCAACTAATTTTATCAAGTGTGGCTTTGGGTTTTTCCCGTGGTAAGTTTAAGAAACGAACCAAAAAACAAAGACCAAGGGTATAACTTGAGAGTCCACAAGAGAAACAAAGGGCAAGCCCCAAAAACGATCAAAGAACAACCAACTCCCTCACCTTACCAAGGCTAGCCTAGCCTATACTCAATTCAACACCAAAACCAAAATACAACAAATAAAACCAGCAACAGGGAACCCCATTAAGGAGAAAACAAACCATTTGGGAACCCCAAATGACACATGTTCCTATTCTTAGTAGAAGAACCAAGCCTCCTCCAAGAAGACAAACAGCTTTTCATATCACCTTCCACCTAGCACACCAGGTCACAAACATCCAAGCTTTTCTTTTGAAAGATCCTACAGTTAACTGTTGTTTGGTCCAACTATGTGTTTTTTATGGTAAAATTGCTTGTGAGTGGATCGCTAGTCTGTGTCTAGGTAGCTATACATTAATTGAACTATGATCATGTTCAAGCAAATTAGCGATGGAGAATTTGAAAAGCATTCTAAAGACAAGCATCAGTCACCATCTATGAACCTTTTCATACCTCGGCACCAGTTTCTGGGGCTGAATTTATACTAACATCAGGAATTCCCCGAACAGTAGAAGGCTGAAGGTTCTCATGATACGCTCTCCAACTAGCCGCAAGATCAAACGGCGAAACCCTGTCCGCCTGAATGAACACCTGATACTCGAAAACCTCGTTGCCATTCAGCCTAAACAACGCCGACCTCGCATCACCTTGCAAGGTCCCCCCGGTGAGCTGCCGGTTTGGCCCCTCCTCAACTACGCACGGCGCATTACTGTACTTTGGCTTCAAAAGGAATTTGAAATCCAATGTTTCTAATACCGAAAAAACAAAAAACCATCAATATTGTTTCTGACACGTTTACATGATCTCAAAAACAATACCAGAAACACAACTTTAGAACACAAACGGTATCTGGAGCCGCTCGAGCTACATAAGTCCACATGCAACGATTGTGTTTTAAATTGCGTTCCTATACTTTCTGTAATCATAAACCCTAGGCAACAGACGAAGGAATTGTTTCGAATTACCGTGATTAGGTGGGACGACGAAGCTGAGTTCCCACATTGAGGTCGACTCGCGTTCCATTGAGAGCTAACGAAATTGGAGAAATTAAAGGCAATTACGGCAGAATCATGAATTGCGAAAATTGGAAAGAAACAAGTAATAAAAAAAAGGGTGAAAATCTTGTTTAGTTACAGCTTTGGAGGGGTCCCAGGAACCGACGAGAGGGGCAGAGCCGTAGACGTGGGGGGAGACGTCGTCGGCGGCTTGGAGCTTGTAATTCACCATTTTGAGAGAGACGTAGAGCTGCTCGCCGCCCGCTTGGTCTAGGTTTTCTCCTTCTCTCTCCTCGCTGCCATGCGAGCTGCTGTCCGGGTTCCTCGACGCACCAGTCCCCATTCTCTCTCTCTCTCTCTCTCTCTCTATATATATATAACCTCTGAAACTGCCCGTATACTTTATCAACAGTTTTGCAATTTCAATTTAGTAGTAATCGAGAATACACTACTAGTAGTAGACGAAGACGAAGTAGTCGTCCATGTGATTTTGTGTGGGTGCAGTTGAGGATGGGGTGGGGAGAATGGGAAGTGAGAGATGGAGATTGAAGGAGGGCAAATGCCTGGTTGGTTTGGGTTGGTGAGGGCTTTGTTTGTCGATAAGAAAGGAGCGGGCCAACTTGCAAGCCGCGCCGATGTTTTTTCTAGTGGTGTGCTGTGCTGTGATGGTGGTTTGACGGAAAATTTTGTGAGCACCATACAGTATCTATTTCGCGCATCCAAGTTATTCATTGTATTTTTGAAAGAGAGGGTATTTCAATATAAGCCGTCCAAAAATGTATTGGACGGTTTAAATGTGTCAAACAAATATCACGTAGGATATACGCAAACCCGCACCAAAAAATTTCTCTTGTTTGACAATGCGTGGGGTGGGGCCTAGCTTTTGGATGATGCGGGGATGGGACCAGACGACATGGCATGGGCTTAGCTTTTGGATGATGTGGGGGTGGGACCAGACGACATGGCATGGGCTTGGGGCGGTTTCTTTTCTTTGTTTTTCCACAGTCAGGTGTCCAGGTGAGTTAACTCGCCACTAAGGAATTTACAAGAAAGTATGTATTATTTTTTTGCGGCTTGACCTTTGAGACGAATCTTAGTAAATTGTGCGAGAAGTAGGGTTATAAAGGAATTGAGCAACTGGCAAGCTCGACTATTCTCATTTGGCAAATGAGCTGCGCACAAGTTCGAGTTTTTGACTCGTTTGACAAAACTTAACTCGTTAAGGGAAGTTCGGCTCGATTAAAGAGACTCATTTAGTAAATGACTAGGTTCAACTCGTTAAGCCAAGTTCAAACTCAAGTTTTTGGCTCGTTTACACCCTAGTGGGGGCAAACCCACCAACCAGATAAATTTTTCAGTGCCCAGTGGGTACCACGTGGTACCCGCTCGATATACATCTGGACAGTCTATTTCGGTTTTGGACGACTTAGATTTGGAGAGAAAAAAAAAAAAGAGAGAGAGAGTGGTAGGATGAGAGGAGAGAGACTGTTTCAATCTAGACTGTCCAATACACTTTTGGACGTTCCAGATATAGGTGCTCAGTATCCCGTCAGCCAGGTGACATGATACCCACCCGGCATCCAAAAATTCCTCCACCAACCGATTGAAAAGTCTTGCGGCTTGGCGCAGTTTCTACGTGTCCGATTTTCAGAGGGCAATGTGTTCTACGTGTCCGAAATTTGAAGGGCCAGGTATGTAACACTATGATAAAGTGAAAGCAGCTATTGGAGTAGGTAAGTTTGTTGGAGATGCATGGAATTGTCAATTGTTATTCAAATGGTGAATTCGAATAAATTTCGACGTTTTCATTTGTTGGTTCTTTTTAGATTCCTAACTTATGCAACACAATTAAAAAACTAGTTATATTTCTAAAACAATTTATAGATAACTTTTTACAACTTTACTGATATATTTTGGCCAAGAACAAATCACTTACAAATACCCAACCCAACCCAACAAGAAGTAGTTTGAATTTGTATTATTTTTTACTGCGAAAATAAAAATAAAACTCCCAAATCCCAATAAAATACTCCCCCATCATAATTTACTTATCCCGATTATATTCTAACTGGATAAAAAAAACTAGTTATATCTTTAAATTGGTGATGAATTTTAGATCCAATATGGATATTGTTTGATAGATTTTGATTTATTCTATAATACAATACTTTTAAAATCACATAAAATATTATAAATTATAAGATATAATCAATTGAAAAGTGACACGAATTTCTAAAATTGACAATTAAATTAGGACGAATGAATTAGTAAACTAGATTCAACTCTAACAACCAGATTCGGTCATAATAACAAAAACGTACTACATCTCAAAAAATCCTTAATCTCGTAACTTCTCCAAACAAAAAAATGCATTGTTTCAAGGTAAATGCAGTCTTATGAGACATTAATTTCGTATCCAATCAACATGACATTCTGCACAGTTAAAGTTCCCAACGAACTCATTAAGGAATTGTATACGAAAGTTGATGTACCAGAGCGGGATCGGTAAGCAATTTTCCACAACAGGGCACCAAAGGTGAAACAAACCACCGAAATTGAAGGAAAATAAGTTCACATGTAAACAACTACAGTAAAATTGAAAGAAACAGAGCACTTTGTCTTCCATTGGTTCTGCTACACAACAAACACCGAAATTTGAAACACTGTACTCCCGGGGGGGGGGAGGCATATCCCAGTTTTCAGGGCTACATACTTTCCTATGTACGACCAGATGTGTCCTCTCTCCTCCTTCAAGGCATTCAGTTTTGGAAAATTCTAACACTACGCTCATTTATACATCCACATTCACAATAAAGGTGAACCCACACACACTGAGTGTGCAGTGTGTGCGGATCCACCCTTGTTGTGAGTATGAATTCGTGAATGGGTGTGATAATCGAATGATTGTTCAGTCTTTCCCGGAGAAGTGGCCTATTAAATGAGAGAGAAAATTTCTTTTATATCCCTTTGACTTTGATTAAAAATTCAACTTGGTCCTTCACTTTTTAATTTGGACAAATAAATACTTACACTTTCGAATCGGTTTCAATGTCAACCCTGGCTTGGATGCCGTTTGATGTTTGGATGGAAAAAGATCATGTGCCCAGCACATGACTTTTTTTGAGGGGTAAAATAGCCCATTCCCCTTCTTCCTTCTTCCCTTCCTAGCCGTACCACCACCACCGAGTTTTTCTTGCCAAGAACAAGGTGAATCAGTTTATGCCTAACCTCTCAGTGCTCTCCAATTGATTATAACGGTAGCATGGTCTCCGACCAGTGATGTCCGATGGACTCCTATTCTCCACTGTGAAATCTCTGACCAATCTCTCTCTCTCTCTCTCTCTCTCTCTCTCTCTCTCTCTCTCATATCTCTTTGCATACATGCACGCAGGCTTTAAAACATTCGTAACACACCCTCTTTCATTAATACTTCAGGGATTTATCATGTGGGTTTATGGTTCATCTTAACAATGGGAGAAATTAAAGTTCTGATTTTTTTCGTCCAAAAAGAGTTGTAAGAGCTTGGATTCCTTGAAAGCTCCTCGTGCTTGTTGTGGAACTGTCAATACACTTCACAATTTCGATCTGTTTGCAAAAAAAAGAAGGAAAAAAGCTTCATCTGTTTGCAAAAAGAAAAAAAGCTTCCAAATCTCTCTCTCTCTCTCTCTCTCTCTCTCTCTCTCTCTCTCTCTCTCTCTCTCTCTCTCTCTCTCTCTCATCACTCTTTTATTCCCCACTTTTCTCTCTCTAGACTAAACCCATTTAATTCTGACTCAATCGACACAGAAAACGCAACAGATTGAAATGAAGTGAGTTCTTGATTTCATTGTTTTCAGGTATGATGGGTTTTTCTTGTCAATGTCGGCATAAATGTCAAATTTAGCCCCTGAGTTTGAAAGTGAAAGCAGAAGAGGCTATCTCTTTTCTCTCCACAGTCCACACCCACAACCTGAACCCGAACCAAAAAATTCAGAACCCTAACCATCCAATCCAAAGGTAATGACTCAAGAAAAACAAACACCACCGATCGACTTATCTCCGCCTTTACGTACCCCTACCCCTTTCTTCAACGACTTCCATTTCGATCCGTAAATATGTCATCACCCAATACCCCAAATCAAAACCCTACCCGGCTTTCAAATTTGGGAGGAAAAGGGGAGTAGGGTGGTGAACCGATGGTGGTACACTGGGGAAGGAAGAGGGAGGAAGGGGATTGGTCAATTTTACCCCTCAAAAAAAGTCATGTGCTAGGCACATGACTCTTTTCCGTCCAACTATCAAACGACATCCAAGTCACGGTTGACATTGAAACCAATTCGAAAGTAGAAGTATTTTTTTGTCGAAATTAAAAAGCGAATGACCAAATTGAATTTTCAATCAAAGTCGAAGGGATATAAAAGAAATTTTCTCTAAATGAGATCATCATACAAAAAAGAAGCACTCCTAGTAATGATTTGATTATTAGGGACCAGGGGACTGTGCTGCGCAGCTCCGTGCTGCGCAGCGTGCTGCACGGCCCCCGGCGCCGCCTTGCCGGCATCGGTCCGACGATCGGAGACGTCCACTGCGTAGAGCTCGTCGAATACTATAAGCGTACCAAAAATCAACCCGATCAAATATCGTTAAGTATCTCATCGGAACACATATAATTCAAAAAGAATGGATTCAGTGGTTTTGATCCAGTGTTTCGTATCCATTAGGATTCATTTTTTTTCAAGTTATATGTACTCCGATGAAGTATTTAACGATATTTGATCGGGTTGATTTTTGGTACACTTGTAGTATTCGACGAGCTCTACGCAGTGGACGTCTCCGATCGTCGGACCGATGCCGGCAAGGCGGCGCCAGGGGCCGTGCAGCACGCTGCGCTGCACAGTCCCCTGGTCCGATTATTAGTAAAGCAGCCAAAGTTAAAAAGCATTACAGGACAGGACAGGACAACCTTTTAAAACGAGACCAAAGTGAAACGAAAATATAGTTGGAGCAAAAGCACATTTACGCGTAGCCGTGGAAAGATGAAACACTCGGCAGAGTCAAAAACAAAAATTCATTTTTCCGACGGAACTGGCCAAATTCACCATCAGTATGAAGACACTGGTCATACGTTAATATATTAAAAAAAGCCCGACTATTTGCAGAGAAGATTTGCAGGGAACCATACAAGGAAAAACGTGTTTAGGCCCATTTCGGATTTCACAAAAATTTAAAAAAATATTCATAAATTTTTAAATATTATTTTATAGGGGCGTATAAAAAATCAGCTCTAACAGACATCGTTAAGTATTACTTTTGGATTCGTTGATGCGAACTGAGCAGTTTCGCCCATATGAATCCAAAAATAATATTTACCGACGTTCGTTAGAGCTGATTTTTTATAGGGCCCCATCAAATAATATTAAAAAATTTATTAATATTTTTTTAGATTTTTGTAGAATCCTAAATAGACCCAAATGTGTTTTTCCTTCGCGGTTCCTGTAAATCCGCCTAACAATTAGATCCGCCTTACAATTAGAATTTCGGATTAAAAAAACGTTAACAATAAGTGTTACTATTCACTGGCTGAGATATACTCCAGTACAGCTGTACAGTGCATAGGTAAAACCAAAAGAGATGGAGGTTATTTTGGTCATTTGCCGCTGAAAACATTCAATCAACTCAGGGTAAATTGGCAGTGCATTGAAAGACGAAAAAGGACGGCAGTATAATAGCGCGTGGTGGGAATTTTTAGTGCGTGTTATGCACTACTGTCAGCCCTGTGGGTTGATTGTAGAAAAAGCGAAACAAAAATTCATTTTTCCGACGGAACTGGCCAAATTCACCATCAGTACGAAGACATTAGAAAAGACGTCCACAAAAGGTTATGAATTGGATGTTTAAATTATTCTCACATGAATCAGGAAAATTATGGCTCTTTCGGAGATTATGCATTTTAAAGGAGGTCAAACTTGCAAGAACAAGAAGGATAGTCGCCAAAAAGCAGTTTGCAGATATACAGTCTGCAAACACGTACAATGCCTATGGCAATTTCAATATGCCAAAGCATTATCTCGAGCATTTTATTTCAACCAAAAAGCTCAATTTAAAAAAACAAAAAACAAATTGCACTAATTTGGAGATCCTTTTGCGTGTAATCAATCAAGCGGAAGTTATTTGAGTTCTAAATTCATGTTGGGTAAAGACGGAGTTGATGTAAAGACGAAGTTGATTTAGGCTCCATTCCGGAACTGAAAATAAGTACTTATTTTTTAAGAAGGCAATTTCAAACTCAAAAATAATATATTTATGCAAATAATTTTCCTAGTAATATGAATTTTATTTGATAGATCTTATCAAGATCTTTTATACGGTGCAAAAAAAATAAAAAAGTAAATTTTATTTATATTATTTTTAAATTTTAAAATGTGAAATAAGTAATGCAGAACACCAAGAAACCAAAGAGAAATTACCACACTACTCTAAGAATGCAGACACCTTTTAGCCTATGCCACTGTGGCCTAAGATATTTGACGCAAATTTCAAGAAACAATATGTCTGAGTGAGTTTATCATACGGAAAATGATATTAATTGACACTCTAAAAATTAATGAAAACACTTCAAAAATTAATGGAGGCAATCTAAAAAATAAAGGAAAGTAATTTTGGAGTGTTTGCATTAATTTTTAGAGTGTTAATACAATTTACATTGCGATGTGAGGTCAACATTAAAACAAAGAACGATTACAGCCACGTAGAAATATATCATAATCAAACGAAATGGAGAACAACAAATATTTATATTGGAATTTCAAGCCATACCCAATTACCCATCCACTGCGATCCCATGCGCCCTGTTGTAAGAGCATGTACATGAGACTCTCCAAATGTCTCTTTAAGGTATTTTACCTAACAAATTAACCAAAAACAGGCATGCAGCAGCTAGCTAAAAGGTTAGAAAAATACATTTCGGTACCATTGCTCTGTATATACCCCGAGCAACTGTTCAGTAGGAATCCTTTTTATATTATTTTTGACTGACACAAATTTTCTCTCTCTTGATTTCTCTGCTTCTTCGCTTCTCCTTCACGAGACTTCACGCCTGCTTGAAAAAGAGTTTTGCGAATCATCAACCAGGAATCCATGATCAAGCCATATGTGAGTGGGATTTTCGATCGAGCAAAGTTTTCACCCTCGAAACAATGGAGGAAGAAGATGACGCAAACCCACCTACCGGGTTTTCAAGAAACCCAATAAAACAAAGAACAGCAAAAGCAAGAACAACCAGGTGTTTCTAGAAGGGTACGTGGAGCCAAACAATGATCCGACGAGGACGAAGATCTAATTCTTGACGAGCAGCAGAAGTCGGCGGAGATCGACGCGTGCTCGTCGGCTTCAATTTTTGGGTTAATTGAAACTCAATTTGTGGGTTTGGGGTTTCTGCGAATGAAGTGTGAGAGACTGACAGAGTGAGAGAGGGGATAATATTTTATTGTATTCTATAAGAATAGAGATAGTAATAGAGAGGATTGGTGTGAGATTAAGAGGAATTTAAGTAGGTAAAATGGAAAAAGTGAATTTTTGAGTAGGTAAAATACAGATACCTGGTGTACATGCTCTAAGAATTTGGACAGTAGAGATACTTTACACAGAGCATTTAATACTCAAAAGTAAAAAAAAAAATTAAGAAGAAGCCCCCAGATTCATCAAAGTCAATTTGATCACGTGTTTCTGAATAAGTTGTGAGAATTTTTTTTGCAACAATTAAGTTCTTACGTGTTTCCGGTAGTGAATAAGTTGTCAATGAGTTTGTAAGTAAAGTTATTGCAGCAAAAAAAAAAAGTCTACGAGTTGTTAGTTACGGTGAACGAGATTTTAAAATGCCGAAACTTATTAATTTGTGTGACCGACATACTAAAAACACTACGGCTCTGTTTGTTTCAACGTAAAATAAGTTAGTTTAATTATTTAGTTGCGTCTAGAGGTGTTAAATGGGCGGGTTTGGGCCAAAATGGATAAATTATAAGTGGGTTTGATCTTTAATGGGTTATTGACCCATTTAGATCCATTAATTATGAGTCTAATTATCCATACCCAACTCAACCCATTTATTTAAAAGCAAACTCGATCCGCCCATTAACCCAATACCCACCACCACCACCACGGCCACGCCACCCTCACCGCCGCCACCGCCACCACGCCACCACCACCGCTGCCACCACCACCACGGCCACCACGGCCACCGCCGCCATAATGCCGCCGCCACCACCACCACAACGCCACCGCCGCCACCACAACGCCTCCATTGCCACCACAATTGGCCCCACCACCACGCCCACGCCGCCGCCGCCACCGCCACCACCACCACCACGATGCCACCCTCACCGCCACCACCACGACCGCCACTGCTGCCACGCCACCCTCATCACCCCCACCGCCACGCCAACCTCACCACCACCACCACTACGGCCGCCGCCACCATCGCGCCACCACCACTGGCGGCGGCGGCGGCATGGTGGTAAGGGTGGCGTGGTGGCGGCGGCGGTCGTGGTGGTGGTGGTGGTGGCAGCGGTGAGGGTGGCGTCGTGGTGGTGGTTGTGGCCGCAGTTGTGGTGGCAGCGATGGCGGCGGCGGCGTTGTAGTGGTGGTGGCGGCGTGGTGGTGGTGGCGGCGGCATTGTGATGATGGTGGCGACGGTTGTGGTGGTGGTGGTGGTGGCGACGACGGCGGCGGTGGCCGTTGTGGTGGCGTGGTAGGGGGATGGGCTGCATTCATTGGGAATCTGGTAAAGAAATGTAAATTTTTCATAGGTTACTTTCATACCCATTGGGTCATTTAAGTTGACTCAATTGATACCCAATTAAGACCCAACTAATAATGGGTTAGTTGGGTTGGGACCCATTCTTACCCAACTAATAAATGGGTTGGGTTTGGTCTATTTTTTAGTTGATGGGTCTGGGTTTGTTAATGGGTCTGGGTTTAATTTGCCACCCCTAATTGCGTCCAAAACGTGTTGCGTCAATTGCTGGTGAACAAACAAAATGGGACGGAAGGTTTTCCTTAGTTGAACCGGAAAGGACCTGAATGGTTTCGATTATTGTCGTGGGCTCGGTATAAGCCCACAGTATCAATATTGGACCGGGCTGGACACATCCAAACTGAACTGGACCTAAACCCCCGATTCACGGGCTTTCCAAAAGGTTTCCGGTGTAGCTATAAATAGCAATAGCCTCAACCGCCGCTGTCAATCTATCTCTGCAATCGCTTCGGGTCGAAGACGGCTTCGAAGTAGACGAGGAAGTTGCGTTTGCCACTGAATCATCATGAGAGCCAAGGTAACTACTCCGATTGTCGTTTCTCAAGCTAGTCTCTTTGATTTGAACAGCTATTTTGAATCGATTTCTCAGTTGACGCACGATTGTTGTTGCTGTTGTGTGTTTTGTATTATTGGGAAAATATCAGTGGAAGAAGAAGCGCATGAGGAGGTTGAAGAGAAAGCGCCGAAAGATGAGGCAGCGATCTAAGTAACAGTCTTAAGGTTTCTGGCAGCTAACAAGGAATTGGGTTTGATTTCTGAAAGCCTAAAAAATAAAAGGGTTTAAGCAAGATTGGTAGTTGTTTGTGGTACAGTTGATGTATGGAATTTTTCTAAAATTTGCTGATTATGAGCGTTAGTGATTTTGAGTGTTATTGTGTCCGCGTTCCAGTTGAACCTTCCCAGTACTGTGTGCGCAATTATTTCTTGCATGATCAAATATCAATGGAATGTGTTTTGTTATTCATGCATTTTGTGGCGTATGCCATGTAATCAATCGAAGGTTTGTCTGTCTCCAAAGCGAGGTATCGGGTTAAGAACACGGGATAACATTTCCCGGATGTTGGCTCATTGTGATGAGGGTTATAGTGGTTGCTGACATTGTTGTAGCGTGTTTAACTCTACTATGATGTATCGTGGAAAGATAGGAGCGTTAATGTAATTGGTATGACCATTGTTTCATTTATTACGCCATTTAAAAATACTCCGTATTACTTACCCTTATATTCCCACTGTCCTGCACTTATTTCAGCTAAATAACATTTGCATACACGTGCGAGGGTATGGGGATTTCTGTATTGCAGGAAGTTATCTGGTTTTGTCTGGTCTGTATGCCAAGATTAGTTGACTTTGGGCTTGCAGCTTGCTTATTAAAGTTCATCCAATTTTGCCATCTCAATGGACTTGTAAACAGGTGGGAAAGAGACTATCGGCCAGTGAAGATATTGAGCCTTTAGGCTAGTCTTTATTTGTGCCTCAATTCGTAAAAGGAATGTTGTAAATGGATCAAGCTTATACAGAACGCTTTTCTGGAATTTTAACCAGATACTCGTATTTGTAAAATCCTTCCTAAGATAAACTAGTTTACACGTACGCCTAGTGCTAGTAGTTTGCACAATGGCAGTCGTCCATACTGTATCATGTTAAAATCCCATGCTTTTTAGGAGGATGCTATGGCTTCTGTTGACATGTTCCAACCTTCCTTAGTTCGTCAAATGCATGCTTGGTTTCTGCGTCAAAGCCACCTGCAAACTGGAAGAATGTGCAGTTGGTTAAACGAGGTGGAGGCGGAGATTCTGTGTTGAGAGGTTTTAAATGTTACCTGGTGTATTCGAAAAGCAAATCGAACACCTTGGAACAGGAGATCCTCTTCGTATTCCTTGTACTGCAGTTCTTTAGTTACCCTCCTCATGAATGCCTTTGCCAGGGTTAGTGAACTTAATTTCATCTGTAAATAGGGTAGAGGAATGTTTGGCAGCTTGATCAGGAAGAGCCTAATCACGAGCTCACAAGACGTAAAATTGCCGAATTCAGGATGACCAGTTAGTCGTGTTCTATGAAGCACCGACACCTCTAGAGGTCGAAGAATCGCAGTGTTAGGACACGGGGACACGGCGGGACACCTCGGAGATACGTATGGGACACGCCACGTGGCGTGTCTCATATTGTAATATTAAATTTTGAGGGGGACACGGCTGGGGCCAAACTGCAATTTTTTTAAAAATTTTGGGGGCCAAACTGTAATTTTTGAAAAATTGGGGGTCAAACTGTAATTTTTTAAAAAATTTGGGGCCAAATTTTAATTTTTTTAAAATTTCTGGGTGTTAAACTATAATTAATTATTTATTTATACATAAATAAATAAATAAATATACATGTGGCGTGTCCTCCGACGTGTCCGTGTCCCCATTTTTTTAGAATTCCCGTGTCCCAGTGTCGGTTTCGGTGTCCGTGTCCATGTTGGTGCATCATAGGTCATGTTTATTTCAGATTTTATTGCACAACCAGTTCTAGGTAAAAAAAAAAAAAACCAACTGTGGAAATATGTGGGTCTTTCTGAATGTTAAATGCACAATACTGAATTTATTTTGGTTGAGAGCCCCCCTCCCCCTCCCCCACCCATGTTTTCTGGTGATCTAATGGCGAGGTTCATGGGATGACGGATGCATGACATGTCGAAACGTAACAGGATCTTAAATTTATCAACATCACCACTGTCAAAGATGTAGTCACATTGTTTACTAAACTATTGGTTAAGTGTTGTTGTCGGCTTAACCATACACCCTTCATCAATGTTCTAAAAGTAGGTGCTAGGCGCTAGTCGGGCAATCAGCCACCTTCGAGCTTCAAGGCCTAGTAATCGGCGATTAATCGGCACATAGCAATTAGTTGGATCTAGTCGCATAGGTCCCACCAGCGATTAATCGCCGATTAATTCCGATTTTTAGAACACTGCCCTTCATGTTAAAGCTCATCAATTTACCACCTACCTGTCCAATCAAACCAGTGTCCAGCATCCATTCACAGGGTATACGGAACTCCTTGTATCTCTTGCCTGTACCCTCTCTAATTCTTTCAAAGTTGTTAACACTTGTTTCCAACCTGCACATAATTAAATTTAGGATGTAATGAGTACGGTTCAAATGTATCAATAATTTATTGTACCCATTAGATGTGTATGCTTGCCTGTCTTGCAATGCTTGCATCCTTCTTAGGGACTGGGTCAAAATCTGTTTTGGGTTGTCCTTGAATGATGAAACTTCAGATTCAAGGTTCTTTAGGTCTCTGTAGCTGAAAGCAGCTTCCCTCATTGCATCTGCCTTTCTCTCTGGCCACTGGGAGAAATGCTTCAATACGGCCCTTTCGTCAACCAGGCAGGATAGTTCTCCATCCAGCCACTTGACGAATGCCTCCACTTCGGACATATCTGTAAAGGCTGCAGTCTCCACTGCCCTTGCTAATGAATCTACGAATTCCCCTTGCGTTTCCACATCTGACTTTATCTGCACATGGAAAACAAATATTTTCAGCAGTGTTTAATGGTATACTAGTCTCTAGATATCACGAGCAGGTTGCTGCAACACTTACTGCCAGTAGATGAGTAGATCTGTTCTCAATTTCTCCAATCATGTTCCTGGGATTTATAGCTGGAGATGTTCCTCTAGGACTAGTTGTGCTATCCTTTTGAGCATCTCTCTTCATAAGCGAACGGTAGAATTCCATCACCTCTGGCACACGACGCACTGCTTTTGATGGAACTAACAAGTTTCTTGGCAGTGGTGGTGGAGGTGGTGGCGCTGTTGGTGATGGTACTTTATACTCATTTACCTTATGCGAAGGGGCTGAAGTAGTTGGCCTTGGCGGTGGTGGTTGTGGTACTCTTCGGGGTTTCTCCTTTTCAGCTGCAGATTCGAGGTAACCTTCCGCTGGCTTTGAACTCTCCACTGCTCGACTTTTTGCTGCAATGTCAGACTGAACTGTTGCTTTCTCTTGAAATCTCTCTGTACTTATGCCATCCATGGAGTTCTGCAACTTCTTCCAGAGAATGGATTTTCTCTCATTATCATGTGCTTTGAGGGCACTAACCTGTGCTTTTAGACGAGACACTTCTTGTTTTAGTTCCACATTTTCCTTCTCCAGCAAATTGTTCATTGCCAGAGCTGCCTCCAGTTCATTTCTGAGGAAGGCCATCCTCGAGTCGTCGTCATCGACTGGCATTTTTTTATTTCCTGCTCTGATGCCAGTGGAAAGATTGCAAGAAGAGATGGGATGTAAATGAACTGTTTGATTTTCCCTTCTGTGCATGCCTTACTTCTGAAGTAAGGTATCTCTCTTCACCTAAGGCTGAAAGGCTAATGCTCCTTGAAATCCCTTACATCCCCACATTTATCTCAAAATTCTAGTTCAAGATACATAGTTCTGTTTTCTAGACGGGTATTTCAGACTTTTGGCACTCTTGCTCTGTTACATATGTGATTTTCCTCTGTCTTTTCCCCCCCACTTTTACTTTAGATGTTTTTTTAAGTAGGTGAAAGATTTTTTGAGGTTGCTAGCATTAGATGCCCGTGAGGAGTAGCTGTCCAAAGGTGGGCATGTTAGGTGCTATTTAATTCTCTCTAGTCAAATTTACCTTATAACTCCTACATATTTCCTTTGTGAAGCTTTTTTAGCTCTTGAAAATCATTAATATCCCCTCCACCAATCCCAACACCATGTTTTTCAGGTATTGTAAAGCATGACTTCTATGTACATTTGAGATTTGATTGATTGCAAAATTGTAACTGTCCAACTGTGGAGCTTTCTTTGGAATGCTGGTTGTCCAAGCGTTGGTCACGGATTGGGAGGTTGGAATTCATTAGGTCAATCTGATTTGATTTCCAAGGCCCATCTGGTACAGCCATGTGAATTGGCATCGAATTCGTTACTGTTTTAGAAATGCGCTTGCTACCCTTTGCTTGTGAAGGGGAAAGTGTAGAGTGGAAAACCTAGATTATGGTAATTGATGCTGACTGCAGGAAAGTAAAGAAACAGGAAAAAGGTCTCTGATTATTACTGCCCGCCAGAAATAAAATGGACGAATTTGTAGTTAATTTTCTTGTGATGCGACCTACTGCCTACATACGATGATGTGGTGTTGTAATGATTAGATCAGCCAGCCCGCTGATCCAACGGTCGTATACAAAGCATTATTTATGCATGAGATTTTCTTTGTTGCTCAACTTTCTGTAAATATCAGTTTGCTTAAATTTCTGTACATGTCGGTGGTACCCGGGACAGTTTTGATTTATTGGTGGTTGGAGTGGAGATATAACCTATAGTAACCCATGATTACCTCGAAGATTTTGAAAGAGATTTGGCTAAGAAGTTACTAACGAAAAGGACTTCCGTCCTGTAAAGGTGTAACCCTGCCTTCTTATTAGGTTATATACGTACCAAGTTAAATAACTAGGTTGAGAATTATGGGTGTCCTTTGAAAAAGGTGAAAACATTCTCATTTCTCAGTTTGCTCACTCTCAAGTTTAAAAAAGAGAAGGAAAAAAAAAAGTGCTTTAAAAGCCGCAATGGGTAGTTGGAAGAAGCCGACTTTTTTGAAGCTTGAGTTGAGCTTTTGCTTTAATGGTCCATGGCAATCTTTGGCTGTTCAATTCCATTGCCTGCTGGGAAGGGAAGCTTAAAGGGTGATTGGGATATGCAACTTGCCCATCACTGAAGAAGAAGATCATGGAGGAGAGTTGCTGTACAGCATGATTGAAAGTGGGGTTTTTTTTATTGTTTGGTCTTGGTCGGTACAGAAGGTTGATCGATGACAATTGATAACCCTGGCAAATTGGAAAAGTTTGGAACTTGCTTTTTAGACACAACACCGAACACAGTATTCGGAACCGTTGGATGCGGACGCACATACATCAAACGGCGTTAAAAGCAGTTGTGTCTGGAGTTGTGTTTTAAAGTTGTGTTCCATGCATTTATCTAGCGGATTTTATGTTGCCTTCTTCCATTCGTTAATTTTGCTTTGTACTGCAAGACCTTGAAACTATGTGTCTACAAGTTATTAGGATTTGAAAAGAAATCAAATTGCTCGAGAACAAAACAGAAAATGGAAACAAAATTTAAAAAGAAAGGAAAAGGAAAAGGAAACTACTAGAAGGGAAGAAGCTGCAGCTGCCTTCACCTTCACCTTTTTCTTTTTCTTTTTATTGCTTTGTAATTTTTTACTTCAAAAAAACATGCTATAGGCTGTACATAGTTATGGAAACGGATCCTCTTTTGGGTCTCAGCAACAAGTGATTTCGATTATTTAAACTGCTTATTTCGTAGAGCTCTCAAGAACTTCAACTCTACCAGATCAGTGCCCTAATTGATACTTTATGATTTTAGTCTTATTTTTAGAACACATTCATCTTGAAAATAAACCTATGATCATATTGAATTGGAACTCATTTCTTCAAAATAACTGCTTAGACAGCATAACGATCATTAGTTTTTTAACTTCCGAAAATGTAATCTTTCATAGTTTGTAATTCTCAACGAGCTGTACAAACTGAACATTTCCAATCTTGAAAGAAGGTCCAAAGATCGGAATGCGGATGGGTCAAGTTTTGGTCTTGGAGAGGACCCGGTTCCAAGAATCATCCTTTTTGTGGGGAAATGACCGAACAAGAAGGGATTTTGTAAGAACTATGATTTGTCAACTCAATTTTTCTTTGCGAATAAAAAATTACACATATGGAGACATAAAAATGAACCGATCAAGTTGTTACCAGAAGAGAATATTGATTGGCCCCATTTATGGACCACAGCATCACTCCTGTGATTTTCTCCCCTAGGAGAGGAATGTCACGCCACGTATCGAAACTCTCTCCTAATTGCAAAAGTAGAATTGGATGGGCTTGAGACCTCGACTATGAATTTCTCACCGGCTCCCTCCACCCTCCCTTCCTCCTCTCCCTTCTGTGGTTTGAGACTCGTCCTCAGAGAAGAAGTGAGTTGGGTGGTTGAGACTCGTCCTCGGGTAAGAAGTTCTCCAACTCACGCCACCATTCTTGAACGGTGGTGATCAAATTTGGAATATTTGGCCCTCAAATCCGATCAGCCTTGACGCCACCTGACAGCAGCATCTTCTGTGGTGGGTTGAACAGGACATTGAACTCTTATGCTGATACGATCCCTCCAACTTTCTCCGAACACTTCCATGAGCAAATCAATATCTCCAACATCAAAACCGCTATATTTGCAAATCTTTATTTATTTCTCGTTATTTTGGTTTGGACCTTTTGGGTCGTCGTCATATTTTCAAGATCAGCAAGTCCTACGTAATATTTGGTTTACGAATATATGTTTCGTTTCCTCAATAAAAAATAATAATAATAATCATTTCCTGTCTTCTTCTATTCTTGTGTCTTCTTATCTCTCACATTTGTTGGGAATGGGAGATGCTGCCAAGCAGGAGTGCTTGGCAGCGGTGCCGACCACCCCATCCGGCCGATCATCTTGACAATCAACGACTCAAATCTTTGCCAAACAATAGACGGCTCAGATTTGCATGCGCATCCCCGGGTCCTGCTTGATGAAGAATTTTCAGATCAAATACCTCTACTTTCTTCACACCCACAAACGGTAGGGTTCATCTAACTCTAATTTTTCAAGTTATCTAACACCTGCAAATAGCAGCTGAAATAGCAACAGACAAAGGCTGATGAGAAGTAAAACATGCATAACTTCAGCTCAATCACCAGCTTCCCAAACCAGTATCAGATTTGACCAAAATATGTTTTTTTTTTTTTTTTTATAGATTACAATCTCATGAAAAACTCTGTTCATATAAGCATAAAGAAACAAAACCGGCATAAGAATGACTTGACAAGAAACTTCACCAGGCAAGAAAGTATATCGAAGGGCAAACTAAGAACCACCCTGAACCAAGATAACCATGATACGAAAACTGGACTCGGATTTCGAAGGATACTGACCAAAGACTCCAATGACCGACTGACAAATCCACACCATTTCTCACCCATAACCATAAGCCACTCCATTTAACCATTTAACAGAGTATACCGAGAATTGGGTGGTAAACAAGGTCAGACTAGTAACCTTGCCACATTGGAAGGAATACCGTCATTCCCACCTTAAGTTGAATGAGCAGACGTCTCCCCCTTTTTCTCTGCATCGACTTTCACAGGTCCAATTTCAGATTCCTTCTCCTTGGCTGCAACAGGGACTTCTTCACTGGCCTTGTCTTCTGTTTTTTCATCTTCAACACTCAGCTTCTCGAGCAGCCCAGCAGCAGCAGATGCATCTTTGTTTTCTTCTTTCTTTTGTTGTGATTCAGCTACCTCTTGGAACGTTTCCATAAAGGTTTTGCAATCTGCACAGAAAATAATGAAGGTATATATGAATCTAAAACGATCAGGGGAAAGATATGGAATGATGGAGGAATGCCTGATAAAACTTACGGGACAATAAACTACCAAAATATCTGATGAGTACTATAAAACCCAATCCATTAAACAATTGATTTCAGACATTAAGTTATTAACAATGAATAAAATGTGACAGATGCCTTATATTTTCATAATGATTTCCACTTTGGTGCTTTGAGAAACAAATATGAATCAAACCTGTATTTAGGTAACAAAAAAAATTATGTGCCTTTAACAAATCAGTTCATAACCAAAAAATAGATTACTCAAGCACCAATAAGGAGTTCAAGCCAATTCAACTGCCAAAGACTCCGCAGTTGGTTAAGACGGCAATATGTGGTAATTGACCTTACAAAACTACAAAAAAGCAATGTACAATTTTCCAAACTCGATATGGTAACAACTATAGAACCACTGATAATGGTTCTGATGAGGACAACAATTGCATTTTAAAACTCTTTCTTAGTCATTGCTCAGTATTTCTTCCTTGGAGGCACAAAAATGTGTATCTAACTTTTGTGACCGATGCGGTACAATCTATTCAGCTGACCAGCGATCTGCACGCACTCATTTGCACACTCATTTAACTGGAATAGTATCATTTGCACCAGCCTATATGTACATTGTTCCAGCTATATGCTGATTTAGTAAACCCATTCTCCCATGCAGAAACACAAATTGCAGCAGTGGTTTGGCATTCCTCTTCCACAAGTGTTGCTTCCACCTACCCCTATTTTTTTATCACTTTAGAGAGATACTAGAGGCTAGAGCCCCTCATCCACCTCAAAGTTGGATAAAGCAGATTCCTCTGCCACAAATATCATGATCTACAAAGAAAGTAAATGATGCAGAACACAGTTTCAGCAGAATTACCCAATCTGACAAATCAGAATAAAATTGTAGCCACATCGGACACACCCGTTTACTGTTTCGTAGAGTTCCCTGGAAAGATGCATGTTATCGGATGGGGATGGGGATGGGGATGGAGGTGGGGATGGGTATGGGTATGGGCATAGGTACGGGTAGGGCCAAAGTGTTGCAAGTAGTAATATGCATATGATGGGTGAGGGTATTGGCCAAAGTGTCAGGTTAGTTTCAACTGACACTTTTTGGGTAAGTGGTACTTGTAACTTTATAAGCTAATATATGGTATGCAAGGACATACTAATCACATAGACTATTGAGGCACGCATGCCCAACTAGACATGCACATCACATACCCTTACCTAAGTCAATTGTCCAAAACTCCAAACATGTATTTACAAAATTAGTAAGAGCTCAAACAAGTTAGTTTGATTATATGGCACATTTGAATCACCAACTTTGATAAGACATAATAATAAGCACAATGAAATGCAAAAATAACCATAATAAATTAATAAATGAGGGGTAACGGCGTGCGATAGATTCCTTAGAGTCAGAGAGAGAATTATGTGAACAAGAAATGAGTGACGAATATAAAAGTAATCTCGGGGAAGTGACAGAAATTCAAGCCATAATAGGCAAAGGTTGAAGGATTAATGTTGGGGCATTAATATGCAAACCAATCAACCAACACAATTTTTTTCCTTCTCTTTAGATTAGCACAAGATTCGATAATGCAGTTTCTTTTCTGAAATGCAGCATACAGCTAAGAAAAGCTAACACAGCATTTGTCTGGAGTAACTACGGAACGAGAGGCTGTTAGGAGTTAATCCAGACTGTGAGATAAAGTTTTCCGAGATTGGCAGAAGAAACAAGGAATTAATAAAATAATAAAAGCTTTAACCAGAAGCAAGAGAAAAAATTGTACTGATTCAAACTTCCAAGTTGGAAAAATGACGCGACTAAACCTACTTCCTTGGGAATATACACAGCAGTGTCCCAGACTCTAATTAGCTAAAAGCAATGTAATTTATTGAAGTGTGAGGCACCCTCAAACCCTATACTTAATCCTCTGTTTCTATCTTCCCTTTTCACCCTGAATAGCTGTTGATAGGGATTAAGAAGAGCGTCAATACAAGCAACCAACGAAGGCAGCCCTGACCTACAATTTGATCTCGGGGCTGATTGATTGAGATAATCCCCATGAATGGGGAGAAATTCCTCACAGGGGGAGTTTACCGACGACCTCAAATAGACGGGGAGATCAAAATTGAACCTCTTTTCAATGCACAGAAACTTGCTAACTTAGGCCTTAGTGAGGCAGTAGACAGCACCACACTGCGGGACAAGATTTCTTGTTTACAGGTCGCTGATCATGTGAAGGATGCAAAAGACACAAAAATCAGAGACGCCAAAGAAAGGTCACTTGCTCCATGGCCATACAAAGCTTCAAGCAGATCATGCCAGCGGGGCGACAATGCAGCTGCTTCGTTTCTCCTACCACTAACTGATGTTGCGGTCAATGGAAAATGGTAATACTCAGAATTCGTTCTCTGTGATATTACAAAATGCTCCCCATCTATCTGAAAACTGTGATAGCCAATAGCCCTCGAAAATACAAAACACGGTATTCTTTCCTTTTTCAGGTTTTGTCTTATGCTAAATCAGAACTCTAGAAGTCTCTTGAGACCTTTTAGGCTTTCACATAAAGCCCACGTGACAATCATTCGAAGATACTATTTTACATTGACACTCAGAATTTAATCCCTCCGGGACTCTTGTCCCTTTCGTAGAAGTTCCAGTATCTTACCACTTGGTACGATCAAATATGGTTTTTGAGTGATTGATGTTTTTAATGGCCAACATACTATACAGCGTTAATCTACATCTACAAACCAGAAAAGGCAAACATCCAAACCCAACATGCACTAGCAATATCCTACCCATAAACTTGGCACAAGATCCCAAGCTAGTCAAAGGAATCCAAACTCAACAACAGGATACTACCAATTCAGACTGTTCAGCCCACTACAAAATACTGCCAAGCCACACATCATCACATTCGCGTAGCGAATCATCACATCCACGTAACAAAGAGAGCAAGTGAAGCAAAATACTTACTATCCACCGATCCGAATCGGATGCAAAAGAGTTCGTCCTTGAGTTCCCCATCAGCAAAATCCGCAGCGTGCCAGACGCAAGACTTTTCGTTTCCTGCGTGCTCCTGAACCGACATGGTAGCAATAACTGGAAAACGATACATGAGTGAGACGAAGTCAATTATGCGAGAGAGAGAGAGAGAGAGAGGGAGGGAGAGATTGGGGCAAAAGGGCAACAGACCGAGATGGTTGGCGCAGATCTTGAGAGTTTTCGATTGGCGCATAACGAGACGAACTTTTCCGGTAACCTTGTGCTTCAAAAGCTTCACAGTTCCAGCGCCTCTCTCCTTCCACTGGTTGCCGTCCTTGTCGAATCGGTAAAGTTTAGCTTTCCTGCAAAACAAATATCCACAGCGACAGATCAGATTAAAAGTGATCACGGAAACCCTAGGTATTCACGAGAGAGAGGGAGGGAGAGTTACAGATCGAGGATGGCGTCTTCGTCTTCTTCGCCGGTGGTGACGGCGACCTCTTCGAGCTTGACGATCGGTGCGACCTGTGCTCCGGTGTCTTCGTCTTCGCCGGTGGCCGGTTCTTCCGCGTCTCTGTGCTCTGGATCTGCCATTCGGAGGGAGGGAGGAAGCAGAGTGTTCGGTTAACTGATTTGGTAGAGAGAGAAGTAGGGTTTGAACCGTGTCACTGTGTCTAGGGTTTTTGTACTGTTATATAATCACGGGGTGGAGGTGCGTATGAAAACTTGACAGCTAAAAGACGGTGAGGATTTAGCGAAGCATGGGATGTTTAAATTAAGGGCGGCGCTATTCGCAGCCACAAATTCTCTCATACCCCGTTAAAAATTTTCAATTAGACTCGACAGTTAGTTACCGAAATTGAGATACATTTTCAGCATCCAATTACCGAAATATGATATTTTTTTCAACAGCTATTTACCGAAAATGCATGTTTGGTAATTGTCTACCGAAAATTGAATATATTTTCGACATGTAGTTACCGAAATATAATCTTATTTTCAACAACTATTTACCGAAATGTTATTTATGATTTTCAACAACCACTTACCGAAATATAGTGGGCTATGGGAGAAAATTTGTGGCTGCGAATAGCCGGCCCCTAAATTAATTAGGGTAAATTTCACTGACCTCCCCTCAGGTTTCTGATAAAGACAGAAACCTCCCCCCATATTCCTGAAATTGCACTGTCCTTCCCTCTGCTTCTTGTCGGGTAACGCCCGTTAACGGGGGAACTTTACTTTACTTTTATGCCCACGTACTCGTAGAATCAAATATCTTTTAGGACTAACCAACGAGAGCCCTAGAGTTAAAATTTAATTATGACCTTGTAGAATTAATTGATCAAAAAAATAAAATCTTCTCACCCATTCAAACGGATTGAAATTTGGAACACTTAATTTTTCAACCTTTAGTTTATATATTAAACACTTAATTTTTTAACATTTAGTTTATATATTAAAAAATATGGTTAAAAAATTAAGTGCTCCAAATTTCAATCCGTTTGAACAGCTAGAAAGATTTTATTTTTCTGATCACTCTATCCTAAATGGTCATAGTTAAATTTTGACTCTAGGACCCGTAAGAAAGTCGTACAATCAAATATCTTAGGACTAACCAACAAAAGTCTTAGAGTCAAAATTTAACTATGACCCTTTAGAATTAAATGATTAGAAAAATAAAATCTTCTCACCCATTCAAACGGATTGAAATTTGGAACACTTAATTTTTTAATCTGCAGTTTATATATTAAAAAATATGGTTAAAAAATTAGGTGCTTCAAATTTCAATCTGTTTCAATGGGTAAAAGATTTTTTTTTCTGATCATCTAATTCTAAAAGGTTATAATTAAATTTTGACTCTAGGACTCTCGTTGGTTAATCCTAAGAGATATTTGATTCTACAACTTTCTTAGGACTAATCAACGAGAGTCCTATAGTCAAACTTTAATTATGACCCTTTAGAATTAAATGATAAAATAAATAAATTTCTCATCTATTCAAACGGATTGAAATTTGGAACACTTAATTTTTTAACTATATTTTTTAATATATAAACTAAAGGTTGAAAAATTAAGTGTTCCAAATTTCAATCCGTTTGAATGGATGAGAAGATTTTATTTTTTTGATCATTTAATTCTAAAAGGTCATAATTAAATTTTGACTCTAGGGCTCTCGTTGGTTAGTCCTAAGAGATATTTGATTCTACGACTTTCTTAGGGCTAATCAACGAGAGTCCTATAGTCAAAATTTAATTGTGACCCTTTAGAATTAAATGATAAAAAAATAAAATCTTCTCACCCATTCAAACGGATTGAAATTTGGAACACTTAATTTTTCAACCTTTAATTTATATGTTCCATGCTGACCTCATCACCGTTGACCTCATCACCGTTAGTTGCTTTTCGTAACAGCAACCAAACGGTTGGGGTAAAGTGCAACAGACAATAGAAGCAGAGGGGAGGACAGTGCAATTTCAGAAACGTCAGGGGAGGTTTCTGTCTTTGTTAGAAACCTGAGGGGAGGTCAGTGAAATTTACCCAATTAATTAAGCTAGATTATTATTTTTTTCTCTTATTCAAATTTGTTTGTATTTATTGATTTTGTGTTGATTTTTTTAAAAAAAAATCATTGGCTTATCTCAATGCGAGAAATTTACAAACTAAAATATTAGATTACAATCTTAAAATTTTTTACTAAAGACTAAAATTATTATCTAATACAAAAAAAAATTCAATTTAAATCTATAATCTTAACCTTTTAAAATTCTTCTCGTTGATCCAAATTCATAATTCATGAAAAAATAACGAAAAATTAATAAATATGAAAAAATTAAGCAAATACATGAATTAGATCTTTTTAATTAAAAAAATAATTTACATGAGATTGAAATTCTGAGAAAACTCTGAAGGTAGAATCCAAGTTGGTCATATTCTCTGTCAAATGCAGCCCCGCCTGATGGATCATAAGGCCCAAATTATACAAGTGATTGGGCCTACTGGGTTAATTTTTTTTTTTTTTTGTTGTGGGGGGGGGGGGGGGGGGGGGGGGGGGGGTTTGTTTCGGGTGTGTGGGGGGGGGGTTGGAACTGGGTTCAGTAAGTCTGTTGATACAGACTTGTTGTAAATAGATCTCGCACAGATTTTTCTGTGGGGTTCAGTACGGGTCTCACACAAACAATCCGAGTCGTTCATTAAATGTAAAATATTTTTTCAAGTGCCCTCGTGAAAAATTAGCTCAATTCGATACTTATAGGGACTTGATCTAATCATTTAACATGTCTGAAATCGAATGAAAAGTTTGATGATTGAATCGAGCATCTATAGGTATCGGATAGAGCTGATTTTTCTTAAAGCCCTTGAAAAAATGTTTTACATTTAATGAACGGGTTGGATTGTTTGCGTGAGACCCACACAAAAAACTGTGCAAGATCTGTTACCTATTTATCTATGTATATAGCACAGTTCAACTGGGTTGGGCTTTCACAATGTTAAGTGAGTCTTCCATCTACTTAGCCCATTTTTGTGCAATAGCGCATTGCCTCATGTGAGCATCTCCGATGGGAGATGTCAAAAGTGGCGTGAGCAACTAACGGCTCATTTTGACAGCTAAAATCCATCCAACCAAGTTGCCTTCCTTATGCCAATTACATGTGGATTTGAAAGGAGCCTCATGGTTGCCAAATGTGACACAACCATCACTCCATGCCAAATTACATTTTCTTAAAAAAAAAGTTATTGTTGGTTTTTAAGAAAGAACTGTTTGACGTAAGAAATTTGACGAAAGGATTGAAGAGGAAGGGTTTGATGTCAAATTGGAGATGTCAAAAAATGTCACGTAAGTCTTCAAAAAGAAAATTGACATCTCCAATTTAAAGTCATGAGTTGAAGATCTATGCTCCCATAGCTTCAAATCTTCAACCCATGGCTTCAAATCGGAGACGTCAAAATTTTGGGAATTTTTGAATTTGAGTTTTAAGGGGAAGTGTTGAATTTCCTAGATATGAAGTAAATTTTCTAGAAAATAGAGTATTGGTGGCTTTGGGGTTGACTGTAATAGAGTACCATTCAAAGCCACTTTTTTTTCTCTCCATATAATATACTATTTTGATGATTTCAAACATAGAAACAGAGTTACAAAAATGTGAATTATTGGATTGAAGATGCTCTCCAAAATGAGGTTTCATCTTGCGTCATGACTCACCCGTGAGAAACATCTATGAAATATGGATAAACTCAAAGGGTGGTTTGGTTAAAAAATAAAAACAAGAAAACTCAAAGGGTGTAGTAAAAGAAAAAGATATAGATTATTTAAATCATTGGAAGATTCATGGCGCTCAGACTTGTTCCCACAAGAACATTTGGGAAACAAGTAGCAGAACATTGCAACGACAAGTTGTAGGTGTTTTTTGAAACAAGGCATCAACATCATGTCGTAGGTGTTTTTTTCCTTTTTCTTGATGTACCCTTATCGAGTTATCAATAATATTTCGCCGATAAAAAAAAAAAACATTGCAAGGACAAGTTTCTAGAAAGAGATGGGAAGACTTGCTAGCTAGTTGCTACTTGAGTACCTTATTTCTTGGGAAGTTTCTCATGGTTTCTTGTGTGGTGGAAACCGAGTACGTGGAAAACAAGTTTTCTTGTTATAATTGAGGGTGGTTATTTGACACGTTAGGCAAGGAAATAGTATTGAAATTGCATTCTCTCTCTCTCTCTCTCTCTCTCTCTCTCTCTCTCTCTCTCTCTCTCTCTCTCTCTTATTTGTTGTCAATTGTCACAAAAACAAACATGGGCTGACTTCCATATATATATATAAAACTACTACTTTAAACAAACATGGCTTCCCATGCTCTGTTTTCCTTTTTGTTTTGTTTTTTTTCCTTTTTGCTCTTTAGGATGGTCGGTGGCCCTAATTTTTACTATCTATTCTTATTACTCGCGTGCACCTCGACTAGGTATGGGGGCTAATCTGACAATCTATTAGAGAGGATCACAAATAAAACTGGAGCAAAATCTCATATTATCTATTTCTTTCGGTAATAAATCTAATCCCGTGACTAAAAATTAGTTCACGTTCGTTTCATTAAAAAAATTGATTATAGAAAATGAAAAAAATTAGAGAAAGTGAGGAGAAAGAAAAAAGTGAAAAATGAATTTACTTTTTTCTTCCATGCAGTAGGTTAAAATGAAAATTTTGCAAGAACATCGTGAGAAGATATTTACTTTTATAATCTTTTCTTTAGATTTTCATCATAATCCTTAGTACAAATTATTTGTTTCGACAAGAAAAATAAAAAAAGTATAAAATATATAGATCAAAGATGAAATAAGTTCATATATATAACGATTAGTAAAAAGAAAAAGAAGTTTAAGAATTTTTCGGCTTGAGTTGGGTAAATCATTGCCAACCGGCCCCCAAGGGTGTAGTGTAGTTGGTCAAGGATCGGGCCTCAAGTTGAGGTTAAACATACCAAGGCTTTGCGCATAGGTTTGATTCTTGGCAGCTGCATACTTTGAACTTAATCGCTGCGCGGTGTGTGGGGTCACTGCACGCAGCACAACCAAGGGAGACTCTCCCAAAACCTAGCCTATGGGAGAGTCTCCCCTGGATTATGCCTTTTAATCATTGCCAACCCACCCGGAAGATTAGCGGCGGTGGTGATAACACTTTCTTCACCCTTTGGTGACTCGAAGTTTTGTCACACCACCTAATTCACACGCTGAGTTTTGCGGGCTGGTAAGGCTTTGAGAACAAAAAATGTGGATTAAAAAATGGATAAGTTATTAGGGAGAATTAATCAAGAATTCAACATTAACAATGAATAGTTTTGTTTGATGTCCGAAATGGATGAATAAAAGTGAGTGGATAAATATAGAAATAGTGTGAGAGTTTTCTTAGTTAATTGCCTTTGTAATGAGAATACAACAATGATTTGGAGAGGATCTAACGGCACGCCAATAATTACGTCTATCCAAATAAGCTAGGGGGTCGATGGGACAAGAGTTTTAGCTTATCCACCGAATAAGCAGTTCGGGTGCGTGCAAATGGGAGAACCAAACACCAGATTAGAAATAGTTTGAATTTGCTTATCCGCCCAAAGCCCTCATCTCTCTTCTCTGCCCGCCGAACGGACCGCTAGTTCACAAACCCTAGTGTGAAATCGTGGATGTTTTCAAATGCTTTCTGTGATGTCACCATTCTTTCTCTTTTCCCTAAGAAGAGAAGAAAACAAACTAAGGTCGTGTCCACTAGAATTTCCTAGTGGGTATCCACATTCGTAAAGTCTAATTTCACATTAGACTGCTTCCGAAAAACGCGTTCCGTAAGGCGCACACGGACCATTGATTTTGACAATGAATAATTGAGATATGATTTTTAATTATGACCGGTTAGAATAATTTATTATCGGTCATAATTGATTTTTAATATGGACCGTTAATTGATTAAATTTAATGACTGTGTACCGCCCTACATATGCACTAAATGGGGTGCACCGTGCACTACAGCACCCCGGATCCTTCGTTACCCGGTTGTTCAAATATCTGGAGGCATATTCTTGCAACATACCATTGCCTAAAGAAAATTAGGTGCAGCTGACAACAATAATAGTAACAATTTAACAACCAAACAATTAGGTGCAGCTGACACCCAAGTGATATTTTTTCAAGTTTGGCTTAAATTACAAGGAATTGAACATTTCAAGAAGGCTTAGATTCTGTTCCACTAACTAAAAATCAAATAAGTACGTATACCCCGTTTCACCAACTTCTTTTTTCACTTTTTTTAAAAAATTTTGTTCTTATTTAAATTTTTTTTGCGTTTGTTAGTTTTGTACCTCACTTTATTGGTTTTCCAATTCGTTTTGATGAGACAAATCGGAAAAGTATTTTGTTTTACTTTTATCCAATTATGAGACAAATAAAATAAGTCATAAAATTTTGGCGCGAAACTAACAAACACGAAAAAAATTCAAGTAAGAACAAAACCATAACTTTAAAAACAAGTTAATGAACACCACATAGAAAATACTAATAACCTTAGCAAAATGGGGTGTAATACAGTTGGAAGCAGTTCAAATGGACCGTCAAATTGGTATATCAAGTAAAACGTGAATAATACAGCAGATGGGAGTAGGTCATAAAACATAACCAAATCCTTACACATTACTGTTACTGGTGTGGAATACAATGAAGTAGGAGGATAAAATACAAATAAAAATCCACCAGCTGTAAAGGCCACGTGCCCACCGTCCACCACCCAATTCCACCCTCCCAATTTACACCGACAGCTCGTACCAGCTTCGCTCCCACGCCACCGTCGTCCTCCGTCCACCACCACCGCCTCCTCTATCCCACCACCAAAATCAAAATAGTCAAAATTGGTCCTCTCAATTTCTTTCCAATCAGAATATTCCCCACTTGTCCCTTCCATTTCTCCCTCAGTCCTCGAAAATATCGAGAATTCCGAGCTTGTCCCTTCTTCGTCACCCCCACGACAACAACGCGCCTCCGAAACTTCCGGAGCTTTTTCGCTGATCACATTCCTCACCTCAATCCACCCATCAGATTCCCAATTTACCCCCGTGGTAGAAGCTAATTTACCAATTCTATCTCTAACAGACTGAGTTGGTAATTCCGGAAATTTATCATCTTCTTCTTCATCGTCGTCGTCTTCGCAAAACTCTGTATCCAACCAATCGAGCACGCCACGCGGCGATTGGTGAGAATCCATAATCGGAACTGCCGACGACGAAATAAACGGGTGACGTAGCAGTTGATCGCAGGTCCACCGCTCCGTTCTGTCCCTTCGGAGACACTTTTCGAGGAAATCCAAGCCGAGTTCAGACAACCGCGTCGGTAACTCGGGCAGCTCGTTCGAGTAACCGATTCGACACAGCGTGTCGGCGCCGCGGTCTTCCCAACCCGGCTTCCCCGTCACCATCTCGATCACCGTACACCCCAACGACCACACGTCCGACTCCGGCCCCTGGTATTCCCCCCGAATTACTTCCGGTGCCATCCACAGCGGGCTCCCACGTGGCGCCGCTGCCGCCGACTCCGCCGCCGTCCCGAAATCGGATAGCTTCGCCGCGTACCGTGCGGGGCCCAGCAACACGTTCCTCCCCTTGACGTCGCAGTGGACGATACCCAACGAGTGCACGTAACTCAGCGCGGACGCAACGCACCAAGTTAACGACCGCACAATGCCCTCGTCGGCCGCGTCGGCCGCCAGGTCAGCCGCGGTGCCACCCGGCAAGTACTCCAAGTGGAGGTTCCGGAAAGGCTCCACAGCACCGTCCTCCACCGTCACGTCGTCGCCGAGGTATCCCACCACCCACGGCGACGAGAGACGCCTGAGGATCCGGATTTCGTTCTCCAAGGCCTCCGCCCGGGCCTCCGAGCCAGGCCCAAGGCCGACGGACTTGACGGCGAAAACCCCGCCGTCAGACTTGTCGACGGCGAGGCTGACGGTCCCGAACGAGCCCCTGCCCAAACAGCTCCCCCTGACCCAATTGGGTATTGTCTTGGCCTTTCCCATTGAGAAAACTCAGAATATTTTTTTGGAAGAAGAATTGAATGGTTTTGGAGTTTGGGAGGGAGCATGGGTTTATATATATACGCGGGGATATAAACACGCGTGTGTAGTGTATATAGTAGTTTTATAAAAATGGTGTGGTCAGCGGTGACATCTGAGAGAGAGAGAGAGTTTAAGTTGAATTTGATTTGATTCGATACCAGGTTTAATCCTTATCCACGCGATGCGTTAAGTACTAGAAATATCCACCGGTTGATTCTTCCATCGTAGTAGCTTTTTACTTGTAAAATGAGATGTGCTTGTCCACGTCATGGATTGCGTCGGTATTTTAACATGTGGTTAAATGGCACACGCAGCGCTGTCCTTCCTGGTTGCATGCATCTCAGCATCTGTTACTCTGCAATGTGCGTGCTTACCGTGCTTGAGAGATCCTTTTGACCGCTGCGATCTGGGGCGGATTTACGTTGAGGTTAGGGCGTTACGTGACCAACCCCTGGTCATTGACTCGGTGTTTGTACCAACTGGTCTATCTTGCTGTTTACAGTTGCATTTCTGGTAACTTTACCCGTAATGGTTGAATATAGGAGCGGAGTATTTAATTTCGAAAACAATATAGTAGCGGTCCTTAATATTTTGAAATTCTTAAAATCCCAAATGTGAAAGTCAAACGACACAATCTGACATGCGAGTTGAACGTATCGATTATTATTACTAATATATTAATTAGGGTTAACTTAGCGTTAGCCAAGTCGAGCCGAGTTTTGACTAGCTCGAGCTCGGCTCGTTTATGAAACGAGCCCAACATTTGAGCTCGAGCTCGTTCGTTTATGTCTCGAACCGAGCCGAGTCGAGCCATTGTCGAGCCTCGCCTTGCGAGCGGCTCGGATCGTTTGCACCCCTATCTGTTACTCTGCAATGTGCGTGCTTACCGTGCGTGAGATCCTTTTGGGCACTGCGATTTGGGGCGGATTTACGTTGAGGTTGGGGCGTTACGTGACCAACCCCTGGTCATTGACTCGGTGTTTGTACCAACTGGTCTATCTTGCTGTTACAGTTGCATTTCTGTTAACTTTACCCGTAATGGTTGAATATAAGAGCGGAGTATTTAATTTCGAAAATAATATAGTAGCGGTCCTTAATATTTTGAAATTCTTAAAGCCCAAATGTGAAAGTCAAACGACACAATTCGACATGCGAGTTGAACGTATCGATTATTATTACTAATATATTAAGGCAAATGCTAACCAATGCCCCTGGGGCACAAATTAAGATGTAACGAATATGGAATATGCATAAGTTAAGGTGAAATAAATATGGAAGGTGCACTAAATATGAAATATGCACAAACGAACAAGGAAACAATTATCAACGAGTACTCATTTTATGTCACAACTGATTTCTACGGAATATATTTTATGCTTGTATATCAAATATATGCCAATACCATATTGGTCTGACCTAGACTTATATTCGGGGTTGATTTCTCCACTTCATCTTCCCTTTTTCACTTCGTCTTCATGTTTCTTATCCAATTGCGGAGTATGAAATTTTTTCCCTTTTTCATCTACATTTTTATTTTAGAAATTTTCTTTTAGTTAATTTTTTTTATCGGTGGTGGCGTTTCAAATTATAGGGCAATGAATGAATTTTCTTTGGACAGTGAGTTCACCCAAATAGAATTGGAAAGTATATGTTCTTATTATGGTAATATTTAATAACTTGCTAAAATCATGGAGTATGTATCTCTTATTTAGATCATTGTTGACTTTTTTTTAGAAAATGAAATTAAATATTAGAGAACATTCCATATTTATTTTTTCTTAACTTGTGCCTCGGGGGCACTTGTTAGCAGAACCGATATATTAATTAGGGTTAACTTAGTTGTTAGGGCGTTTTAATTTGATAGTTTTAGATTTTTGTCTTATCCATTGACGGGACTTTTTCAGCCAATGACTTGGTGAACGTGAAGGACAAGGTAGAAGAACTCAGAGGACGACTTAATTATTATCCCATACTACTAGTAACATCTTTAATTCGCTTCTTTAGGCTGGACGCCTCAAGTAAATCAGGGCCCACTAAACGTGGAACAAGTTGACGAGAATTGAATTCTATTACTGTCTCCTAACTCGGTCTAATAAGCATTAGTAGTAAAGAACTACTAACAGATTAGTAATCCAGAGATGAAAAATCAATAGATGTCCCTCATGCCCGGTTCACGCTATTGATCAATTTATGCAACACAAATTACATTAGCATAAATAACATGCAAAATTAACACAACTTATTCACCAAAAACATTAGCATGAACACTTGCGCGCAAAGTCGTAAATGCCAAGTAAACTAAGCGGCTCTAGCTCTACAGCATGGGAAACCAAGCATTTAGGCAAGTTCATAATTCATATAATTTAAAAAAAAAAAAACCACGAAAGAGGCCCACACGGTGGCGGAAAACCCCCATTTTCCTCCGCCTCCGAAAAAAATGTTTTCTCAACGAGAAGAAGAGAATGAATTCTGTCCGGCACCAGCGGACGGGGTTTTCCGCCGCCCCAGAGATGCTATACTCCATAACAATAGGAAAGGACATACTCCTACAATGAGTGGAGACGCGGCGTGACTTAGTAGGTCCACGTTTTTGAACAACACAAGTTACGAGATTGCCAAATGGCGCGGCAGACGTGATGCCAAGGGTGTGTTTCTACTGCGAGTCTCTTTTGACGTGCACGATTACCCTCCTCACATCTTATGCCTGCAGTAATCCACATCGGTGGATACCTAGGATCTTACATCATAATCCAACCGAAATGGTATCTCTAGTACATATTGGATTTGATTGAGCTCCTGGTTTGTGGGGACTACCAATTTAGTACTACTCCAATAGGTTTGCCCATGATCAGTTATGTAGGCCGTCAATTATGAATTGAATTAGAATCAATTTGGCAAAATAGATTGCAAAATGGTGTTTCACTAATAAGCTAAAATTTTTACTCTCATCAAACTCTCTTCGATGCCAAATTTGACCTCGTCTTTGATTTTTAAACGTTTGTCACGTCATTCAAGTTAATAGATCTGAATCGAAGAGTAACATGGGTTTAATCTAATACAAATAAAGAAAAAAAAAAGGGAATAAAGGATTTTTCAAGGGTTGTTTATAGAATGAGCGCAACTTCCGCGTCTCTGTCTTCTATGGTAACAAAATTAAAATGCCGTGTGGTTTAGAGAAACGTAGAAGAAGGTGACTTGCACATACAACTTACTCATTTCAATAGAAAATAAATAATAGCCAAACCAACCCAGCCAATGTGCTAAGTGCCTTTATCCATGGGAGAGGAGTCAAATAGAAAAGAATAGCCAATCCAACCCAACCGATGTGGAAGAATTATCTGTCAAGTTTGTCTGCACGGGTTTACCCCAGTAAGCTCGCTTGGGGGAACTCGTTTGCACTTTAACAACAGTGTGAATTTAAGACTGTGCAAAAATGACACCAAATCGTTGTGTCAATATTATGACATTGCACAAGCCTTATAGTATAAAATAGCTTTGAAAAATCATTCTATAACCAATAAGTACACTTGTTCCTAAGAGCATCTCTAATGAGAATGGAAAATGACTATGGATGGATAGTCATTTTAGTATTAAAAATTGCTAAAAGTTAATTGGTTGTAAAATAAGATTCACCTTCCCTTTGGGCATTTTTGCGGATCAAAAAGAAATTAAAAAAAAATTAAGACCCACCTCTCTCCAATGGTGAGTTCTAAAATGGAACCAAAGAGTCCTAAATATTAATAGTAACTAAACTTTCCCTTCACCTTCTTCCCCCCAAGCTAATTCAACTACTACTTCAATTCAAAAATAATTGTTGTGTCAATCAAATGAGGACTTTAAAAAAATATTTTTCTTAACAAAATTATCTTTTATATAAAAACTTCTGTTCAAAATTCTCTCAGTTAAATTTTTGTCCACCTAAGTTTTCACTAACCACTATCCTCAACTCAACTACCATCCTCACAATCAATCTATAAAATAAACATATCTTTCTCTGGATACAATATCACACCACCATTTTTTTTTTTGAATTGTAAAAAGGGTGGGAGGGACAATCAGCGTAGCAGCTCCCCCGGGGCGTGACCATGGGAGTTCCCTACCTACTGTGGAATGTCCGATTGAGCCATAGCTACTATCCGAAAGAGCAAGCCGTCACGACAGCACCAAAGGACCCTGTCTGCGAAGTCCAGTAACGAGACGAAGTCTTGCAGGACTCGAACCAAGGTCCGTGTACGGAAGGAAAGGCATTAGGCCACTCATCTTTGCCAACTAGGCTACCACCTTCGAGGTGGTAATACCACACCACCATTAAAATGAATTTCAAGGTGACCCCTACAAATGGGAAAACGTGCAACAACTATGTTTATCAAAGACTCCTTGGCTTTGTTCCTTTTGATATTTAACTTAATCATTACCCAATATCTTTCTTTAATTTTATTATCCTATTTTTCAATTATTATTTTCATATCTCTCTCTATTCATTACCTCACTCTCCAATCATTACCCTATTTCTCGAAAAAACTTGTCCTATATCAATGAACTCTCAAGTTGAAGACAGGTGCAACTTGAAGGCACAATTATGCTTAGAGCCTGACGCGACAAACCCATTTCCCCATCTTTCATGTAATAGCCAGGACTTGGGAACAAAATTCCTCTTGTGAGATTGAGTTCAGTAAAACTTATTCACCGAGGTCAGCACTTAGGAACTGGATTTCCCCCCGCCCCCCAACAATTCTTATCTCCCTGTGCAGGGTCAACTTGAAGATGTATTTGAGCTAGGCTGATAGCGTTTGTACTTGCAGACTAATGAGGGCTAGAGCCGAATGAATCTCGTCTCGTCTAGTCTCGTGAACCAATTGCAATATAAAACTTAGATCCCAATGAATCTTTTGTATAAGTCGCCGTCAAAAAGACTTTACAGAGTAGAATCAAGTACAGAGTAAAGGTCAGCGTTCAATGAATAGTCATGCTAAATGTGCAGAAGCACCTAAAAGAATTGGTCACTATATAACTAGTAAAATGGCTGAGGCCCTTCCATCTTTCATCATCGTCGACATCAAAATGTGTTAGGAGGTTAATTTGCTATGCTCTTATAGTGTAGAACTACCGTACTGCCGGGCTGAGACTGTCAATAAAAGCGCCCCAATTGAATCAGCATCACACTAATGTCATCGGTTGAACCTCGTGAGATAGAGAGGGTTGCGAGCTTTTTACAAGCTGAGAGCAGTTCTGGCTTTTGGATGCCTACGCACAAGGGGCGAGCAATATCTACTGCTTCCTGGTTACTAACCTGCAAGATGAAGCGAGAGGTGGTCAATTTAGACATCGTCAAACATGGTATTTGTGACAAAAATGGCCAGAAGACAAACTTAGGAATGGAAGTAAATTTTGAGTGCATATATTACCTTATCCCACAGGCCATCAGAAGCAAGGATTAAGAACTCGAAATTAGGTTCAATTTTCAGGATTTTTGTTTCCGGCTCTGCTGTTACCCATTGTTTTAGGTGCCGATCTCCAATTCCTCTGGACACGGCCAAAGATCCCTGGATTCTCCAAACACCATGGCAACAATCCACGTACCCACCCTACAAAATCACATCACACAACCCATGAGCATAAAGCAAAGATGCTACGAGATTCAATTCAAAGAAATCAGGGAAAAGGAAAAGGAGGAGTATATGTTAAGGACTAGTTGCTCACCAACTTCTCAATCCTATCCTTTTCGTCCTCTCGTGAAGGCCGATGATCAGATGTAAGGGCCTCAGCAATCCCCCCTCTGCTCAATACGGCACGACAGTCACCAGCGTTGGACACCACAAGATTTCCTTTCTTGATCAGAGCTGTGACACAGCACGTTCCACCACGGATATCTTCCTTCAGAAATTCAGAATCTGTGCTCAGATACCCGTACTTAACAGCCTCCGCCATCTCTTCTCCATCTGTTCTCCCAACTTCATCTAAGATGTTCTTATCCAAGTTCTCTGCGGCAAACTCAGCAGCCTTTGTACCTCCGTGCCCATCAAAAACTCCATAGAAAGCCTAAAAAACCACAAGGTCACAGCATGTTAGATTCCTGAATTTAAACAACCGTTAATATGATGATTGAATATCCTACAACGACTAATCGAGTTATTGATCAATCCTATTGACGACTGATCGAGTTATTGATCTACAGAAAAAATCTCAAGCCAAAAACTATACGAAGAAGTAATCGAACAAAATTATGACCTCTGTTTACAGATCCTAAAACCCAAATTATTGGCCCCGTCCCCATCTTGATCCATGAATTAAATGAGAATCATATTAGTATTGGAGAATGATACACCCACCCAAGCCTCACCCACCGCGCCGCCCACTGCACGCACGCCGGGCCCACCCCGACCACCGTACGGCCGATCCGAACCATCCAAAAATTCTATAAAAAAAACCGAGTGGGCCTATGAGAGAATCAACGGCATTTGACGTGTGTAAGTGCTCGATCCAAACTTCCATTTTTAATGGTTCGGATCATCTGATTTTTTGAAGTTCGGATCGAGCACTTACACACGTCAGATGCCGTTGATTCTCACGCAGGCCCAATCGGTTTTTTTTTTTTTTATAGAATTTTTGGACGGTTCGGATTGGCTGTCCGGTGGCCGGAGTGGGCCCGGCGAACGTGCGGTGGGTGAGGCTTCGGTGGGTGTATCATTCTCCATTAGTATTCAACTTAGCTAATTATTCACGCCAATACCCTGTGTGTGTGTTTTCCCCATGGGCCATAGTTTGGTCAAACTCGGATACACGTTTCGGTTTCATGACCATTTTGGCTTTGACCAAATTTTCAACATCTTTACAGGCCACAGTTGAACAAAATTAAAGGTCCAGCTATCCAACACCTAGAAAATCAAATTAACTGACTATCAAATTTTATTAGATTCGCACAAGGGCCCTCAACAGGCTCCGCTTGGTTTATTATTCGCATAAGGGATACTCTTCCCAGTTTCTGCTTGGACGCCTAGAAAATCAATTTAACTGAATAGAAATTTGGGAATTCCGTGAAAATAATTACCAGTTCCAATTTTCCACCACAAAATAATTAACAGCCACCGACTAATTCCATGTTCTATTTGAGCGATTAAAAAAGCGCAAAAAAAGGAGGGGATTTAAAATTTAAGGGGGGAAGCTAAGATAAAACTCGAGAATTACGATACCTGTTTGGAATCTCCTTGAAGATTGACGACAGCCGAGTACCGATCCTCCATAGCCTCTCTCCTCCCCCTCTTACAATACACCGAGTACCACCCATCTCTCTCCTCCTCCACCTCCTCCCTCCTCTCCCCCGCGGCTGCCGGCGTCGGCGTCTCCGCTCCGAAAAACGACATCACCGGAATATCCAGCCTCGCCGGCCTCTTCCTCTTCGAAACCGTCGGCGACGTCGAGGTCCCGGCACCACCGTCCCCGCACGCCCTGTTGAGCCCGCTGGGAGGCTTCTGCAGCCGAAACCTCAGCGGCGAGGACGGAGAGGAGGATAGGGAAGAGGTGGAAGGCGAGTGGGTCAGGGTCAGTGATGACTTGTCCGGGGAAGATGATGAGAGGGAGGATTTGCAGAAGAGGGAGGATGGAACCCTAGATGGGGAGAAGACCGGGGAGTTCGAGATTGCAACGGTACAAGACATTTTTTTGTGATTGTTTCCAGTTTCTCAGTTTCTCTCTCTAACGTTCGGATTTTTTTGGGTTCTATGGGGAGGGAGGAGAGAGAGGGTACTTATATTCGAGGGAGTCAAAGTGGGGTCTTTGAACCATCCGTGTTTTAAGAGCGTGGCTTTTTTTCCTTATCAATTTTGACCGCCAGGCGCACCACCTTTTGTTAGTAAATGTCTAATCTACCCCCGAGGCTGCCGAGTCGAGTCGAGTCGAGCTTTAAGATGTTCAGCTTCGTTTGCTAAGAACTTAAGCTCAAGTTCAATAAATATTTAACGTTCTGAAGTGGCTGAGATTTGAGTCGAGCCCAAGCTTGATCACGAGCTTTGACAAGTCAAATAGTTATACAAAACTATTAAGAAATGCACATATATAAGCTGAGTCCCCTTCTTATAAAGACTATTTTATTTTAATAAAATGCGGATGCCCTTTTTCCGATCGAGTTTCGATGATCCGAGCCGTTCAATATGTTCAGAACGTGATTTTAAGGGTACCCGTTAGAAATCAGCAAAAAAAAAAAAAAGACCGGAAAGGGTTTCATCCGAGAAGTTTTTGTTTTTGTTTTTATCTAACGGTTCAAATAAAAACTGCTCAAATCAAGCCCTTCTCGGTCATTTTTTTTGCCGATTTCTCGCGGGTGCCCTTAAAATCACGTTCTGAACACATTGAGTGGCTCAGATCATTGAAATCCGATTGGGAAAGGCAAGAAATGGGGAGGTCCGCATATAAAGTCCCCATTTTAAGGTCCTTACATGAAGATTTCTGTATATAAGTTTATTTATAGTGTTTAGAAAGTTATACATATACAAGTTACAAAATTTTCATTATGTTCATTTATAAGCTTTTTTTTTTTGAAAGTATCTGTTCATTTATAAGCTCAAACACGAGTTTTGTACAAGAAATGTTCATTACATACTTATACTTTAGGTTCACGAGTCTAAGCAAAATAAATTTTGTCAAGTTAATGTTCGATTCCTTTATTAAATGAGCCTAAAATTGATGCTTAGATTTAGTTTATTTAATATGAGAAACGAACTTGAATGAACATTTATTAAATCAATCCTCAAAACAATTTGCAAACGATTCGGTTCATTTGTAACCTTACAGAGGGCGAAGGAGATTTATTGTTATCTTCACACACAAAAATTGACATTTTCATGTCATGATGGATAATTCGCAGCAGAACTGACTGTATGCAAGTATGCGTACGTGATTCTTATAAGCACCAAAAAGGATTGATTTTCGACTTCAATATTCGATGAATCATTATGAAACTTTAGAGGTGAACAAAGAGAAGAGAAACTTTACTTGTTTTTCTGATTATTATAAATATAAAAAAGAAGAGAAACTTTACTTTACTTGTTTTACTGATTATAAATATAAAAAGAAGAGAAACTTTAATACCGAGTAAAATATGACAGTACGTCATTGGGGGTCATATTTTTTAAAATTAATTAATACCCATTCAGAGGCCTTTTTATAAGTGAGAAGAAGAAGTCCGAGGTCTTGTTTGCTTTTGTCAACCTAATCTCGAATGAACTTTGAAATTACGTCACTCAAGACACCAATCATGAATAATTCGACTTGAAGTTTAGTTCATGCTATATTTTTTGTTTTCAGTATTTTTTTTAACTACAGTTTACTTTTTATAATTTTTGTTTAGTTTTTCAATCGTCGAAATTTTTAGAATTAATCATTCGTCGTCTAGACGAGATGAATTGGAAAAGTAAGAAAATGAGGACCGAAGTTAGAAAAGATTTCTTTAGTGTGTGTGTGTTTTTTTTTTCCTTTTGGTTTTAATTTTTCTACTCTTAATTTAAAAATGGCGGAGTCCATATCACATGATTCAGGGATCATCACATCAATCTCGCACCATGGCACGGAGAAAGAAAGCATGAGAGCACTAGAAAATCATTTGCGTCGAATTTAATCTAACAAAATTAACAAAATTAAAAAAACTTGAATTTAACAAAATTCAAAAAAAAAAAAGAACAAACTTTTGTCTATTCTCTTTTCTAACAACGAAAAATAACAAAGCATAGCGTGAACTCACCCCTGGAGTAACGGGCTCAAGTAATAATATGCGTTCTTGTGTATCTTTTCGTAGTATATGGTGTAATCATTATTCAATGCGAAATCTCTGTCGAAGGGTAAAACAATTGGGTCGGGTCATGAAATTCAAAAGACTTCTCTTTTGACTGTTTGAAGGGAGTGTAACTAGTAGTAGTAAAAAACAAAGACTAGACTGAATTCAAATTGCATTCAAAGATTGCCAACTAATCTGGACAATTTTTTTTCCGTCCCAACAATTTGAATTCAGCAAATGGGCGCCTTTTGATACATGATGACTAAAACGAGGATATATATATATACACCACCGAGATGGGCGATGATCAATATTTCTTTCTGGTCGGGTCAGCTACGGCTTAAATCCTACTAAAACATTCCAGGTCGGATGAGTTCCTCAATTGATCGGGCTTCGCTACTCTGGTTCAATCCAACCCAGAGTTTTTTTTTTTTTTTGGATAAGAGTAAAAAAGAATGGAGAATAAAACAAGGATGCGAAGTGAGTGGAGGGGTCAAACACGTTAAACAAAGGATGCTGGGTTTTTTCTTTCTTTCAAGGCCGGGGATACTTTGACTCAAAATTGGGAACTGTGTTCCTTTTTTTTTTTTTTTATACGCCTTTCAACTTCCAGCTTTTTCTTAGCATCATCGAAGGGTCGTCGATGTGTTTTTAGTTTCTTCAATAGCGTGGTGGGGAAGGTCGTGAGAAGGATGCCGGCCCTGATGGAAAATGCGTCCATGACAGCGACCTCTGCTTCAACATCACTGGAGTAGCGATTATTCTACGGAGACATGGGAAAGGGATCTCGCCTCTTAATAAGTGTTTTGTAAATTTAGTACTACCAGTTTATTTTACGCGGTCCGAATCAGATCAGAGATCCCTGACATGATTTCGGTTCCGATTGAATTTTGATGATTCAAGTCACTCAATGTGATCAGAACGTGATTTTAAAAGAAATCAGCAAAAAAAAAAAAATGATCGGAAGAGGCTTCATCCGAACAGTTTTTTATTGAACCGTGCTCAAAAGTCAAATCAACCCCTTTGCGCGGTTTTTTTTTTTTTTTGGCCGATTTCTTACAGGTACTCTTAAAATCAAGTTCTGAACACAGTAAGCGGCTCGTATCATTGAAATTCAATCGAAAAATGGGAGGTGCGGACGGTTCTGATCATAAGAGATGTGGATTTGATCGGAACTGGTATTTTACATATGAAATTTTGTAATAGTAGTAGTTTATTGAACTTTTTCGACTCCTCTCACAAGATTTTGGGGCTCGTGTAACGAGATACTCTCTCCATCCTATTTTCATTATCTATTATTCTGTTTGTCTCTTTTATGTCTTTTTCTATATCTTTTAATGTGGATCTTTTGAAAATATGCAATATGGATTTTATTCAATAAATTTCGATTAGTTCTATAATATAAAGTTTTTAAAATTAAAAAAATATTATAGATTGAAAGATATAAGTAATTAAAAAATAACACGCAATTCAAAAATGAATAATGAAAATAGGACAGAGGGAGTATTATATTGTTAAGTTAATAGTATGAACTTTTGAGGTTACTTTTACAAATATTTGTGATATAATATACTCCCACCGTCCTCATTTTTTAGTCCAAGTTAGCCCTTTTTGCTGTTCTAAAAATATTGTCTCACCTCCAAATCAAAACAGTTATAGTTAATGAAAATTCTATTTTATCCTTCTATTTTTAAATCAATAGTACTAAATAAAATTTTAAAAATTAATGATTGAATAGTAGAATGAGAAAATGGGATGGTTTAACATGCAACGATTGTGTTCCCTTGTATGGTTGGAATCCCCGAAAGAAACTAAAAAATGCGGACAGAAGGAGTATGAATATTTGTGATCCAATCTTTGAACTTTGTGACGTTGGTCATGAATTTTTGTGGTGGTGTTAAATTCCGATGATTTTGATTTTGGTTCTGAACCCAACCGTTGCCATCCATCCCTCTCCATACCCCATCGTCCACTCCTTCCGATTTCCGACCCACAATCCAATGATTCATACTATTGATGGTAGCTCACTCCTTCTCTCTCTAAAAAACAGGCTCCGATCTTGGTGTTCTCCCGGGGCCGGCGGCCCCCTCCCCGCCTCCTCCCCCTTTTCTCTCATCCTCTTCCCCTCCACTCGTCGTTTGTCCGCTGTCCACCTTCGTCCGGAGATGGTAGATCTGTGATTTCGGGCGTCCGAAGCTCTGGCCAGTGGCGGGTGGCTTTGTGGTTTTGACCCAAATCCTCCTCCTCTGCTTGGATCTGGTGGTATGTGGTAGTCAGTAGTGGCTCAAATAAGAAGTAGGATGGTTAGGAGTGGGTTTTCTTTTCTCTTTGTTTTCTTTCTTTTTCCAGGCTCTGCCTGAGTTTCCCCGACTGGTTTCCCCAGTTCGGTAGAGCTTCCAGTCCGGGTTTCAACGGATCTGGAGGGTAGTGGAGGTGGGCAAATAACTCCGGTTGTTTTGGCTCTCGGAGTAGATCGTAGATGGTTAGGGGCGGACTACAGCTTCAGGCCTCCGGTGGTGACGGCGCCTTGCTGGCCGATTGGCCTTGGAGCCTGGGTGTGTGGTGGTGCCCGTTCTAGCAGCAGGGTAAGGTCAGTCGTCGGCCGCTGCGATTGAAGAACTGATCCACTAGCCAACACGGATTTCTGGCTCTCGGTTTCCTCTCGATCGGAGCCTGTCGTGACAGCGTAGGTTTGCCTCGGAGATTCCCTCCACTGCTTCGGTGTGAGGATCCGTTCGCGCCCTCGGTAGATGGCGTCTCGTATCCTCACCCGAAGTTGGCAGGCGTGCTTTTTGGGTAGTAACCCAAGGCAATTGATCTTTCTTTGCTGTTTTGATATCCTTTGGAGTTGTGTTGCCAAATGTGACTCAGGTTTTCGCCAATTCTTAGGAGATTGAATGTCTGGATTTCATACTCCACGTGTCCCGACTTTTATTGGCGGTGTGAAGTCGTTCCTGGTCTTAGACATTTATCTTCCTTGTTTCATTCTTAGTTGGATGGTTTTGGTGTTTCCTTTGTCATTGTTTTCAAATGGATATCTGTAGATACCGTATGGCTTCTTTGAAATGATATGAATCATGTTCGGATAAAAAAAAAAAAAAATACTATTGATCTCTTATATATCACATTAGAGTGACAAATTGAATCCAAACCCATTAAGAAACTCAAACCCATCTATAAAAAAATGGACTCAACTCAACCCATTTATTAGTTGGGTTAGAATGTATCCAAACCCATCTAACCCATTTATTATTGGGTCTTAATTGGGTTTAAATTGCGTCAACTTAAATGCCCAATGAGTCATGAACATTACCTTAAAAAAAAAACTACGCAGAAATGAAAAAAACAAATCGTTGAAAAATCAGAATCGATTAAGGGAGGCACGGTTTCCTGAAACTCAGAATTGTTGAAAAATCAGAATCATCGCCGGAGGCGCAGTTTCCTGAAACTAGAAGAGAAGGACTCGTCGGATTTGGAGATGAGAGCGGCGCCGTCAAAAAGCTCCAATCCTTTGAGAACGTACTGTTTGCCACTGGCTGGGTAGATGAAATAGCTCTGGAACAAATCGTGCCACACGAATCCATTCTTGTAGCCCCTGCAATCAATAGGCTGACTAGTGGTGGTGGGTTTTGAGGGTTCTGTGGAGGAGCCGGATTGGGATTTTGATGAGGAATTGGTGTCTGGGTTTGGTGGTGGGGGAGTGGAGATGGGGGTAATTTGGTCATTTTAGTATATAAGGGTATTATGGTAATTTTAGCATGCATGGATAATTTGGTCATTTAATTGTACAGGGTGATTTGGTCGTTTCAGTGTATATAGGTATTTTAGTATTTTTAATTTTAATTCGGTTAATGGGCGGGTTAAATTTAACTTTAATTCGGTTAATGGGTTGGGTTGGGTATGAGTAATTAGATTCCTAACTAATTGGGTCTAAATGGATCAATAACCCATTAAAGACCCAACTCATTTATAACTTACCCAATTTGGTCCAAACCTGTCCATTTGACACCCCTAGTATCACCCAGAAAAGCACGCTTCACAGGAGTAAAATCCTCTTTGATTGGAGTTAATAGGTATGAAACGATTTAAGTTACATATTACTATACATTCTATATGAATTATTCACATGCCTGTAGTGTTCGATCAAGCAGATTTTTTGTGCAGATATTTATCACAAAGGAAGCATACTATCGGGGAATGATCTTCGATCTTCCGACAGATGATTGAATAAAATTAACTCTTTGCCCAAAAGAAAAACTCATAAATTACATAAACCCTACACAAACCCATCATCCAACTACATCATTCAACATGATAATGGAAAATTCAGTTTCCCACCCGTTGCAGGTTTTACCATATTGATTCCATTCACACAGGGTTAACATGCCTTCAGAAAATTCAATCCTCGGTACAACCCAATTCCATCCGGTGTTTGCTAGGCACCCAAAATTGGCCCCTCACGCGATAAGGCCAGGTCAAAGCTATACTCTAAACAAAATGCAACGAAAAGAACAAGATAAATACGGCCTCTTCTTCCATTTACAGGAACCCCAAGAAATGATCCCCTTTATGTACAAGAGGCCGAACTCCTACAAAATCCTACCACTAGATCTCTACAGCCCTGGGATCAACACCTTCGTTATGCAAGACAAGAAGTTCCGGTCCCCAAAAACAATTTACTGAATAGATGCCCGTGGCACTGGCACAATTGGCCGAGTTTTATCTCACCGTTAAGTTATTAATTGTATTTACGAGGTCAGCTATGTTGTCTAGCAACACGTAAAAGTCCTTAGCTTCTGCAATCTGGTATCCTCCTCCGCTTGTAACACTTGAAACTGCTATTGTCACTGTTTTCCTTATGGCCATTCTGGTATGGTATCAATTCAAGATTTGGTTGGTTCAACTGCGAACACGGAATACATCAGTATACCCTATGTAGCACGGACACAGATACGGATACGGACACGGCAATTCTAAAAAAATGGGGATATGGACACGGCGGGGGGCACGCCACGTGTATAAATAAATAAATATATATATATAAATACATATATACATATATTTTTTCTTTTCTTCCACTGTTGATGAAGACATGTCCTATATGAATGTACAAGATTACCATGGTCCAAATAAAGACATAATTACAGTTTAACCCAAGTATTTTTGAATAATTTCATATTAACCCCTCAAAATTAAAAATATATATTACATTTTGACCCCTAGCCGTGTCCCCAGCGTATCCCCAGCCGTGTCCCCCATCAAAAAATAATAAAAATTATTGGACACGCCATGTGGCGTGTCCAATACGTATTTGGGCTTGTCCCTGCCGTGTCCCCGTGTCCAATACGTGGACACGGCACCCTTTTGGAGTGTCGGTGCTACATAGACCTGACTGGATGAAAGAGAAAAAAGAAAAGAAGAAACGCATAAAAATCATTCAAAGCAAATAGAACATCTTTTTTAAAGAATAAAGTACCTCGAAACTTGGAGGTGCAGTAACGCTGCCGTCATCACTGCCATCATCCCCAGCAACACTGGCAAAACCCCAAAGTAAACTTTTACTGACTGTTCTAATGAACCCATCCATACACGTTGGATAGAATGATAATTAAGGTGAAGTTCTATTATTTGCTTTAAATTGCTAATGAAGGCATGATGACTACATGGTAACAACATAACACCTCGTTAGGACTTACAGCTTTCCCCCTTAAAATACTTTTGGTTACTAGCAGTATCATATATAGATAGATAAAACAATTTTGTCAGGGACGGATTGTTTAAAATTATGGAGGTTGGCAGAAGATTTTTAATTTCCTTTTAACATCGATAAAAATCAAAGAATTTAGCATGCAACTTTAACAAAATGGCAACCGTCAACAAAGAGGCCAGAGTAAACTATACATTAGCAGAGTCCACATGGTACCTTATGCGTATTAGCATTAGTGAAATTCGTATCATCCACTAGAAGTAGGTTTCTTTTCCAACTCTTGCATAGTGGGTAGTGGGTTAATTACTTTATGCTCGTAAAGTTTCTATTGCACAAAGCAGGTCATAATCTGGTCCTAACCCGAAAAGGAATGACTCTTTTTTTTAGAGACCAAGAGCAATTTCCTAAACAGAAAGTCCAATCTTTCTGGCCTGCCACAGACATTAATTCCTTGGTACTTGCTCTTGATTGCCATATTTGTGGTGACTCTTTAGGGTTCGTGGCGTTCACGTTCGCCTTACAGCAGAGTTTGGCTTCTGTATGTTTTATCTTGCTTAAATCTGATAGAAAATGAGAGTAGAGAAAAGACGTACACTGATGGTTCTTGGTCCACGATTTCACTGTTCTCAACTTTGTCTGCTTGGAAAGCTTCAGAAATAGCACTGTTCCCATCCAAATCCATACAATCACTTTCGCTGACAACACAATGAATGTTTTGCTGAGTTCCTGCATAAACATATAACAGACCATGTTATTAGATTTTACAATGTTTATGAACCTTAAAAAGTTAGTCAGGGACACCATCAGTCAGCGACACCATACGTACTTATTATCAGTCTCAAGTCTGTAGAAGGGATCTTCCTAAGGAGTTTCTGGCACATGACTGTTCCCTGGAAGTCAAGGAAAGTGCAATCTAGAAAGTTTAATCGCTCTGCGTTTGTCATTTGTGAAAACCCAAATGAGGTAGTCCAAGTGTTTAGCACGTCTGGAACGGCAGGCAAAACTAGTCTCTCCACTCCTAATTCCTGCAACTTCTGTAGAGAAAAAAAAAGTGGGAATCAATGGTGAGAATGAACAAATCTATTGCTGGCCAATGACGCAACAAATGATACAAAAGTTTCCCTTCCCACTTGGGTTTATGACCTTGCAGTTGGCCTGATACTTGTCATACCTATCTGCTAGAATCACCAGAATTCTATTATTAATGTTTAATCTGACAACTTGTGAATTGTATGAATTCACGATGGCTAAATTCTGGAACAAACATAATGGTAACAGACTGGGGGAAAAAAAAAGCTTAGATACAGACATCCAAATGTAGACAAGGAAAAGTCAGTATTTCAAGGGCTTTAGCAGCTTCTAAATTAAGTTTTTGCTACAGCCGTCTAATTGTAACTTCTCCTAGCACATTAACCACATTACCTTTAATGCTTCAGTTGAATAGCAATGATGAAAAATTTCTTAATCCACAGAAAGAAGATTACCTTTTCAAGCTCCTCAATCAAGATGCGACACATTCCAAGTCGGCGAAATTTAAACCGTGTGCCAACAAGTGGTACTTCTGCAACTTTTGCTCCATGAACCCTTAAAAGAAAGGGAGAAAAGGAAGAAATATTTAAAGTTGTATGATCAAACAAAAGAATGCAGCTTGAGCTTGTGATTTGTATGATACCTTACAGTAGCTGCAGAAATCAATTCGTCATCTTTCTCCAAAAGGACAGTGTAAAATCCTCGGAAATTCAAACGATTCAGCTCTGACCTGCAGAAGCAATAATTACAATTATGCTTGGAGCAATAGAAAATGATATCTGGCAAACAAATATAATTGAATTAGGTTAAGAAATAAATACACGTAACACATTAGTTAACAATAACATTTAAATGTATGTCAGACGGGATAGTCTTTAGCAAAAGTTACTATTTTAAACACTTCCACAAAACTTAATGCCTACTAGCCAAAAGTTGTCACCAACCATTTTTTTCACCAAAGCCAATATAGAAGAGGCAATTTAAACACATTCTCCATCCTAGAGTTTCTTAAATCAATTCCACAGAAGATCACAAGTAACTCCATGAAAACACTTCCACAAAACTTCCTCACCGTCTCAAGTCCACTGATTTAGAAGGGAGGGAGTTTTGATCATCAGCTAGATTAGCACGATGCTGTTCAGGGAGGGTCCATGTTGTGAGGAAGAGAAAACAGAGAAAGATAAAACAAGAGAAAATCAAATTATGTGCGTGTGTGTGTGTGTGTGTGTGTGAGAGAGAGAGAGAGAGAGAGAGAGAGAGAGAGAGAGAGAGAGAGAGAGAGAGAGAGAGAGGCTCCAAATAGGGAAAGTGAGAGTTTTGCCGCGAAACCAGTGAAAATGGGATGCAGTTGAGCATAATTTCTCCTCTTCAATGGTAATTCAAGCTACTATTAAGCAGATAATGTAGACTCTCCTCTAGCAATAAAAAAAATGAACATGCATTAAGAGTCCAACTCAATATATGCACTGTTTGGGAAGAAAAATGAAACCATGAAAATTACCAGCAGAACAAAAAATAAAATTTACACATGAACAACATAAACACGAAAACCATAATATTCCAAATATCAACAGATCACAGGTTTAAACATCAAAACTACAAGACATGACCAGCATCAATAGCTTCATTCAAAGGGAAATCAGGAAATATGTCTTCCCTGTCAGTTCATAAAAAGAGACTAAAGAACTACGCAGGGTTGGTAAATAAGGTTGGCATGGCTTCTATATTTCTCGTGAGCAACAAATATAGAGTCAAGTAGTCACTATCGCAAAACAGAATAAGGAAGATAACTGGTTCACAAGAATTTTCTCACCATCTACTGAAAATAACATCCTCCACAAGATCTCTCCTAGTTCCTGGTTCCTTAACAGGCTCAAAACATTCATGCATCACAGAAAGAGCAACATTAAGCTTGCTGTAGTTCTCTGTCAACGCCTCCGTATCATAGCCATCATGATCATCAGCATCACATTTGATGTATTTCAATAAAGTCCAAGTTACATTATCTCCACCGACAGAAACTGATTTTCCTAGAAGCTTGTGGAGACCCAAAGATATCTGCAATAAAAACCCAGCTTTATCAAACCCACAGTCAACAGTTTTCAACCAGTGCAAGTGCATCCAAGAGATAATTATGCTTAACTATATCATGCTTATAATGTGATACAACCATTACTATGTAGGTGACCAAGGGGAGGAAAACCTTCAGTGGTCTTTCAGCAGTTTTACATGGGCTCTTCAATTCCCTGTCAACCCATATGAAATGGTAAAGGTATGGGATACTTGTCTGAAACTCATAACCACATCATATAGTTGGATCGTTTAATTATTGATGTGACTGAGACGAAAAAAGCTCACATTTGGTAGAACAGAAAATTTCTAGCCTCACGTGGATACAAGAGAGAAGTTAGTTTCCAATTATATCCCATCGTATTCAAGTACATTCTTAGTAATAACATCTTCTGCCAAGGTACTTTGAGATATAAAATCCAATAAAATACTAATGTTGTGTCCACGAACCCAACTTTTTAGATACATATATATTCGTACACGATAACGATTATTGAGTCCATGTAACGTAGCATTCAAGAACTCTGCGTAATTTCCTTTTACCTTAGAAGCATTAAAAAATTGTTTTCCGACAAAAAGGGGTAAACGAAGCTATATAGACACAGTTGCATATGACAAATTAGAATTTTTAGAAGTAGCAAGTAAACAACTAGTGTTAAAACTCCTTTTGCGAATTTAGAACAGCTGTCTGGCACGAAAGATCAGAGACTAGGTATAGACTTGAGGATATATCTGACTTGACAAACTGGATTAATTTGACCAACTAAACTTTGATAATATGTGAGAATGGAACTTCTTGTCTTTCTCTTCTTCTTTTTTTACAAGTTAACGAAGCTACTTATCTGCAACTTTCTTATGCGTGTATTTGCCTCCCCAGAGGTCTCAGACCGAGTTTCTCTCGTAAGGTTACTACATTATAGTAGTCAACTACCAAGTCAATGACGTTCTCACCGAATGCAACCAAATACAAGCACAACTGCAAAACGTGCAACCTGACTACGATCAGAAGTCTATATGCACCTAAAATTCTGAGAGCCAAGTCGGATGTCGGTTTCATTGTAGGAAGAAGCAAGGGGAAGGACTAAACAAAAACAGCAAGGGAGATATCATAGATTCATATCAGAAAATAGAACAAACAAGACATGCCATTATTCATTTTACCAACCATAAATCTCTAATGGTTATTAAATGTTATTCCAATGTTTTTTTGCTGAAGAATGATTATCCTCCTTTTAGAGAACACAACTTGCAAATTGGATGGAAGTTAGTCTGCATCAAGACCAATAGTTTCTACCATAGTTCCATAACGCTATCTAAAACAGGGCAGGGAATTACCTTTTTGCATCCTTTACTGCAAAACCAACTTCCTCTAGAATGCTTGTCTACAATTGCAACACCCCTTAGGCACCCAACATGGTCTGCATCAAAGTGGTCAATACATCAGAAAACATTAAGGATGCATATCATAAAAAACATTCCACAAATACATGTTTAATGATCAATTTAGCACACAGCTAAAAACATGTTGGAGTACGCACATTGATGCTCACACTGGTCGCAACTGAGAACACTGACATCCGTAAAGTTTCCCGTATCGTTATTTAATCTGCTTCTCCCACATATTTGACAACAGCATGATGGACAGAACCAGTCACCATCTGGGACATCCTGTAAACAGTATATTGAAGACCTAATTAGCACTCAAATTGAACATTTGTAATTCTGTTAAAAGTGGTTGAGCATAATTATAAGATAAAAAAAAAGTTTAATTAGAATGACAGTATAATAGAAAGGATCTACCTTCATACCAAGGCAACTTGTGTGAAATGAGGATGGGCATTGATCGCATAAAATTAGATCACCGCCAGCGTGACACACAGTACATATATAGTCATTTGTGCCATGATGGCGGCTACCCTTCATCTCATGGGGTTCCATCATCGTGTTTTTCTGACTATTACGGCTTTTCAATTCTGATTGGCAATCTAATAGAGATCTCCCATCCTCCAAAAAGATATTGGCTGCTGGTCTGTGATTAGTGCTGCCAGCATGAGCTTCAAATTTACTAAGTGTAAAAACTTTGTGGCAACAACTGCACTTGATCCCATCGCGTGTTATTTTCCCTTCTGCCAGTGGATGATTGTTCTTTCTACTGATGTAACGTACTTTTGCCCGAGGCAGCAGCACATTATTGTCTATTAACCAAGACAATATGGTTTGAGCATTCTGATAAGAGGAAGAAGAAGCCACCCCCTGCCGAGCTCTTTTGCTTGACCGCAGCACACGTACTGGAAATTCACTATCCAAATCATGTCTCAATTTGATGAGAGATCTAGATGTCTTTCTTTTCTTGGGCATCCGCTTGTAGGCATTTTGACCTTTCCTCTGAAGTAAAGGTAGCAGACCATTAATTCTCTTCCCCCACAATTTTTTATTTTCTTTGACCGGTGGTTTACAAAGTTCAACGAGTTCCTTAGACAATGAAGCACCAAAAGGTTCTCCTAGGCAATCCTTGCCAGACTCCACATCAGATATTTTGGAGGATAATCTCTCACTAGCTAACAGGCACCTAGCTTCCTCACTGACATTTGGCCTGGACTCACCATTCACCCCTCCTTCCATCATACAGCCTTCGCAGGCTGCTCGAAGAGAATAATACAACTTTCCACTTGGCGAAGAATACCGTAATTCCCTGCCCATTCCTCCACTCTTCGCAACATACCACAACGACCACCCGATAGCTGAGAGATGCATCTTTGCTCTCAATTGCAAGGCCCTAACTTTGGATTTCAGATACTTTTTTTTTGTTCCCACATAATCTACGATAGCTTGTGGGCAATACTCAGATCCAACAACTACATCGGAAGATGAGGGTGTCTGCCTTGCATGTGATTGTTCAGAGATAGGAGAGGAAAATTGTCTTTCTGAAGATGAAATAATTGTGTTGTCAGGAGAGGAAAAAGGAACAATGTCTAATGTAGGGTCCATCAAAGCCTCGCAAACTTTAACAAGTGAGTAGTATGATTTGCCATCAGGTGAGGTGTAGCGCATCCTAAGAATAGAATTCTCTCTCACAAACTCAATCTTCCAGCCCAAATATGCAAGATGCATCCTCAACTTCGAAAGATCCGCATGCTTGCGACTACAATATTCAGTAACTGAATTTGGGCAAAACTCAGCTCTGGGAACCATGTCAAGGTCAGCAGTTCTCCACATCAAAATACTTTTTCTTGTTCCTTGATGTTCAAACTTTCCACCTGGTGTTATAGACCTGGGACTGAAAAAACTTTCTCCCTTTGAGTTTGAAGACAACCCACAAAATTCATCCTGTTTAGGAGTTTCTTCATCGCAAGGCATATCCGAGTTACTTAAGAGATTTGAATCCTTTCTGCCATCCTCCTTCATGGATGTGAAGCCATCCAGATTGATGGCCTCTGCAACTGGTGGCAGGACTTCCTGTACCAAGTCCCCCGGCAACTCCAATACCTGGAAAAAATGATGTACACTAATATGACAATTGTCAACAATAACATCCCACACCAATTGTTTCCAGACAGCCCTATTGGTAGAAGTCCACTGCTCAAGCTTCTGAAAACCCTTCCTCTCCCGCACTTCGTACCATATTTGCCTCAGAGAAACTTGAAGCGGCCACTGCTGCTCAATTTCCTGAACCAAATCCAGAAATAACCAGTCCCCACGGGGCTTCCAGTCTTCCGTAAATTCATCCCAGTCATAAGTGACCCTAAACTTATCAATCCCAATCTGCATTTCATCACCTATATCTGGGAAGAAAATCGTCCGCACCTCAGAATCGTCTTCATGGTCGAAAATCACCCCTTCCCACCATGCCTCATCATAATAGACATCAACACACAGCCCAAAGTGGAGGGAACATTTCTGAAAATCATGCCGAGGTGGCGTTGGCCTTATCGAACCCCGATAGTTACATAAATCCCAGCTTGCCGGCTTGATCCCGTCGACTACTGCAGGAACTTTTACTCTTTGCTTTAACTGTCGTGAAACATTCTCGCAAAAATGATGGTCGAATTTGATTCTACGAGCCCGATTTTCATAGGCGATCACAGTTCCAGGGTGCCATGACCCTTGATATCCCTCTTCCACACTCCTTACCTGTGCAGAGTGCAGACTCCACATTAGTACCCTATTAAGGCCCCGTTCCACTTTTTCTAAAAGCCTTCTTTTTCAAAAAGAGGGTAATTTCAAACTGAAATATAATGAAAATGAAAAATAATTTTTTAATTTTTTTTCACCGTTTAAAAGATCTCAATGAAATCTATCAAACAAGATCCATATTGGCCAGAAAATTATTTGCGTAAACGCATGATTTTGGAGTTTGAAATTACCTTCCTTTTCTAAAACTTCCTTTTTTCCAAATCCGGAACGGCCCCTAACACCCTCCACAAATAAACACTGATCTATAAATAGAGAGCATTGATGAAGACCTATGGACTCCCAAACTAAACAGTGCATGTGCAGTGATAACCCCCAAAAAAAAAAGAGTACTTCATTCAAACCCACAAATTGGTTCGACAGATATGGAATTCGAAATTAATCCCCAAAAAACAAGAATTGATGAAAGGCAAGGACTTGTTTAAACCAATCAACCCCCAAATTAACAATGCACGTCCATCAATCACTCAAAAGAGAAAGGGATTCACTGTAACCCACAAATTGGCTCAACGTACATGGAATCAGAAATCGATCCCCCACATAAGCAAAAGTTGATGAAACGCAGGGACTAGTTTTAAACCAATGAAATCCCAAATTAACATTGCATGTTCATCAATCACCCAAAAAAGAAAGAAATTTACTGAAAGCCACGAACTGATTCAACAGATAGAGTCTTAGATTAATCATTGCATGATCATCGAATCACCCATGCAAACACTGTTTACGCCTGTACACTGAGAGATAGTATAAACAAGAAAGAACACAACGCAGTGAAAATCGAATCAAGAGACAATCTTTGAAACCGATCAACCCACATAGCATCAACGAAAGACTGATAACAATTTGCAAATAAGCTACTGAAAAAAAAAAAAAAAAGCAAGAACAGCGACCAAGAAAAGAGCTTTACTTCAACTCTGTCATTAACCAGAAGCTTCGGGCGATCGGACGGCTTCTTCCTCCTCCTTTTCCCCTCTGGGTTTCCAATTTCTGCCGCCATTGATGATCGCTTGAGAGGTTTGCCGTCGGTCACAGCCCTCATTGATGATTTCCTTCTCTTTCTAAAACGAGGGGTGTTGATCAAAAAAAAAAAAAAAAAACGAGGGGTGTGTGCAGCGATCCCGATCGTCTACATTCACAATAATCTTTAAAAGGTCTACAGCTTTCACTGGTGTACTTGTGTGAATCTCATCCGTCCATGCGTCTCATTCACTTGACTGTAAAGCCGAGAGAACTTTTCTTGATTGTTGTGCAGAAAATTGAACGGAGAATTCAATGTGTGTTACTAGAAGAAAACAAAACCCTCTGCTCCGGTTCGTTTAGTAGTAAAATCTTTCACCGTACCCAGTAAAAACAAAACCCTACAAATATATCTTGAGCGAATTTGGGTTTTATAGTCTTTTATTAGAGTGTAATAATTTTGTGCATTGGGTTTTGGAGAGGTTTAGGGAATACTGGGTACGGATACAGAAGAAAGGTGTTTGATGGCAGTCTCGTGTGGGCCAAGGTAGTGGAGCGATGCAGACGATCCGGGCTCGATTGATAAGGAGAGAGATGAGAGAGAGAGAGAGAGAGAGAGAGAGAGAGCGAGTTCTACGGGGAACGGGTTTTTTTTTCCCTCAAAACTTCGCGCCCAAGGAACTATACTGTACTCACGTCACTACTCCTGTCAATTTCTCTCTCTGTATTACGCTACTCATGTAAATGACCCCTTATCTGCCAACTAGGGGCAAGGGGCGGAGCCAGGATTTTCGTCCAGTGGGGTCGAAAATTGAACTATGTATGATTCAGAGTGCAAGAACGACGTTTTGAGAATTTTTGTGGGTAGAAATTCTATTTTGACTCCTCTTTTTCCTAAGTACAAAACCCTTATATATGAGTTGGGGCGAAAATGAATTTTAAAGGGGGGTCAAATGAGTAAAAATTGGGTAAAAATTATACCAATCTCTAACAAAATTTGGGAGGCAGCGGGGTCGGCCGCCCCCCCCTGTCCCTTGCTCCCTCCGCCCCTGGTTTGCCCGTGCCTTCAGCACGGCTCAACGTAATATCTAATTAATGATAATTGTGTAATTAATATTATTTGGGAGAGAGAGGGGGAGAGCCGTAGGATTTATAGAACAAATCAATAATTAAGATTTATGGAAAAATAAGATTCAAAAACCGTTCTCCCTTATTATATTGATGAGACAAAAAATCATTCTTTTTCTATTTTCTTAAATCAGATTTCATTAGAGATTAATCTCAAAAGATTTTCTTCTCTTTTTTTCCCCCCTCTTTTGTAGTATAATACAATTTGCGCATGCATTGCATGTGAAGAGCGTCTAGTATTTCGCATGTGTGAGTTTCGGAATTTCATCAGCCAATTGATTTTTGCTCTTTATTTTTGACCATTCGCATTTCAGGATTTAATTTATTAGGGGAATGATTTTCGTATTGTAACCTTACCATCCGTACGTACTCGCATATAGCGCATACGGTGAAAACGAGAGTGCGAGTAGTAAAACACGAAAGTGGCACCCCATACTGTGACCGTACAACCACTTTGGCACGCACGTGTATCCAAGCAAATTCCAGACCTTTCTTGCCGTCTCGGGGTTTGCCAATTTAAAGAGAATGCGGTTGTTATTATTCCAAAAAACAAAAGGGATTTTTTAGTACCAGGAAAAGTCTTCTTTAAGAGGAAAAAAAAGGAAAATTATTTTGTTTGTGGAAAGTACTACACTCCACTTCTCAAGGAGCAGTGAATTGGGAAGGAGTTACTAGTTGTCGAGAATCCGAAGCATGGTGTTTTTTTTTGGGTCTTGTTTGGTTCATATAAATAAATTGGACCTTATTTTTTTTTTCTATTACTACAAAACTAAAACACGAACAAGTTATTTAATCACCATTTAACTTATTTGCTAGAAAGATTGTCGCGCTTTACTAAAATGAATAATTCAAGGGCAAATTTCACTTACCTCCCCTGAGGTTTCTGACAATTACAGACACCTCCCCTCAGGTTTCTGAAATTGCACTTACCTCCCCTCTGGTTTAGTTGTCGGCTGCAGTTCAGCCCATCCGTTTGTTGTAAGTAACGGAAAAGCAATCAACGTGATGATGTCAGCATAAAGACATCTTTCCATGACAAATCTACCCTTGGCTCAACTTTGAGCCACTTTTTAGTTTCCCCCCTGTCAGTCAGTTTCCCTCCCAATTTCCCTGTTGATTTTGGCGCCAAAAACCTATTACATGTATAAAAACCAATGCCTCTCACCATTTTCTCCCACCATCAGTTGGAGGAGCAGCAACAGACCACTCACAACCTCTTTCTCTCTCCTTTTTTTCCAGGTAATGTACAAGTATAGCACCATGTATGATTTATATATTCAAATTTATGAAAAAGTAAGTAATTGTAACTACTTATTTGTTGGTTTTTGTACATGTTAAAATTGAAGAATGTCTACTTCAAGCACTGTTGGTACCCAAAATTACCTGAGGTACAGGAATAGAACATGCAAATGCAGAGATCGGGCTGTTGTGAAGATCTCAGAATCTGATAGGAATCCGGGAAGGTTGTACTACACATGCAAAAATGCAGATGATGGGGGTTGTGATTTCTGGGCATGGTGCAACCCAATCAACAATGTTCACAGACAAGACCAACATCCCAGCTACCAAGCTTGGATATAACCGAAGGAACTGACACAGCAATTCCAGATGGGAGGGTCAACGCAAGGCTATTGATCATTGAAGCCACTATTAGCATGGTGAAGGTGTTGGTGCTTGCAAGCTTCATTCTAGCCATAACTGCAATCGTAATGTCAGTAGGAGCACTTATGAAGTAAATATCTAGACTAGAACCTGGTTATGTTTTGTAATGCAAGGAGCCTTTTGTTGTAATGTCACTCTACCTTATGAAGTAAATATCTAGACTAGAACCGGGTTATGTTTTGTAATGCAAGGGGCCTTTTGTTGTAATGCCACTCTACTAATGCAAAAGAACCTGGGAATGTATGCAAAAGAACCTAGGAATGTAATGCAAGAGAACTTGGGTATGTAATGCAAGTGGCACATTCAGTATTTGACCATGTAACAGTTCATACAATCACAACACTTACAAAAACTAGTAGCATAATATTCAAATGTCATATTTGCTCAATAACCATTACATACCAGTTGATACATATCACCCATTGTATCAACACCATTGCATCTATACCAAAAAAAGCCCATGTGCATACAAAAAAAGGCCATGTGCATCCAAAAAAAAGGCCATGTCCATCCACTGATTTACATCTATACTAGCACCATTTGCATCTATATCAGCACCATTTGCATCTATACCAAAAGAATCATCTCAGTTGCAACTCACTTTACAAAAAACATAAAATAAAAGTGACTTGCAACTAAGACACATGTGTAGCACCATTTACCTAGTAATTAAGTTCATAAGTGCAATCTACTTAGTTAATTAAGTCCATAAACATATCCAATAAGTCTCAGAACTGAGCATACTCACTGCTCCCACTTCTTTCCCTTCCTCTGCTCACACTTGTTCCCCTTCCTCGTGTTCCCCTTCCTCTGCTCACACTTGTTCCCCTTCCTCTGCCCACATCTGTTCTCCCTCCTCTGCCCCTAGCATTTGTTCTACCTCTTCCTCTAGTACCAGCATTCTGTAATAGTAAATGGAAAATTTGACATATGAGAAAGTGTCACAATAAGTAATGAAATATTATAACAGTTAAGACTTGGACTGAAAAAAATGACAGAACAGTGAATACCTCATTGGAACCTCTTCCACCTTCATTTTGTGTAACTGAAGTAATTCTCCCCCTTCCTCTACCCCTACCATTTGTTCTCCCTCTTCCTCTACTTCCAGCATGCTACAATAGTTAAAGTGATAAATTAAAAAATTAAAGACAATGGTTACAAATATGAATGGCAAAAAATAGATAAAACTCAAGATTTTTTACCTCATTGGAACCTGTGAAAGTCATAACTGCAGATTCAGTTTGTGTAACACACTGGGATGGAATTTCACTTTGAGATGCACGACCTTGTGTGGCTTGATCCCCTTGTCCCTGAGGTTGATTTTACACATGATTATAATGGGTTATAACACATGGTTACAGGAAGTGGAACACATTATTAGTACCTGGCTGTTTGCACCTTTCTTTTTCTTCACTGGAGCCCTTTGACATGTCCTCCTATTGTGCCCAAACTCTTTACAATTGGTACATCTAAGGGTCTGTGACCTTTTCATGTGATTAGCCCCAGCAGGTGCCTCATTAACTTCCCTCCTTCTATTATTTCTTGGTCTTCCAGGCATCCTCCTCAGAGGTGGAGGATCCAGTTTGTGGAATTGATCAGGTTCCCAATACCTCCGATCCCTGATTGGATGTATCATGCCTCCATAACATTGCATATATGCCTCAAGTTTACAACTTGGATCACAACCATCTCCAATGTTGATCCTTTTATGTGTTAGGGCTAAAACAACATGTCTACAGGGTATTCCAGCCACCTGCCACTCTATACAAGTACATGTCCTTGTACTCATGTTAAGTTGAAAAGTGTGACCATCATCTATCACTTCATACACATCACCGCCACAATACAACAAGGTACAGATCCTAGAGGCATTTTGTGCTTTGGCCAACCTCTTCTTCACATGTGATCCAACTGACCCAGTCCATGTCATCTCTTTTGCATACCTTTTCTAGATCCTGCTCATTACCTTAGTTCTAATACCTTCTAAAAGTGAAATGATAGGTTTATGTCTCAGTTGACCTAACCAACTATTGAATGACTTAGTGAGATTGTTTGTGATGTGATCATTCTTGACTCTATCATCATATGCATGCCTAGCCCACTTATGAGTTGGGACATCTGACAACCATTTATGAGCTTCTTTTGATATGTCTTTTATTCTTTCCATTGCTTGATTAAAGTCAATCTGGTTATAAGCTCTTGCAGCCTCCCAAAAACATTTCCTAAGCAACAATCCAGAATGCACCTTTTTGAAGTTGGCAAAAAGGTGTCTACAACACAACCTATGGGCAGATTGAGGCATAAACTCTGCAAGCACTGGTTCAATACTCTACAAACAGAATAAAAACACAGAAATATGTATCAAAGTAATGCTACTGTATGCAACTAATACATAGCAGAATAAAACTGAATATAACTGAATACAATAGAACAAAGATTACCTTTTGCATGTCTGACATGAAGGTCCAAGGCTTGGCTTCACTCCCATGACCCAAGACTGTCTGCAAATGGTCAATGAAAAACTTCCAGCTTTCACTCCCTTCCATCTCCATAATGGCATCAGCAATTGGGAACAAACCATTATTTCCAGCCAATCCTACTGCAGCCAATAATTTACCTCCATATGGCCCTTTGAGGTGACAACCATCAAGCCCAATGAAAGGCCTGCAACCAGATTTTAAACCAGTAATCATAGCATCAAATGCTATGAAGAACCTTTGAAACATGGGGGTTGAGGTTTGAGTTAAAATTTCACCTTTAATTTTAACAAGAAAAACAGGATTGCTCTTCAATACTTCATATGCATATCTGGAAGTAATGAATATGACTTTGCATGGTTTCCTTCAATCTCTGCTAATGCCTTCCTTCTTGCCCTATACAATTGGGTAAGTGGTGCTTCAATTCCATACTTATATTGCACTTCAACTTGCATTGATTCTAAGGTCATTTTTGGATTTGCTCTCAAGCACCTCAATATCTTCTTACAAACTCATTTAGAAGTTGACTCAGGAATTTTTGTGGAAGAGATGCAAGTGTGCTCTCCATGATAAGTCCTAATTTTGTATGTGGTACCATCTGGTAAAGGATATACATGAATCCTCCAAGGACAACCATGGGCAGCACAATGGCATGTGGCCATACTTTTTTCATTCTTAACCCTAACAATTTTACAACCCTTTTGGATAGTGTGCTCCTTCAAAGCTTCTCTAAACTTGTCAACATTCTCAAATAACAAATTCTCTTTCAATATGACCTTCCCATCTTCACCATCAACACAAAACTCTTGCCCAAATTTGATAATATCAACATAAGTCTTTCCTTTCTTCCCCTCCCATCACTAAAGTCTCTCACATCCTCATTATCAAACTCATAACTAGAGAATCCATCAGTACTACTGCCAGAATCCTCATTAGCAGAGGGAAAGCTATAATCCTCATCACTATGTTCAGACTGATCACTATCGTTAATGAAATCCTCATCACTATGTTCAGATTGATCACTAAGACTACCATCCTTATCACTGTCCAAACTTGCAAGATAGTCGTCATGCTCTCGCCTTGTGACATTATTACGCTTCCTAACACTCTTAAACTGGCCAACAGTACTACCCTCACCAACATCACTGACACCCTCAATTCCTTGCACATTATGAGCTTCACTAGTAAGACCCTCAACTACATCATCACTGAGATCAATTACATCATGGGCCCTTACATCATTCTTAATGCCCTCCTGTCCTCCTACCTCAAGTGTTCCACTATCTTCACCCACATCAACAATCAATTCAATTTGACAAGTTCGAGAGTTGAACCTAAACATATCAAGAACATCTAGGTCACAACTTACAACCATGGTTTCATTAGATTCAGGAATTTTGCTTTTCAATGTGATTGTACAACCATTCCCACATGGGATTGTAGATAAACTCTTTTCAGCAACATCATCCAACAGATCAACATAGGTATACCTCCCAGGGTTCACATTTTTTATCCTTGACACATTACCTCTAAAATACACAGTTATGTCGAAATATAGAGCATCCATAACTGAAAATAACAAACATGGAAAAAATTAGGTTCAACATCAGTTCGAAGGCGAACAACCGAATATATAAAATGCAACTAACCCTAGACCCTAGTAAGCATAAAGTAACCATACTAATATTATTATAAACCCATAAAATAGAGGAAAAAATAAGAGTTCCGAAAAAAGAATGGGCTAAAACAGAGTTTCCTACGAAAAGTTATAAGCGAAACAAAAATAGCCCAAAAACGGTTCGAAGGCTCGTTTGGAGGCCCAAACGGTCTCAGAAGGCTAAAAAACACGCGGCACATGGCCATAAGGCAATGTGTCCTGGCCATTGGGCCGTTTTGGATCGAACCCAAGTTGGCCCAAAGTCAAATTCCTCAATCAGTTATTTACGAAAACCTACTGGTAGAAATGCTTAAGGCTCCTCTTTAGCTACTGCAACATTAGTTTACAACCCTAACGTATTCGAAACCCGACTGAATCGACCAAAAAACCATCAGACCTAGAAATATGTAACTTTTTTTTGAAACCTGGAAACCTAACTTAAACTACCCGAAAATCGACCAAAAAACAGAAAAGGTGCACCAAAAAAATTTGCAACTTGGTTTTCAAACCTGGAAACCCTAACTAAAACTACCCTGAAATTTGTTTCAAAATACTCACATTGGCAAAGAGAAATACAGGATTTGATTTCAGAAAGGAGAAATTCGTACCTTCAAGCAACGATTACAGAGCAAGCCGTTCTCCACAGCACCACAACCGTTTCTTCGTTTGTTCTTCCAAATCGTAGGTACCACTCGACAAACAAGGAGATTTGATCGGTTTCAAACCCTAAGCCATCTTTCTTTTCCTTCAGATTTCTGTCTCAGTGATAGAAGAGGATTTGATCGATACCCATTCTGTGTCTCTCTCTCTTTCTCTCCTTTTTTCTGAGTACTCCTTCTCTCTTCTTGGCGCGTAATATGAAGGGGCAGACCTCTGGATTGGAGAAACACATCACAACGCTACACGTGGTACGGTGGCAGCTGAAAACACTGTACACTTTTCATTTTTATTTTTTGCATTTTCTTTATTCTTTCTTCTTTTTTTATCCGATTTCTTTATTCAGTATATACCATGGGCAAATAAGTATTTTTGCTTCCCCCGTTAGGTTCTGTTACCTGCTAACTCTGACAGGGGAGGTAAGTGCAATTTCAGAAACCTGAGGGGAGGTGTCTGTAATTGTCAGAAACCTCAGGGGAGGTAAGTGAAATTTGCCCATAATTCAATGAACCCTAAATACTGCTTATCCGTCCAAGATCCATGCAGATCAAAACAATCACAAGATAGTCGAATGCATTTTATAAAGGTGCGGACTATGGTCAAAACAAATTGTTTTGGCATAAAAAACATACCAAAAAAATACTGAGGCAATAAAATTCTGTTGTATATATAAATAAATAGATGGAGAAAAAATATTCGATTGACAATGGAACTCATACATTTTTTTATAATGAAAAGATTGGTGGACCTGTTCGTGTCTCATCAGAGTAATTAAATAATAAAAAACTAATGAGGACCATTGAATTAAAATTTAGCAGCTAAAAATATCTATAATTTTTTAAAACTCGAGCTGCTTTTATCAATTATATATATATATATATATATATATACACACACACACACACACTAGATGTATATAATTTCAAGGGCAAAAATCACTGACACTCCCAAGGATTTTTGTAAGTACAAATTCCTCCTCTAGGTTTGGAAAATATTTTGAACCCCTTGAGATTTTGCGATGTATTTCAATTACACCAAATCGTTCGAAACCTTATACTGGATTGTGTTGGACCCATCTCAAAGTACCATACAAATGATCTGAGCCATTTTACTTCTGTATAAAACCTATTTTTAAGAGTCCTCGTAAAAAAAATGACTCAATCAAATATGAATAAAGGCTTGATTGATTCGTCAAATTTTTTGGTCTCTAAATTCGCATAACACTTAAAAAAACGTGTTAAACAAATTAAATGATTCCGATCATTTGTGTGGTATTTTGAGATGGGTCCAAGAGTAGTGCTATATGTACCGATTGGGGAGGAGGGAAAACGTACCGATGGCCGCCGGCAGGCCATCTCCGGCCACCGAACATATACACGAAAAAAGGGGTGCTCGGATCAAGCACCCTACGCACCTCGGATGCCGTTGACACGTGGCTGGTCGGTACTTTTTCCCTCCCCCTTTCGGTACCTATATCTTTACTGATGGGTCCGACACAATTCAATCCAGTGTAAGCATTTTGAATGATTGGGTGTAATTGAAATGCATCACAAAACCTCAAGAGGGTTCAAAATCATTTTCCAAACCTGGAGGGGGAATCTGCATTTACGTTAAACCTTGGGGGTGTCAGTGATATTCACACTAATTTCAAAGATTACAGAAATGCTACTGGTACAGCGGCTGCTGTACAGCAGCCGTGTACAGATCCCATTTGCGCCCGTCTCGAGTTCCGCACAGATGATCGGAGCCGCTCATTTTGTTCAAAATATTTCGTTTAAGGTCCCTGTAAAAAATCACCTCAATCCGATATCGGGAAGGGTGTTTACAAATCATCCAATTTTACTTCAAAACTTAGGCTAAATTTTGAAACAAAGTTGGAGGATTCATAAACACCCCTCCCGATATTGGATTGAGGTAATTTTTAACAGGGACCTTAAACGAAATATTTTGAATAAAATGAGCGGCTCCGATCATCTTTGCGGGACACGAGACGGACTCAAAAGGGATCTGTACGCGGCTGCTGTACAGCAGCCGCTGTACCAGTAGCACCGTTCCAAAGATTATTGGCACGCGGATAACAAATTTCAATCTCTTAATTATCGCTAATTAACGATTCATCTTTGCCGCTTAGTCGCTTACCCCAGACGAACCTACGCTCTGGGGTTTTTTTACTGTATAATCCCGGAAAGCTTTGATTCGTATCAGGTTCTCTCTCTCTCTCTCTCTCTCTCTCTCTCTCTCTCTCTCTCTCCAATGTCCAGATATTTATTTTTTTTCCCAGGGTCTTCGTAGAACGTCTGAAGCTAAGACTAACGCACTTGAGGACAAAGAACAAACATAATAAGAAGAGGAAAACCATATTTATGGAGCTAATTCACGAGAATCGTCCTTTCGTAACAATGACCTCTTTTTATTTCACTTAGGATCGGAACATGTTGTAAAGTTGCCTTTGACATCTTCAGGATTCCAATGTGTTTAATCAAAATTTAAGAATTGTAGGCTACTAGGCTCTAGTTATTCCATGGTGTGGCGTTAAGGGTGTGTTAAGGGGCGGCTCTAGAATTTTAGTTCGGCAGTGTAAAAAAAAAACCCATAAAGAGAATTTTTGTGTTCAAAGTTCTCTATAAAATAAACAAATTTATATTTGGTAGAAAAATTAGTGGGTTTGGTTTATTGTTTTGTTGGGCTTATTATCTACTTACTTACAAACTTGGTGAATCTTCATTTACTTTAGCTACATATGAATAATTTAGTGCGGACAATACTAAAGAAAAAAGAAATTATATGTAAGATATACAAAAATTGGGTGCATTTTTTTGCACCCAGCAGGTTCAAGCGAACCGCCTAGGAATACAGTGGAGCCGCCCCTGATTCTGTTGTATCTTATTCATGTTTCTCATTCTGGGAATGGGCTACTGGCTTGTTATCTTGCTTTTGGTATCTGTAAGTGGATACAGTTAACAGGAGGGGTTTTCTTTAGTCTTCAAACTTCCCTACTAGTCGGTTGAACTTAAGAGTAAGTTTCATCATGTATCGTTGTGGCATGAAACCAAAATGTCAATAAACAACTTTTGCAACACTAGGTCATAGTTTGATATTATGACCGTTGTTTAGCCCTCAACTTTATCCTTACTTTTGCTTTGGGTCGGTTTTGTTCATTTTAGGGGCTTTTTACTCTTTTTGGTTTCTTGAACACCTTATCGGTATGCATTTAGTTTGAACACTTTGAATGGCATGCTGCGTCTAACTGTAATTGTTGGAAGCATGCAGTTCATTTTTCACTTTAATTGAAATAGTTGTGTCATCAGTGTAAGACTCATGTCGCACTGCCCTCACTGGTCTTAGCTAGTGCTGTTCCTTCTCCTTTTTTGTCATATTACTTCGACTGTTTAGAATGGACAGGATCATGAGCACTTACTGTCAATGTTCCAGGTAGAAACATGTGAATATTCATTCATGCTTTGAAGTGTTTTACGTTCATTTCCCATAGTTATATTGTACACTTCACACACTGTTTGACGACCAGCTTCTGACTTGGGAATTCTTTTGAAGATCAAATTTTTTGGTAGTTTGTCGTTGGGAAGTGTAACTCTTTCAATTGTTATTGAATGCAGGTTACCCTTCTTGTTCAGAAGATAAGAGCTTTTTGCAGAAGACATGGCCAAGCACCATCCTGATTTGATTATGTGCAGGAAGCAGCCAGGTATTGCCATTGGACGATTATGTGAGAAATGTGATGGGAAATGTCAAATGTGTGATTTGTAACTCGTATGTTCGCATACTCGTGCGGGTTTGCGATGAATGCAACTATGGGTCCTTTCAAGGTCGTTGCGTTATCTGTGGAGGAGTGGGGATTTATGATGCTTTCTATTGCAAAGAGTGCACACAGCAGGCGAAAGACCGGGATGGTTGCCCAAAAACTGTCAATTCGGGGAGCGCTGAGGCAGATCTGTTTTACGAACGTAAAAGATATGGTTTCAAGAAAAGATGATAGGATTGTACCTATTTTCTTCCTAGGTTGTTTCCATTCGTGATTGTGAACTATATAGTTGGAGATGCCCTAGCAAAATGGTGGAACCAAGTTCTAGCTCTTAGATTTGTATTTGTGGATATTATCAGCTCTTTGTTCCCAAAATGGATAGGGATGGTAAACAATTTGCACTTGAAAACCTTTTCTGAAGTAAGTCAAGTAACATTATTTAACTTGCATTTTGGTTTTGTATGGATTTTCTTAGTTGTTCTTTCAAGTTTTTTGTTAATTGCCAATGATATTATTGGTTTTATGCAGGTTGACTCTCAGTATATCAAGTCTCTTGGATGGTTTGATGCTGAGTGGGGATATGTATCGATAGTGATGGTTCAGTGTTTATCTTCTTTTTGTATCCTTCTATTTTCCTCTATGGAATGTTTGGAAGACATGTTAACCGCTTACAGCTTCATGAGTTCCTATACAGAGATCTAGAGACCTGATGGGTGTATCTTTATATCATCCTCTTCCCTTTTGATTGGCTTCTATGTCAGTCAGGTGTAAACTGTAAAGCAATTAGTGCCAATTATAAAGTACCGCTTTAAAGCCCGCATGGCCCATTGGGCTATTGCCCTGCCTGAGCCCATCCAACGGGACGGGCTCGCCCAGTCTGAAGTTTTCATGGGCCGGGCTTGGGCCTATGAATTTTTACTCAGCCCACCCGTCGGCCCGGCCTATGAGCCCGCCCGCGAGGTCCGTCCGATAGCCCAAAAATCAGTGGCCTTGGGAGCATACCCATTCCTTCCTTATGCTGTTGAAGACTAAGCATATGTAACTTTACTACATGTCATGCCCATCCAAATGTTCCAAGGCAAAAAGAAGAAGAAGAAGAATGTTTGAATGTTTTTTATTTATTATTTAATCATTGTCCTTTTTTGCTCGGGGACAAAAATTTAGGGGTGTGGTATTTAGCAAAAAAAAAAAAATAGGGGTGTAGTTTTTTTGCGCAAACTTTTTAAGTTTCCTTTTTTCCACCTTCTTTTCAAAATTTGTGAGGCCCAGCCCGAGAGCCCGTCCGAACTTTGGCCTGCTAGCCCAGCAATTGGGCTAGCCCGTGGGTGGGCTTGGGCTTCAACTTAAGAAACACAGCCTAGCCAGCCCGGCCTGCAAAGAGAAAAAAGCCCGTTCAGCCCAGCCCGCGGGCGGGCTTGGGTAGTGACTTGGCGGGCCGCCAGGTCTGGTCCGATGATGACCCTTAGCTGGGACGATAGTTTAGGAGTAAAATAAGGATGGGTTGCTCGATTTGGATTCATGTAATGAAAGGCTTGTTTTCTGGCTGCTTCCTTGCTTTTTGAAGAGCTTACTCTGTGCCTGCTGCTTATTGCAATTGAATATCTTCTGTGCGTACTTCTTAAGTAGCAGGATTGATTTGTAACTTGAGCTGAGTAGGGTTCCACTATTAACTTGAAGGTTGGATGATGTAAATAATGTTTCTAGTTTTGTCACTTCTGTTTTCTTTAGTGGAACGGCTGCTGCTTTGCTACTTCCATTTTTCTGTGATTGCTATTTTTTACCCCAGCTTTTGTTCTCGTTGTGGTGGTTAAAATCTTATGACAATCAAAAGAGAAGCGCAAAAAAGTTCCACATATCAGTCAGGCTATTGATGCAGCATCGGTCAAATGGGACTGCTATCGATGGTTTAGAAGTTGGGATCTTAAGAAGGGGAAAAAACTCGTCGCATTCCTTCTCTTATAAGACTTTGAAATCCCTAATGGTTATCCTTCATTGCAGATAATACTAGTATCTGCTGATTCTGATTCTTGCTGTTCAAGTAGCAGCAAACCACCATGACAAAGGCTACATCAATGGAAGATGGATTCATTCGTCTCCCTTTTACTTCAGGTCAACAATTTGGTTGTGTGCGCCTAACTACCCAGGCAAGTGTTCACATCTCAATTAGCATTTCCTTTTCCTGTGGGGTAAATTTGGTATATTTCGATTAGACAATTTCTTTCGTTGGACGAATGATTCATTGTCTGTCGTCTTCTAAACAGAAGAATGATGCTCTTTCCTCGTGGACAATATGGCAAGGGAGGAGGGGTGAAAAAAAGAGACTTCATTGCTCTCTCGTTGGTGAAAGTAGAAAAGAGAGAATGAACACCAGGAGGGTAAACTGAAGAGGATATGAGGGTTCGTTGTGCAAAAAAATGTCGTGGCTCTAAAAGAAGCCATTGTGGCATTAACGCCGCCCGTTTGCAAAATCTAGTCATTGTGAAATTGCGATCCCAAACAAATTTTACCGGCAAAAGATTTTCTCTATTGTACACTAATTGAAATTTCTAACATTTTGCTTCTTGTTGATTTCTCCTTTTGCGGGTTAGACACGTACAGTATGAAAAACCAAGGAAAGGAGAAATCACGTACAGTAAATGTTAGAAATTTCAACATTTACTTGGTTTTTCAAAGTCTTGAGGTATTTAACCCCTTCAAAGTACAGTAAAATGAGGTGTCTTGAGGTATTTAGCCCCTTCAAAGTTGAAATGTAATTGTTCAACAGCAAAATGAGGTGCAAATAGTGCAATAGTAGTACATAAAGCTAAACCCAATTCTGCTGAACTTGCCATTCTTCGCCAAGTTGTTCGCGCTTCTAATTTCTTCCTTATAAATAGCTTGGAACCTAATTACTCGAATCTGCAGGAGGAGAGAGACCTGCAATTGAATATGATTGGAACTTTGTGTACCCAAAAAAAAAGACTGTTGATTTTGCCACTCCCTTTTTTGTTAACGTCATTCTCCTGCAAGTGTATTTTTGCACAAAAAATAAGGAAATGATGTTAAGAAAAAAAGGAGTGACAAAATCATTTACCAAAAAGAAAGAATATGATTGTAAAAAATGAGAGTAGATTTAAGGATCTCAGTTTGGGGCCAAGGCCATCTCTAAGGGCCCAAACCCAAAGCACATCATCCCCCAGGGCTGCAGTTTAAACACAGTGCAGTGAAAGCCCACAATGCAAAGTACCTTTACTCCAATTAATCCTCCACAGGTGGCACGATTGTCCTTCATTGCACCACAGATCCAGGAATTAGATACAGACAGGCACTATTTAAATACAGTTTGAAATTTTATTTCACTATCGAACACTAAGAGAAAATATCTAACTCAAACATTCACCACTAAGAATATAAATTTTGTACTATTACTTGTATCATCAAGCCTAAAAAATAAAAAAAAGGCTACCTTAGATACTAATGGCCCTTTGATTTCGAAACTACCTGTTCTTAGGTGTGAGCCTCTCTATCTATAATAGCCGCAGAACAATAAAGGAGGGGTCTGTTCGTCCTGCCTTAAGCCTATACATAGTGATTTTCATTACCTATTGATTGACAGATTGTTGGTAGCCACATGGTACAATAAAGGGGAAAACGTCTTAGTAGTTGGATCCAACTATAGCAGTAGCCGTTAAACTGGTTAGGCTAATTCCATAGGTTGGTAAGGAATTAAAGCATCTCCAACGGGAGATGTCAAATCTGATGTGGAACTTGTAAGTTGTAACGGTAATATTTGACATTAATTGACAAACTAACCCAGATGCCTTTTTTAGGCCAAATCCTATGTGGCTTTTGATATTGATGAAGGAGGGAGGAAGCATGCAAACTTTGACTACCTACACCTTGCCTGCCAAATTTCAAAAAATGACTATTTGTATTTTGACATAAGAGTTGGAAAGGAATAATTTGATGTCAAATAAACAGAATTTGACATTAGGGTTGGAGAAGAGATTTTGATGTTAAATTGGAGATGTCAAATGCCACATCAGTCTTCAAATAAAAATTGACATCCCCAATTTGAAGTCAAGGGTTGGAAATGCTATTAGATTTTAGGGATGTAGTAGAGTTGTAGAGATGACCAAAAGTTCAGGGGGTCACATGCCCGCTCTAGCTAGACCCTGCATGTTGGATGAAAAAAATGGATCCGCCCATGATTGCACCACCCAAATTATTTTAGCAATAAAGCTATAGGGATCGATGGTTCCCATATCGAAATTGTACCAACTGTCGTATCGGGTCATCTCCAATGCCGATCCGATTCGAGCCGTCCAAAAATTCCATAAAAAAAAAAAAACAAGGGGCCCGCGCGGGAATTAACGGCATCCGATGTATGAAGAGTGTTTGATTCAAGCACTCTATTTTTCGCGAATATATGTATATTATGGCCGGAAATAGCCTGGCGCAACCCTCGATGCTATTTGGTATAGGGATCATCGGTCGCTATAGCGCTTCTGTTTAATTTTATACTCTGCCGTGCAGACCACGTTTGTTTTCGTATTATGCTCACACGTTTTTGGTTCCTATGATTCTCACGAGTGCAGCGCACCAACATGCGGATCACCTTTGCATTTGTTTCCTACGATGTTCACGAGTCACCGCACATATATATGGACCACTTTTATACTTCCTAATATTCTCAAACGTTTTTGTTTCCGATGATTCTCATAAATCCACCACACATGTATCTGGACTCGCTTTTAGTCCTTTTTCTCCGGGAATTCTCATGCCCATTGTAATCAGGGGCAGACCTATGTTGAGGCTTGGGGGGTCACGGCCTTCCGACTCCGATCTCCGAAACGTTCGAGTTTTAAAAATTTTACTTTGTATATATCTGATTTTGAATATTATTTGTATATAGTTACTTATAATCTTAATATATTTGGTTTGATTTGACAAAAAAATCGGTTCTTTTACATTTTCATTTCTCAATGTCTTTCACAAATAAAAAATAAGCACGTAGCAATTGAAGTAGCCTAAAAAAAAAAAATTGATTGGTATACTTTAACTTTATTAGGCTAAAATCATTTTATACAAATGTAATGTTTTGGAAAACAAAAACCTTATGATATAATAAGTATATCTTTTGATAAAAAATATTATATGTCTATTAAGCCAGCCTTTTGGGCTCCTAATTCTGACTCCGCCACTGATTGTAATCCATGCCAAACATATGAGAATTAGGACTTCTTTCGATAGGAACAACTTGGGTTCCTTGTGGCGGATTGTAATCCATGCCAAACATATGAGAATTCGGACTTCTTTTGATAGGAACAACTTGGGTTCATTGTAACTAACACACAAAACGGCCACAATCGGTACTCCTCACGGCTCCACCGGCCTATAGCTCTGTTGCTTTCATGTTTGCATTCAATCAGGACAGTAAGTCTTAGTTAGGAGTCTCCGTCTGCTGCTTGATTCAAAAATTCATAAAAAAAAAATTAAAAAAAAGGAACTATAATGGACTCGCAAATGGGCAATCTACTTCCCCCCCTCCCCCGCCGGTATTACCCAGTTTAATACTCATCATCTGTGGAATAGATCTGTCAATGAATCAAATTCAAATCGAGCCCGATGGATTGGCAGGCCGAGTCCGGTCCATTGACAGGCCGACCGCTGACTGCTACATGAGCGAAGGGCCTTAATCCCCTGTGCCAGGATCCTCCACTCCTCCAATGGTTGGAAGGAATTAATGGGGTAGTGTATTTTCTTTTATTTAGTTCCCTTTTGTATTTTTTGTTCGAGTAAAACCCCTTGTCGTTTTATTTAAATATTTATAACATGTTAAATTTCGTTTTTATCATGCACATGTGCCATTGGTCTCCACTTTAAGGCTGCGTTTCTTTTACACTAAATTTAAAATAAGTTGGGTTGTCTCTATTTAAATTTTTTCGTATTTCTTAGTATTGTGCCAAACTTTTGTGAGTTATTGATTCGTTTTGACGAGAGAAATCAGAAAAGTAATTTTTTTTTTTTACTTTTACTCAAGTATTTTGCGAAAAAGTGAAAAAAATTGAATTATTTTGAGAAATAAGTGGTTATTTCTTAAAATATTTGGGTAAAAGTATTTTTTTTTTCGATTCCTCTCGTCAAGATGAATTAATAAATCTATAAAAATTTAGCACAAAATTAATAAATGCAAAAAAAATTTAAATAATGACAAACCAACTCATTTGAAGTTGGCAAATGCTAAGAGCAAGTTTACCGGCAACTTTAAAATAGCTACAAAGCTATTTTAGCTCATAAAAAGAGGGAAAACATCCTTATAGCAGAGGAGCTAAACAGGGAGCCAATCTGCCTCAATCTAGCTTACAACTATTCACAAGCAATTCATTTTTTTTTTATTGTTTTCTCTCTCTCCCCCCTTCTCTCTCTCTCTCTCTCTCTCTCTCTCTCTCTCATATTATAATAATAGGATAAAGAAAAAGGTTGAAAAAATGTGTATTTTAATAGAGAGTAGGTTAAATAGATAGTGTTGGTGTAGTATTGAAAAAAATATGAGTAGGTAAAATAAAAAATGTACACTGTTCACAAGTTTTTTTAACTAAATATTGGTAAACTTGCACTAACTGTTGCTAACTAGCGTTGGTTATGTGAGTCCCAAGAGCCATAATGAGTAGTTCCATACGATGTCAGGCAGAACACAGAAAACAACATGAGCAGGAGTAGTATCATTGGGCTTCTTTACACTTTTGACCTTAGTTTCGTAAGTAATAACAAAACTAACATAAAAATAATACTTGATGATAATAAAATGGAAGCGGAAAGGAGCTCCAAAATTAACACAGTATACAAGACTAATGTGGAAAAAAAAAGAGAAAAATTTTAAATGTAAATGTAACCATAATGCTAAAAATAATAATAAGTTGAATAAATAATTTTTTACTATTTTCACAGCAGGAATTCAAAATATGCAAAAAGAAAAAAAAAAATTGACCAACCCCTTGTATTGCTTCTCCTATTGGACTGGTTTGTGAGATGGACTGATTTGTGAGGGGGTGGGGGGAGGGGTGGGTGGGTGGATGGGGTGGAGTAATTAATACTAATTATTACTTCATCCGTCCGAATTTAATTATTCTTAGTTCTATTTTAATCGGCTAAAAAACGGGTTATATCTTTAAATCCGTAATAAATTTCATATCGAATATGGATCTTGTTTGATAGATCTCGATTAATTCTTTAATTCGATATTTTCGAAATCACGTAAAACATTATAAATTGAAAGATATAATCGATTGAAAAATGACACGAACTCTAAAACAGGACCGGTAAATCTGGAAGGAGGGAGTAGCATTTTGCTCTCTAACTCTTCAAGATCTCAGATTTGAAATTTCTTATGTACTATCAACTCCTTTGGGGGTAGTCCATAGACTCTATACAAAGCTTTGCTCTGCCTTTAATTAGAATTTTCACAAGCGAATGGTGAAATTGGTCCCTTGAAATTAGTCGAGGTATACGAAAATTGACGTAGACACCTGAGTTATCAAAAAAAGAATTACAAAAGTGGTTTCAGGTGTTAGAAGTTAGAAGTGGCTTCAGAAGTAACTTTTTAATCTCGACTCCGTTCCACTAACTTATTTCGTTTTGTTCTTATTTGAATTTTTTTCTTGTTTGTTAGTTTTGCATTTTTTTTTTGACTTTTTGATTCGTCTCGTGGAGATGAATAGGAAAAGTAAAAAAATTTCCTTCTATGACGAGACGAATCGGAAAAGTAAAAAAATTTCCTTCTACCTAAATATTTTGAACAATGACCAGTTTTACGTTAAAAAAAAAAGTCAACTTTTTTTTACTTAAAAGTGGTCATTGCTCAAAATATTTCAGTAAAAGTAATTTTTTTTTTTACTTTTCCAAATTAAAAATTCAAAAAAATTTGGAGCAAAACGAACAAATGCGAAAAAAATTCAAATAAGAACAAAAATATATTTTTTCTAAAAATTCAAGGAAATTGAATTCTACACTCCATTTTTTAACATCTACACTCCTTTTTTTGAATTTAGTATTGAAAGTGTATGTAATTTTTTTTCTAAAGGACAAAAGGGTTGTAAATGTCAAAAAATGGAGCGTAAAATTCAATTTCCAAAATAGGCTTTGATTCGAACCCGTAGTTGGACCGAAGAGGGGGATTTCTCGCCTCTGTGCACCAGGTGGTGTCATGGTGACGGCCCGTCCTTCCGGACGGTAGCTATGGCTCTAACTGAACATTCCACGGCGGATCGGGAGCCCCTATGGTCACGCTCAGGGCGGAGTTGCTACGCTGGTCGCCCCCTCCCACTCTTTTTGATTATAAAATAAAAAAAAAAATTTGTGAAGTGAAAAAGTCCGAGACATTGTTTGGGGGCAAAGTTGTCACTTAAAAATTACTTTGTAAAAGAACGTGGGCTGCCCTTTCTCTCTGAGGAGAAAGTACAACTTCTTAAGTGCTGTGTCTTAAAAGTCAGACAATGAAAGGATGTTTTACTAAGAAAAACGCAAATTTAAGAACATTAACCGAAGCAACTATGCACCAATTGTGGGACCGTAAAAGTCTAAAAGAATGAAGCTTAAGTGAATATTTTTTATTTTTCCCACCTACCAGTGGATGACACCACTACAAAAGTTGTTCTTTTTTCTTTTTTCTTTTGTCAAAAGTGAGAATATATTGATAAACTCCCAACGGCACTTACAAAATGAAGATCATTACAAAGAATTTGAACAAAGTCAAACTAATTGTCTAATAAATAGAAAATAAGTAAATCACAAGGCAATCAATGTCTTTCATCCTAACTCAGACATGGTCTGACGCAATAGCGACACTTTTAAACTGCCTAATATCTAATTAGGAGTATCAAATGAGAAAAAGTGCGACATCAAATATTCAGACGATCAGATGCACTTCACCCAAGTATGAATGCACCAATGAACTCCCAAGAATTACAGATCTGCCAAGCCGCCACGGATTGTCCCGCCAAAGATATTGTGTAGGGATAGAACGCTGAAGCACAGATATCGTTCTGAAACAACCTCGATTGAGAGAACCCGATCTATAGGCAAAATTCGTCCAAAGACGAAATTAATAACTGTCGTTAAATGAGAGACAAAACTCTCACAGATCAGACGATAAATTAGATATCTAGAGAGACAGAAGGGGAAAAAAAAAACAAAGAAAGAGAGTTGGTAATACCATGGTCTCCCCCACCCACCGCCGCACACGGGTATGGAATCCACGGGGGGAGGGGAAGAGAGAAGATCGAGAAGTTGTGGTGGCTAGGGTTGAGAGAGAGGAAGAGAGAGATAGGGTCAAGAGAGAGATACAAAAAAGTTGTTCAACCCATAAATATAAATAAATGATAAAAAAAAAACCCCATAAATATACATATGTATCTCCACGTTATAAAGACTACAAAGCTGTGGATTATTAAGCGGCTTCTACTACATTCAGTTTTCCTTAGAGCTATAAACGAGCTGAGCTGTGCCGAGCTTTGTCGTTTGAGCTCGGCTCGTTTACTAAACGAGCCAAGAATTTAAGCTCGAGCTTTAACGAGCCGAGTTTAGTTATTTGGAGTATTAAACGAGTCTCTCTTAACAAGCCGAACTCTACTCGGCTCGTTTGGTAAATTAGTTGAAAACTCAAATTCAGCTCGTTTATTAAATGAGCCAAATCAAATTGAGCTCGCGAGATGCTTGATTCGTTTACAACCCTAATTTTCCCCCTTTTTTACTTCACCAAATAGAAGAGAGAGAGAGGGGAAAAGGGTGATGCTTTCGAAGAAACTCTTCGGCAGAATCGTGGACGCTCAATTTTTTTTCGGGTTTCATCATCTACGAGCAAATACTAATTAAGGAGCACTCAGAACCAAATAAACCATTTTCTACCTTTACGTTTTGTGAGTTGAAAAAATATACTCTGAATACGTTGTTGCAATTAAATTGACAAAATTCTTTTTTTTTTTTTTTTTTTTTTTTATAGTTGATCAGTTCTACAACTATGGATAAATTTCTGAAGAGAAAATCAATTGTAGTGCAACATTCAATTCCTACTCCAGAAACTTGTGGTGATAGTGAAACAAAAATGTCGTCTAAGCGTAGTTGGATTGATGTAAACAATCTTTCCCTCGGATCCCGGGCTACGAGAAAAAAATCATCCTATTTAGAGATGACAACGGGATGGATCTGAGGCGGATATATATTGACATATCCGAATCCGAATCTGCCCCGATCCCCGATCAGATATATTTTCGGTCCTCCATCTCCGCCCCAAACGGAGATTCGGATATCCAAATTTGAAAAAAAAAAAACACCAGATTTTTGATTAAAAAGAGTATATCGGGATGGATCAAAGGTGGATTTTTTATTAAAAAAAATAGATTTCCGGATATTCGAGGACAAATTGGGGCGGACTGGGGATGGAGATTGGATTTGGGGCGGATTGGGGCGGGATAGACTTACCTCCGAATCCGATCCGATCTCCAATTTTTATTTTGAAAAATAAATCCGAATCCGCCCCGATATCCGAAAAATCCATTCGGGACGGATAACGAATCGGATACAGGCAGATCGGCCGAAATGGCCATCCCTAATCTTATTAAACAACACCACTAATCCAAATTGCTGGAGTCGCCATTGCTTATAGGAAAGCACCAATGCCATGTCTCTCCTAAAGCTGTCCAACATGAAATTCATGTGTACTCTTTTGATCAAAAACAAAGTCAAGGAGTACACATTAACCACGTTGGACAATTTTCAACGAGAACAGTTTTGTTCACACTCGCCTTAACGCAAGAATATTTTTTGCTCTCACTTTGAGTGACCCATTTTGCATTACACTCTAATGATTGAAATCGCTTATTTATTTATTTATTTATTTTTCACTTTAAGTGACACCTTTTTTGAATTACGCTCTAATGATTAAAATTGCTAGATTAATTTATTAGAAGTTGATGAAAAAATCTACCTGAAATCGAGGATATATGGATAAATGTTTCATTAAAAAAGTATCTAAAAGTTCAAAAAATTTACGTAAATAGATAAGGTTAATTTGTAGACCAATCACTTGTTACTTCTGATTGAATTCAAAACTTTTGCACGGTCTCCTAACATAATAATCTGAATGAAGTGAACGATTATTGATCATCAAATTAGGACCTAGAATCCACCCACCCGAGGGTGGAAGCTGTGTTACTGTGTAGAAAAAATAAATTAAAACAAGAGAGTGCTTGAGTTTGAAGTTTGAACCCACTATATAGTCACCGAATTGAAATACTACAATGGATCATAATTTTCAATCTTCTTGTTGCCCCCAAAAGAGAAAGAGTCAATTTTAAGGTAATACTAATAGAGAACTGATGGCATATCTCTTGACAAGAAATAGTCGATTTTGTACGTAAGTAGAGTTGCCAGTTTTTGAATTTCCGTTTGACCAAAAAAAAAAAAAAAAAGAGCTGCCAGTTTTAACCCAAAAACAAAAAAAACAAAAAAAAAAGGGGGAGGCTAGGCTATAGTGAATTTGTGTATCGGATGAATATCTCAACTTGATGTACCATTTATCAAGTTTTTTACAATAAATTTATCGCCGATAAAAAAAAAGGAGTTAAACCGAGTGTTTAGGTGTCTTCTTCAGTAATTAGGCGTGCCGTCCATTAAGCGTATCATCTCAATGTCTTCTTCAGTAATTACGCGACCCGTCCATTAAGCGTATCGTCTTAGTTTAGGTGTCTTCTTTAGTAATTAAGCGGGCCGTCTATTAAGCGTATCATCTCAGTTTAGGTGTCTTCTTCAGTAATTAGGCGGGCCGTCCATTAAGTGTATCACGTGGAGAGTAACAAATGTGCTGAACTTCTTGCACAAGAAGCAAAATCGCATTGTTTTCATTTTCTTGTTTATCTTTCAGTTTTATATTCTATTAAAGTCCAAATGTTGGAGGACATTAGGGGTGTGTTACTTGTCCCAGTACTTTGTACTCTTTTATGTTTATGCAGTTTCCGTTTTTTCACCAAAGAAAAAGGAAAAAAGAAAAAGAAAAAGAATTAGGTGTTTAGTTTGATGAACTAAAAGTATTGGTATTTATATGCACGAACAAATTAAATGAGTGACTCCGACTATTTGTATGTGCTCATAGCAAAGAGCCAAAGACATGTACTCTGTAGTCTGTATCATAGCAACATGTGCTTGACTTCGATTAGTTCTAATAACAAACTAATTATCTAAAAAACTAAAAATTTATAAGCATAATAAAAAAAACTAAAAAACATACGATGCTGCAAATTATTCATATCAATATTTCGACCTTTATCATTACGGCTGCAAATTATTCATATCAATATTTCGACCTTTCTCATTATGGCTCGTAAAAATCATGGATATGGATGGTCTTGGGCACCCGAACAGCCTACTTCTTCATGCATTTATGGCGAAAAGGGTATCACGTGGTAGTGCACCAACTCGACTGAATAGTTACGCTTTCGGATGGGTTGCAACCCCAACTCGACTGAACAGTTACTCCTTCGAATGGGTTACACACATAATTTGCCCATTGAAATGTGGTTCCTCTGGTTTTCTGTTTGTGTCAGTGGACTGGACACATCATGACAAGAAATTAATTTCGAGTTGTCGAAATGTTGGTAGTTTTGACATTAAATTGAAATAATTGTAGTACAGGGTTTGATTTATTACAGAGGTAAAAACTTGGGGGCTTAGAGCAAGATCACTAAATTAGGCAAAAATTGAGTTAAAATTGCCAGTGAATAGTATACATTTTTCTTTTTAACTACTCATATCTCTTTCAATACTACACCAATACTATCTATTTTACTTATTCTTTATTAAAATAATGCTTTCTTTTTCTTTTTCTTCTTTTCTTTTCACTATTCTTCTCCTTGTTGCAGGAGAGAAAGAGAGGCTAGAAGAGAGAGAAAATAATATTAAATGTATAGATGATGAATAGTTCTTAGGTGAATTTACCTAAGGCCCCGTTCGGAACGTGAAACAAGTACTTATTTTTTAAGAAGACAATTTCAAGTTCAAAACGATGGGCTCATTGAGATCTAAAAATAGCAATATGTATCTTGTTTGAAAAATTTCATTAAGATCTTTAATACGATGCAAAAAAAATTTAAAATTTATTTTTCATATACATTATTTTTGAGTTTGAAAATGTGAAATAAGTTCTTATTTTTTAAAAAGGTGTTCTGGAATGGGCTCTAAGCACTGTTGCAAAATTTACTTTACCTAACCTCAAAATGAGCTATTGTTAACCTGGTGCAATGCTTATTTTGGGTTTTGGCTTAGGTAAAATACCTAAGAAGCTCTTTTACCTAATCTAGTGTACATGCTCTTATACTTCTAAAGGTTTCCTTGAATTTAGGATTTGGATCCGGATCCTCTTCAGTCTAGTGGTTTATACTAGACGAGACAGTCCATGTATCCACCGTTTATGGGTATAATTAATGGTTCGAATTTATTCAAAAACTTTTTCGTAAAAGAGATTTACAATAAATCTCAAGATTCTCAACTTTTCATTGCAGAAATGGAGAGGATCCATTTCCTTCGGGTTTAGGTCTCAGGCACTGTAGAATTTACTATCTTGGTCCCCTAATTTTCGTCAATTTTGAAACTTCGTACTCCCCCCGTCTCTTTTTAAGTGTCATGCTTTGTAATTCCAATTTATTAAGAAAATATTATCATTACACATTGCACATCAACTTCTACCTCTATTTTCCCTACTTACCCTCTATGAAGATATCATCATTACACTTTTAGTCACTAATTTTTCAAAATAGAATTTACTTTAAGGAGCAAAATGAAAAATGTACCAACTTTTACCCACTAACTTTACAAAATGAAAACTTATTAAGGGAAGACTTTAAAAAGGGGACGAAGGGAGTATTATTTTTTCATTATTGTTTCGTACTTTTGTGTATAATTTTTTGATTTTTTTTTTCAAGTTAACGAACTAATTGAGATCTTTAAATTAGTACAAACAGATTATGCACAAAAAATACCGTTTCAGTTGAAAAAATAACACAAATGTTTTCAATGGTCTAAAATTATGAGAAAAAAAAGTACTAAACTGTAAGTGGCCAAATACCAAGTGAATTGGAAATTAAGTCAAGTCAAAATTTTACTATGAAACGACTTTCCATGATGAACTAAAATTATCGGAGGGGGAATAATTAATACTATCACACTCTCTTCGTCTCAAATTACTCATCTAATATTCTTTTTGTTTTACCCAAAAAAATACTTGTGATCTTTTAAAAATTAAAAGAAAGACCGGGTAAATCTTTATAAACTAACCCTCACACAATTCATGTGGGGCCCCGGTAGTTCATGGCGTGGGTTTATGGTCCTTCAGAATTACTCAATGTGTATGTAAGTTGACCCGAACACTTGATTATTTAAAAAAAAAAAACTAACAACCCTCACAAATAATTTAGTAATACGGAGTACATAACAATGAGTAATGTTGAAAATTTAAATCATACATTATTTTTATTGGGGAATGGTAATGCCGCTCCTTTTTTGTCTTGTAGTGTAAGAATTTACACAATAGTTCATGCATTTTGTGAAAACTTTATTGCATTGAAGGGTAAATTAATAAATTCACCTAACTAAAAGATAAAAGGAGAGTGACATTTATCATTCCCCTTTTTATTTTTGTATGGAAACATACAGTAAGGCTCCGTTTATTTCGATTTAAAATGTTTTCCATGTAACAAGTTTTTTCAGAAAACAAATTTCCAACTTTTATTTTTTGGTGTTTAGTTGGCACTTGAATAATATATTTAGAAATCGATAAAATAGTGTAGAGAGAGGGGACTTAAACGGTAGAGAGATCTGAAATTATTGGAATTGAACGTGGGTTAGAACTGACGATCGATAAAACTGAACAGTAAGAATTGCAACAGAAGACATCAATTTTATTTCAAAAAATAACTTATGGAAGATTTAAGGGTAAAACATTTTTATCCAATTAAAAGAAAATATTTTACATATAAAATATCTTTTTCAATTTTTCCATAATCCAACACCAAAAAATAGATAAAATATTTTTAAAAAAAATATTTTACGTCCAAATAAACAAAGTCTAATTGAATTTTGCCTTAAAAGTTGAGATTATCTGGTGGTGAACAACCACTGCGAGAAAGAAACATTAATGAGTAGTACTGTGCATTAAATTTGCTATACAGTACTAGTAGTAATTAAAGTAATAGATTTCGTACGATTTTTTCGTTATCTGGGGAGATTTCCGTCATTAAATTCTGAAGTCTGTCACCCACGTAGAGCCAACCTTCCCTGCAGCAGTACTGCACCTGCTGCTGCTGCTTTGTGCATGTGATGTGGTAGTAAATTCTTTCTAACTACCAAAAAGAACTGTTCAAAAAAAAAAGTACCAAAAAGGAAAAAAAACAGATAGCTGTAAATTCTTCCTCTTCTCCCAAGCAAGAGGTACAATCAGATAGATTAAAAATCACATTTGCGGGGTTTGATTTGTGTACCGAGTTGAAAATTGTAAGCTTTCGCATTAAATTGAAAATATTGTAGCGCGGGGGTAAAATACTTCAAGTTTTCCTTGAATTTAGCAATTAGATTTCAAGCCATTGTAGAATTTACTATCTTAGTTTCGTAATAATTGTCCATTTTGAAAATACGTGATATTTTTTTAGTAAAAATTTGATTACTTCCGTGTCAAAATTTTTTGGATTCTTTTTCAACAAGTTTAAAAAAGTAATTGAGATCTTTAATCTAGTGCAAACAGATTATGCACAAAAATACTTGTTTTAGTCAAAAAATAACAAAAATGATTTCAATGGACTGAATTTAGGAGAGGAAAAAAGAACTAGTAGTATTTTAAGTGGCCTAATACATTACCTAAAAGTGCAAGTAAAATTGGAATTGAAGTCAAAATTCCACTATAATATGATTTTTAAGGAAAAAAAGGGTGGGAGGGAATAATTGTTAGAGAGATTAGCGGCAACATGGAAATATATGAGAGATAATACACTACTCTCTCAGTGTCTCATATTGTTTATCAATATTAATTTATTTGTAATTTTCTAAAATGTTCGCCCTCTTTTAAAAGTTAAAAGAAAATTTGAGTAAATTTTAAAAGTCATAAGTAATTTTAGATGTACATAATAAGGTAATGCTGAAAATTTAATCAAACTTTTTATGGAGAGATGCATTAATTGCATATGCCCTTAACATTGAGTTTCTCAACAACCACTATGCGAAAGAAACATTAATGAGTAATTAAAGTAGCGGATTAAATAGGTTATGCAGTTGTAATGAAATTAAGATTTTCCTTAGGGCTTGTTTGGAACATGAGGAAAAGAAAGGAAAAACTTAAAAAAAATAAAATAAAATTCCCCTCTCCTTGTTTGGATTGGAATGAAAGTGAGAAGAAATTAAATAGGCAAACAAAGATTTGTGCAGGATACATTTTCCTCATTTTTTTTGGAATTGATTTTCGCACTTCCTTTTTTTTTTTATATAATATTTACACTTCCTTTTTTGTCTTTTAACCAAAAAAAAAAAACACTTTTAACACTAAAAAAAAGAAGAAGTGTGGATTTTAAAAAAAGAGGTGTGAATGTCAATTCCCTTTTCTTTTCTGTTTTTTTTTTCTTTTTTTGCATTTGTTTTTTTCCTAGGTTCCAAACAGAGGGCAAGATTTTGTTTAATCTAAAGAGATTTCCCTACTACTCTATTACCCACACAAGGCCTCTCTCCCCTGCAGCAGTGCACGTGCTTCTTTGTGCATGTAATATTTTCTCTTTGATGTGAGAGACAGAAATTCACTCCCAATCTACGCATGCTGCTGACACACATTAGTGCGGGGGGTAAAATACTTCAAGTTTTTCTTGAATTTAACAATTAGATTTCAAGCCACTGTAGAATTTACTATCTTGTTTTAGTGAAAAAATAATAAAAATGATTATGCACAAAAATACTTGTTTTAGTCAAAAAATAACAAAAATGATTTCAATGGACTGAATCTAGAAGAGGAAAAAAGAACGAGTAGTATTTTAAGTGGCCTTAAGAGCATCCGCAGTAGAATAAACAAATGTGAATAATTAAAATATGCCACATCAAATTTTGATTATCTATTTAGAGGTTGCTAAAGTTAGTAATGTCAAATCTCACATTGGTTATTTTTTGCCGATAATCAAAACCAATGGGCCCTCCAAACTTTTTCTCTTCATGTCATGCATATTTTTTGAAAAAATACTTTTTGAAAAAAACAATTTTTGAAGAAAAGAAAACAATTGTATAAAAAAATTCAAGAGAAAAAAGAACAGTTGTGTAAAAAAATAATTTTTCAAAACAAAAAATACACACTTTGTTCACTTAAAAACTATAAATACAGTTTTGAGAAATTTTGAAAGAACAGTATTTACACAAACAGTTTTGAAAATTTAAAAACTATAAATACAGTTTTTGAAAAACAGATTTTGTGTGAAAAATAGTTTTGAAATCTCAAAAACAGGTTTACCAAAAAAACAGTTTTGAAATTTCAAAAACTGTATTTTTAAAAAAAACACATACTTTATTTACTTACAATTTTTAAAATTTTCAAAAAAAAAAGTCTTTTTTTTTTACATTTCTGAAAAAAAGGAAAAAAAAATCTGAAAATACAGTTTTTTAAAATTATTTTTTGAAAATATTGTTGAGAGAGAGAGAGAGAGGGAGGGGGGGGGGGGGGTTGAAAGAGAGAGAAGATTTTGTGTAATGATGATATACTTAATTGAGAGAGAGAAAATTTAGTTATTGGCAAAAGATTACTAGTTTTGATTATTCAAAGGGTCAAATTTTATGAGGTGCTAAGAGATTGCTAAGTTTAATTATTCCAATATGAGCACTTTTTTGAACAAATATTATTAACCTTAGCAACATTTTGATTTTGATTATTCTACTATGGATGCTTTAATACATTACCTAAACGTGCAAGTAAAATTGGAATTGAAGTCAAAATTCCACTATAATACGGAGTATGACTTTTAAGGGGAAAAAAAGGGTGGGAGGGTATAATTGTTAGAGAGATTAGCTGAGACATGGAAATGAGAGATAATACACTACTCTCTCTCTCTCTCTCTCTCTCTCTCTCTCTCTCTCTCTCTCTCATATTGTTTATCAATATTATTCTATTGTGATTTTCTAAAACGTTCGCCCTCTTTTAAAAGTTAAAAGAAAATATGAGTAAATTTTTAAAAGTCATAAGTAATTTTTAACAATGGCTAATGCTGAAAATTTAATCAAACTTTTTATGGAGAGATACATTAATTGCTTGCGCCCTTAACATTGAGTTTCTCAACAACCACTCTGCGAAAGAAACATTAATGAGTAATTAAAGTAGCGGATTAAATAGGTTATGCAGTAGTAATGAAATTAAGATTTTCCTTAGGGCTTGTTTGGAACATGAGGAAAAGAAAGGGAAAACTTAAAAAAAAAATTAAATTAAATTTCCCTCTCCTTGTTTGGCTTGGAATGAAAGTGAGAAGAAAATAGGCAAACAAAGATTTGTGCATGATACATTTTCTTTTATAATTTTTCTCATTTGATTTTCACACCTTTATTTATTTATTTATATATTTACACTTTTTTTGTCTTTTAGCAAAAAAATACATACACTCTCATTACTAAAAAATAAGGCTGCAAACAAACTAAGTCGCTCTCAAGCGGCTTGCAGCTCGGCTCGTTAGTGGCTCATTCAAGCTCGGCTCAGAAGTTAAACGAACAAGCTTGAGCCGATTTTTTCAGCTCGTTTTCGTAAACAAGCCGAGCTTAAGCTAGGATAAGCTTGGCTCGAGTCGGCTCACGAGCCGGTGTATATACTTAAGTTTAGGATTTTTATTGTTATTTCATAATTTGTTCTTTCCGTTTTCACTTTCCAGTCAACCAAGGGAGGTGGGAGCACACGTACACCAGTACACCCCCGCTTCATAGGAAAATGAAAGATATATACCTTCATAATCAAAATATTTTTGGTTGTATTAGGCCTATGCGAGGATATATATATATATATACATTTTTTGTTCGTCCGTTGAGGCTCATAAACAAACTCGAGTTCGAGTCAAGCCAAGGCCCGCTTGCCTCAAGCTCGACTCGTTAAGTTTTCACTGAGCTTGAGCTGAGGTTCGTTAAAAACTTAATAAACAAGTTTGAACATTGTAAAGCTCGACTCGACTCGTTTGCAGCCCTACTAAAAAATAAGAAAGAGAGTATGAATATAAAAACAAGAATTGTAAATATCAATTCCTAATTCTTTTCTTTTCTGTTCTTTTCTTTGCATTTGTTTTTTTCCTTGGTTCCAAACAGAGGGCAAGAATCTAAAGAGATTTCCCTACTACTCTGTTACCCGGACATGGCCAATCTCCCCTGTAGCAGTGCACGTGCTTCCTTGTGCATGTGATATTTTCTCTTTGATGTGAGACAGAAATTCACTCCCAATCTACGCATGCTGCTGACACACATCAGGGTTTTTTTTATTTTTATATTTATTTTTATTTTTGGGAGCCTCTATATATACACCACACACTTGGAGACTGCCATTGAAGAAAGCAACAGAACCCAGGAGCCAGAGGGGGAAGCAAATTCGCTTCCACCTGTTCTGGAACCTGATTTGCATGCCATCCTGGTGTCACCAAAAAAAAAAAACTCTGGTTTTAACAAAAGAGGTGTACCTTCATTTATATATATAGAGGGATAGATCAAGGCTTGCAATGGGGGAATCCGAAGGAGTTGCTGCGAAAGAGACTGCCTCTACCAATTCTCAGATGGGTAAAGGTCTGCGTTTCTCTTCTCCAGAAATCCAGCATTGCCTTCTTTTTCTTGAAATTGCATTGGAAATGATTTTGTTTATTTCATAGTATCTTGATATTATTTTCTTACCCTAATGGGAAAGATTTGTTTTTGAGAGAAATAATTTTTTCGAGGGAAGGAAAATCTTCCATGAATGAATAACTTTCTTCATTGGGATTTGATGGGTATAACATGATAGGGAGGGTGATGGTGAAGTTTGTTTCTGCAGAATTTTCCCCCCCAAAACAAAAAAAAATGCCCCAAGGCGTTTCAATTTGTGATGTTGATTTGACAAGGGCAAAGCAAAACCAGACAAATCTTGACAGGTTTTGCCTGTCCCTACAGCCATTTTCTCAAATTGTTTGCAACATAAAGATGGTAGATTTAACTAATTTCAAAGAAATTTTTCAATCTCAAATTTCGTTTTCATTTAATGCTTATCTGATACTATTTCTCTCTGTTTCCATTATCCATGGAGTAGGTTGAATGCACAGCAATGACCCTAGATGAAATTTTTTTTTTTTTTTTACGCGGTGCTAACGGCTTGATAACTCTATCTCTCTGTAGCATCTCCTAACGGGGTTAACCGCATCAAGAAATTCGACAACGAAGGGGAATTTGACCAGAGTGCTCCTCCTCCGTTTAAGATAGCCGAGATTCGAGCTGCCATTCCCAAGCACTGTTGGGTGAAGGACCCATGGAAGTCTCTGAGTTATGTGTTCAGGGATGTCCTTGTGGTTGTTGGGTTTGCAGCTGTTGCAATTTACTTCAACAATTGGGCTGTCTGGCCACTTTACTGGGCCGCACAGGGAACCATGTTTTGGGCACTATTTGTGCTTGGTCATGATTGGTAACATCATGCTCACCTACTTTTATGGTTCTAATTTCCTCTTTGCAAATCAATTTATTCAAATTTGGTTTTTGTTTTCTGGCTTGAAGGATGTGTGGTTCAATTTGAAGTTCAGATTTATTGAATCTTTTATTAGTAAAACGATTGAAAACAAATTTGGACTATTGAGATCGCTAACCGATGCTTGGACCGCACCTGGACTATCCAAACTTGGCTTGGGTTTGGACCGCTGACAAGTCAGTCAGATTCTTCGAGAAAGTTTTGCAGGGAACTTGCTACAGTAGAAACTTGTTTAATAGACAGTTTTCGAAACTTGGGCTTTTAAGAATATTATACTCCATTAGAATAGATTTTTGTTTCGTGCGGAAAAGGACCAATTTAGAAATCACTGAAAACGAAAGTTAATTTTTTTTTAATATGTTATAACGGAGTGTCGGGCTAACTTACGCACGCCTTAACCGCTAGAAAATGACTATCGTTTTTAGTTTTAACTGATTTGACTAACAACAACATATATAACAAGGTGATGTTTTCTAAGTTAGCATGAAATTTTGTGTTGGGTTCCGGATTTTTACAGCGGCCACGGAAGCTTTTCAGACAGTCCCTTGCTGAACAGTGTGGTTGGGCATCTCCTGCATTCTTCAATTCTTGTACCTTTTCATGGCTGGTGTGTTCTTGATTACCTTCTTACTTAATGCTTCTATTTGGCTCATGATATTTTTATCTGTCTTGCTTGATTCTGTGAAAGATGACTGTTTATCTGACTGAGACATATTACAGGAGAATTAGCCACAGAACCCACCATCAGAACCATGGAAATGTTGAATATGATGAATCATGGGTACCGGTAATACTACGATTTCGCCTACGCTTAGCCTTCCGCTAACCCACTCCTGTTCGTTATGGTTCTAACTATTTGTTTCGGTTCCAGTTGAGCGAGGGTACATACAAGTCTTTGGATATTTCCACCAAATTTTTCCGATTTAAAGTGCCATTCCCCTTGTTTGCATACCCTATATATTTGGTAAGAATCCGCCTAAAAAAATTCGTTTACGACGCTAATCTATCTTCTGAGAACTCAACTACTATTGGGTTGGATTACAGTGGACTAGGAGTCCGGGGAAGAAGGGTTCTCATTTCAATCCTTATAGTGATCTATTCCATCCCGACGAGAGGAAGTATGTGATCACTTCAACCATTTGTTGGACTCTAATGGTTGGCCTGCTTTACTACCTATCCAAGCTAATAGGGCCTGTCGAAATGCTCAAGATCTACGGTGTTCCGTACATGGTAAGTGTACCATTGTTTTCTCAACAAGAGTTCCTTGAATTTCAGCATATAGGAAAGAATTTATTGGATTCAAACTATACTTGGACTTAATCTACTTCTCTGAATCGATCGGGCTTGTAACTCTGCAGGTTTTTGTTATGTGGTTGGATTTTGTTACTTACTTGCATCATCATGGCCATGAGCAGAAGCTTCCTTGGTACCGTGGCAAGGTACTATAACAATCTTTTCTAGTTCCTGTTTTTAGGTTTGTGGCACTTATAATCCCAACAAATTCAAGGAAAATAACACCCATACGAAAGTGGGGAGATTCGAACTCTCCTGACCACCTGAACTAGCCCGAATTGATTATTTTTAGGTTAAATTATGTATGGAAGTTTACCTTAACCATTTCATGAATCATGTGAGACTTTTAACGATAGACTTGAATACTAATAAACATTCTTCTTCCGTAAATGTGGAAAATTTTCAGACATGGGTCGTTCGAATATGTACGTTTCTAAGAGTTGGTGTAGTGTAGTTTGCTGAGTCAAATTGAGTACGTCATATCCCTTTGTTTTCACTGAACAGGAATGGAACTTCTTAAGGGGAGGGCTTACAACGGTCGATCGTGATTACGGAATGTTCAACAGTATCCAACATGACATAGGAACTCATGTCGTTCACCATCTGTTCCCTCAGATTCCCCATTATCACCTAATAGAAGCGGTAAGGTTTGCTTTATTTTTCCCAGAAAAGTCTGACTACTCGTTCCTATTAAAAATGTCTAAGGTTTCGATGCTATCGTGATGCAGACGAAGGCAGCTAAGCCAGTGCTCGGAAAATACTACCGGGAGCCAAGAAAATCACCGGGGCCTATTCCGTTTCACTTGTTCAGTTATCTGGTCAGAAGCATCCAAGAGGACCACTATGTGAGTGATACCGGAGACGTTTTGTACTATCAGAGTGATCCTCAGTTATACGGCTTGTCTCAGAGCAAAATGAAGTGACCCTTTAATAGGGAAGCCCAGTACTAGTTAATTTCCCTGCAAAATGGACATTACTGTAGATTCTGGACTCTCTATTGGAGAATATAAAAGTGTCTCACCAATAAGACTGTTTCTATGGTCTTCTTGTGATATTCTGATGTTTGCAATCGTCGATTTGTGTGCTTGAATATAAAGACATAATGGCTTGTTTGTCAGACGGATAATGTTTTGGGTGGATAAAGAAGAATGGTGAATAAAAGGTGGATATATTATAATGTTTTGGGTGGATAAAGAAGAAGGGTGAATAAGAGGTGGATATGTTATAAGTGGAGATTATTTAAGCAGGGCAGTTACCTAATGCGTGGTTTGGATAGTAGTTGGTAGTGGGTGGATAATGTGATAAATTACTTGGTTGCCCTCATTGAATCATTCCATCGAGAATACAAAATGATTTGAGGGGTAATTTGGTCTTTTTTCCCATTTGGATAAGCTAATCCAGCTTATCCCTAGGTGGGAGGTGTTGTTAATTAGCTAACACCCTTGGAGGGGATAAGCTCTCCCCCTCCTCCCTTCTCATCCTTCCTTCTCCCACCAACAAACACCTCCCTCTCTTATCCCCCTTCTTTATCCTCCCAACAAACAAGCTGGTTTACTAGTTCAGCAAAAATGCTTATAGCTCATACCAGTACCAGTTTGCATTATTTTCTTAAATGAGGAATAAGTTACAATGGCTATACTGCTAGATTTCAAACTGACAGAATTATCGCGAAGTCGTGGGTCTTGAGTCTAGTACTACTAATAAGGCTTGAACAATATGGAGATGAACAAACTCTGGATAGCCCTATGCAATTGTGAACAAGACATGGGTTTTTTGAGAGAACCATTCTGGTAGTATAGAAAAAACTGGAACACAAAGTGGATTCAAGTAAAAAAGTGTTGAAACTTGTACTAGTATAAAGTTTGGCCGTATCAGAATTTCTAATGTCGAAAAATCTAGAGGAAACAGAATAAATCCAGAGTTGGTCTGGGAGGGTTAAAGTAACCTCCTGGACCACCACCCCTTTCTGTCTGTCATTTCCTTCAACCGCAGTGTGAAAGTTTGGCATGTGGTAATTAGCATACTAGTACACATTGAAAGTGCAGACAGTACCTTTGGCTGAATAATCAATCAACTTTATTCCTCCACATTCACCGATTTTGAACTCTGCGATCAAACATTTTTGCGCTCTCTCTCTCAGCCTAACCTATTGGCAACTCAACCAGATAAAAAATCACTACAATAACCCTTTCTTTTTCTCTCTTTTTAGGCTTTATGAGATGCCATTGTTATCTTCTTCTTTTTGGTTCGACGGTTTGGATGCTCGGGTTAGCTTACGGGCACTCAACTAATCCTTTTCTCGGTCCTTACAATGCATGTCATCCACCCTGAGACTAAAGAATTCACGCAATTGTTATCGTTCTAGGCTCTCTTAGACCGTGCTTTCCATTTGGGTGAAGACAAAATTGCACAAAATTGACTTTTCGGCGGGCGTGGGAACACCAACCTCCGTTTTCTTTTCTTTACAAAAGCTCAGTAGGAGTAACATGCTAGTGCTTGCATTCAAATGCAAAGCCCGCCAAAAGCCCGCCACCACCCTCTCTCTCTCTCTCTGGTCTTTTAACATATTCAAATCTCCCTTTCACGATTTGCTTTTCATCACTATTTCTTTAACTAATGACTTGGAATTCAACAAACACATTTTGCCGTTCACACTTTTTCCGCTGATCCAACATGAAGTTCTTGTCCTCCACTTCTTCCTCAGCTGCCTCCACCACCACCACCTCCTCCTCCGCCTCCTCTAACAGGAGGAGTCTAACCGGAATACTACGCAAACTTCTTTGCTTCAATAGTCTCCCTGCAAACCCCACTGATCAATTTAAAGACACTGATCCATTCAACTCAGGTGAGCTCAACAATTCCATGTCTATGGAAAAAGAGGAGAAGGTCGAGGCTACGGCAAATCCGGGGATAGTGGCAAGGCTAATGGGTTTGGAATCCATGCCACAGATTGCACGTTGCCAATCGATGAATTATGATTCTCGGAGAGAGAACGAAGGGCAGAATCGGGGTGTCAACACTTCGTTGTCTTTTCGCGAACTCCCGACCTTCTTAGATCTAGAAAATGACGAATTCTTTGTTCTTAGCTTTGACAGTGAAGTTGAGAATAAAGAATTCAGATCAAAACCAAATAGATCTGAGATGGGTCCTCGGAAATTGGTAAAATGTAAAGGAGAGAGAAGCAAAAGTAAGTGTGACAGAAGAGGCTTGTCTGAGGAGAAGGATAAAGAAAAGTGTGACAGGAGAGGCTTGTCCGAGGAGAAGGATAAAGAAAATCAAGAGCCTAATGTGGTGATTGTGGCAGATGAGAAGATCAACAGGAGGATCAATCAAAATGTTATAAAGCTGTTGAAACCCTTAACTCAAAGAGAAACCTCTAGTGGAAGGAAACAAAGGAAGGAGAAGGAAGTGAGTGTCTCTGCTTCAAAGGCGGTCGAAGCAGAGTGCAATTTGGAGAATTCAAGTCCTGTTTCTGTTCTCGACTTCAGTGAACCCATTACTGATCCTCAAGTTCCTACATCAGGTTTGTTTCCCTGTTACTAATTTACTCACTTTTATCGAACACATTCAGAAGTCTGAAGTTTTCATTCTAAGTGGTCTGTTTTCTGAAATACTTGAAACAGAAGGTTCAACATCAAGAAGGAAGATAGCAGCAGAACTTGAAAATTGCAAGCACTCACCTCCATCTCCATGTAACCCCTATACAAATTCAACTGTTGAAGTGGAGAAGCGGAAGTTGGCCGATGGAAAATGTCATGGATCGAGGAGAAAAGATAAACGGAGGCAGAAGTATGTGGGAAGAAGTTCTGGTGAGATTTGCAAAATAGTAAAAGGAGCCATGATGGAATCGAATTGGCTATACAAAGAATTGTGGAAGGTTGAAGATTTTGAAGGTACAGGTGCAGATTTTGAGTTGCAAATTCTGGAAACAATGTTAAATGAGCTGGTAGATCAACTTGTTGAGACTTCCCAGAAGAACTTTTCTATCTGTATCACTTGAGAGAGCTGTACGCGTTTTCAGCTAAACTGAAGAACTGTAATCTGTAAATGGAAAATGCAACGTAGCATGTACAATCTCGAGTGAGAAACAAGAATATGCATAGTATCACTCAAACAACCCTTATGCATGCATAGATACGGACACAGATCCAGAAGTAGTTGACTAATAAAGCATGAATCATTTCGTTGTCATTATTGCACTGTGCTGAAAACAATTAGGCCACCAAGAAAAGATGATTGGCATCCACAAAGGAAAGTGGGCAGACAGGACCACCCTAAGCGCTCAAGCTAATTGTCAACCATAGAAACAAAGTGAAACTTTTGTTTTTTGGGAGCCGAAAGCAATTTGCTTTCAGCCCAAAAGATTAGGCAAGGAAAAGAATAAAATGATAGTAAGAAGGAATGAATGTCAAGAACAGGAAAGGTTCGTGGCTCCAAAATCCAGTTAGCTGGTTTAGAAAGCTGCAGGCGCATACCCACCCAAACTATATCTGATTGAGTGATCCAAGTCTGCAGTAAACACCATCCCAAGGATAACCCAATTCGAATTCCTCCCACATTTGAATCGAGAAAGAAACTACCATAGAAAATACCATGATTCTGGGACAAAAATAGTAGTAAAATGCTCTAACAAATTTCATAGAAATAAGCATTTAGCATCACAACAGGATGAGCCTCACATCACAACTCGTTAGTGTCCATTGATTCATCGTCTTATTTCTATTATTTTCCTAGCCGAGGAATCAATATAAAAACTCCAGCGAACAAAAAATACATAGAAACAAACTACCATATCTCAACTCGAAATAACGGTCTGAGCAGGACCATTTTATCCTGCACAGTTCCTTGTTCACTGTCTCCAAATCCTTCAATTACACCTACATATGACGAATGTGAATAAAGATTCAAAAAAATTGCACGAATCCTCGTTACATCCCCATTAAGGCAGCCAATATGGAGGTTACGTTTGGTTTTAGGCCACCATCTGCTCCTGCTCCAAATAATACTGCTCCACCCATGAAGGGAGCACCTCAGAACCTCCACTATTCAAATGATACTGCTGATACTGATCTTCAAAATTGAAGTGGCCAGGCTTTGCTGTTGGTGCATCCTTCACCAGGGACTGAACCCAAGACACATCCGGCTCATCACCGGGGGCCAACATTGAGGCTGTTGGGTTAGCGGAACTGCTATTACTACTGCTTCTGAACCCAAAAGAAGCGGATTTCCTCAACTTGTTCAGCTCTTCTTTCTGAATCCCCCACTCCAACTTCCCATCGGCAGACCCCCAATCCGAAATGGTCGAAGGCAGTACATTTGCAGCAGAAGACGGTGAAGAAAGCCCAGAGAGACGGTTGTTCACAGCACTTCTGTCAATGAAGCTGTGGCTCCGTTTCGCAAAGGCAGTTGCCCTTGAGTTCAAAACTGCTGCTGTGGCAGCCCCCGACATGTCCATCCCAAATGACGGTGGTGCCCTCACTGGTGAAGATGAAAGGCTTGTGGGGTAGCTCGAGCGGAGCTGCTGGTTCATGTTCTGGCGAATCTGCATTCCCGTAGGAGACTGCACTTGGGATGCAGAGTTATCCAAAGAAAGTCCCTGTAAGTGAGAAAAAACTGCAGGATCTATAGATCCAAAAACATCGTCAAGATTACTCGGTTTCACACCTCTGATTCTATTCAAATCCCCACCAGAGGCGGCTGCAAAAGCTGCAGCAGTGGCCAAATTATTGTTCCAACTGGTTGGGGAGGAGAGACTTGATATCTCATCCATCAGCTGTTGTTGCCTACGGCGATGACTTTCAAGCCCACCAAGGAACTCACCATCTAAACCCATGTCTCTAGCCCTCAACGTTGTTTTCAACCTACTTCCAGGAAGCTGCAGGGTCGGAGGCTGGTTTTGCCACATCGACCCACCCATCGGAGAGGAACCTCCTGAAGGACTCATGGGAGGAGTGGAGTTGGACGGCATCAAAACAGACGGAGAACCAAGAGAAAGTGGACTCATCAATGTCATATCCAACGAAGAAGCATCGTTCGAGAATGATCTAGGAGAAGGCATTCCTGAACCCGTTGATGCATACAATGGTCGGAGTTCTTCAGGCTTGTGAGCAAAGAAGCACACCCTTCTACTGCACCCTGTCTCGTCTTTGCAGAGACGGGTTCGATACTGAGCAGGGTGGAGCCAGCACTCAAAAATTCCGTGCGCATACTCACAAAGGTCCCCTTGCCTACATGTTCCCTTTCGAAACTCTGGACAGGGCACGCAACTGTAATGATATTTCCGGGGATCACGACGCCTAGCGTTTTCCCCTGGATGGACAAACGGGCACTCAGTCCAGTCGTGGGAGTAAGCCCTCGAGCAAGGCTTCACCTTGAACGTATACATTCTAAACTCGTCGGTCCCATATATCCCATTGTTTATGTCAGGGAGAGAGAGATCGATAGGGTACTCTTTCTTCTCACTACCGTCTTTGGAAGCTGCCTGTGGGAGTATCTGTTGATCAGCCAAGAGACATTCGTCCCCAATATTACCGCTACAGCCCTTTAGCAGGGACTCCAGCATCTTCTTCCTCGAATTGAAGGAAGAACTCACAGATAGAACAATTAGGTCACAGGGTCGGTTCCCATTAGAATCAAGGGAATTAGGGTCAGCAGAAGCATGGAGCAAGAGCTTGACTACGTCAGGCGAAGCAGCAGAACCACCGGCTACAGCACAGTGGAGGGCAGTGGCTCCATCAGAACCACTAGCCTTGTTAACATCAGCTCGTCTGGTTTCAAGTATGTAACTCAAGATTTTCTTGCTGCCAAACATGGCTGCAATCATGAGGGGTGTCCTCTCCTCAAACCCCATCTTGTTTGAGCCAATTCTTCTACCATACCAGCAGCTCGACTGGTCGATATCAAGACCCTCTTCTTCCATCGCAATTTTGAAACTGACCAGGTCATCGGAGGCAGATAGCTCGAGTGGATACGGAAAACTCCCCAAATTTCCCTCTTTTGGTTTGGATTCACAATCCTCCATGATTACACCAGGTGGACAAGGTTCCCACTTGGAATCAATACGCATGGAATGGTGTCTTTCTACAAAACACAACCACATAGACAGTCAACGCATACTCTACAGGAAATATCAATTTTAAAAATGGGTACCTTCTTGAAAAGAGATTACAAGCATAACAAATGTCCAAGATGAAAGACAATTAGCAAGAATTACAAACAACTCATCGGAATATTTTGCTGCAACCACACAAGGCTCCGTTCCCCTGAGATTCTTATTTTTTAAATACTTATTTCCCGTTTGTCTCGCTGTACATGACATGTTATTCTCTCACAATACATCACCTTTAATTCTCAAAAAATAAGTACTTATTTTACTTATTTTAGCAGTGGAACACACCCTAGGAAAAACTTTAAAGCTACAAGTTTTAAATGCATCTAGAAAACAAGGAAGAAAGTATAATGGAAATCGTCCAAATTCCTTCCACATCTACGAAAGCACAAACCCAAAAATTCAAAAATCCCCAAGCACAAGTCCAATTGTGAACTAGCAACGACATCTTATGCTTCTGAAATACGATTTTTTTTGGTAAATCCAGGCCATGTTAGGTTGACCGGAATAGTATGTACAGATAATTTATTATCATGGGTCACCAAAGTAATACTGAGGGTATTATCAAATACCACACCCAAAGGGATTACACATACATCAGTGCTCTATCAGCTGTTTTTTCGTTTTGCTAAGCATGCTCTATCAACTGTTGCATTCAAATAGGCTCAAAGGTGTTAGACATACCTTGATTTTGATTCTATCAGAGAGGAAAATCCAGAGTTGGTTCTCCAGAATCCAAACAGAACTCGAACTGCTTCGCAAAAAGAACAGACCCCTCTTTAATTCAGGAAGACCGGGCAGAGACTTCAAACAAGAGAGAGAGAGAGAGAGGGAGAGAGTTTTTTCTTTCCTTGCTTTCGTCCTTTTGTGTTAAGGTCAAAAAAGCCGAGCGTATGAAAGTACGGGGGGCGCCTTTCTCTTCCCTCTTTGCCCCCACAGGGTGAAATGAAACGCAAATTCGAATTCAAATGAAATGCAACTCCTTTTTGGAATGGACCCCACTCTCCACTTAAAACCTAGTAGCGCCACGTGTCGGACCGTAACTGGAAAAGATGACTTTAACCAAAAGGGGATTTGATTAGATTCCCGGTGTGATTATTCAGTGGTTCCGGAGCACAGTCATATATTAAAGTTCTTGTGTGCGATTTTTTATACATTTTCTCTATTTATCTCTCTCCACTCAAACCTTTTTGAAAAGTTAAAATGAACAAGCTAGTATTTCAAATCATACTAGCATTGCAGATTAACGTGGGATTCAGGGGCGGATCCAGAATTTGGTTGCAGTGGGGTCAAATATCTATCATATATAATTTTTTGGGGATCTTCAGGGCAAAAATATTATCTTTTGGGGCAAAATTATGAAATACTCCTCAAAACTATACCTACTCTAGGGGTATTTTGGAACTCAGCGAGGTCGCGTGACCCCGCTTGCCATAGTGTGGTTTCGCCACTGGTGGGATTCATACGTTTGACGTGAGTTCACGTTATATTTTTTGTGTTCCAGACTAATGCCAAAATACCACTTTTTTATTAAAAATACCATTTTGTTCATTTAGATAATATAAGGGAAATGAGTTTCTTGAATGGTGGGTATGTTTGGTCTACATATGAAAAATACTGTTTAGTTAATAGAGTAAACTTACCCTTACTCATGAACTTAGCGAGAATGTGTGGTGTTGAAGTTTCGAAACAACGCGGATCAAAAAAAAAATAGTTTCGAAACAACATGTGACCGTGTTCCGGGAGCACTGAATCGTTAAATGAAGTTTTGGGTCACGGCGTTTGTTTTAGTTGAGGAGTGGAGGATGGCGTGGATGGACCTTCATCGTCAGTTGCAGAACCTGGTTCTTCTATCCTCACCGGAATATCTCTTTATGAGACAGCCGATTTGGGCTGTTGGGAATTGGGGATGTTATATTCGGGTGATGTTACCGATGGTGTATCGATTGTCGTTTGGAATATTACAACTGGGGATGAGCTTCTCGCCGGTCCGTTTCCATAGGCTGGATCGTCAAATTTGTTTGTTTGTGAGCATTTTTTGGGCCCATTTTGATAATCGAAACCGTTCATAAATTTAGAGCTCATTAAGAGTATCCATCATATCAAAATCAAGTTGATAAGATATCGTTCGATATGATTTCGGAACATATTTATCTTAAAAGGAAAAACAAGATTACAACATAGGAACCCATTTAATTCATTTATCTCAAGGCAAATGCATTTTGAAAGTATATCAACCCGTGTCTAATCAATTTGATTTCTGGCGTGACAAATGTTGACGACGAACTCTAAAACGTGAACGAACAAATCGAGCGGTCCAGAGGATCCTTCTCCTTAATTATTCGGTGACCTTGGGCATTATTATGTGCCGGACACTGTGAAGCCCATTTGAGATCCACTTTAATGCTTTGAACTGTTAACGGCGTTAAGTTTTGATTTTGCTGGTAACATCAATCGTATCAGAATCATGTTTATCTTATATCAATTGATACGTCTTCGAATAAATAAAATAAAATATTGATACGTTTTCGAAACTTTCTTTCCCATAAATATTTTAGGAACTGAAATGGAACAAAGAATTAAAAAATTCATTCAACAGCGAAATGGGAAGACTTTACCTGATTAAAAAAAGGTGGCAAAATCAAGGGATACGATTCGATTTGAATGGATCTATGTCGTGGTTCACTTTTTTTCTCTCTCATTACGTATCAAACTCGCTATCTTCCGCAAAAACAATTATGGAATGTTGACCTATTAATTTTTGTAGACATTCTAAACCATAAGGTCGGAGATAAGAGCCTGCACGAGATGTGGACTTTGGGAAATGGGAGATGCCGGTAAGCGGGGTGCATGGCTGCGGTGCTGGGCACCTCATTCAACCGTTCATCTCGACAATTGACGGTTTAAATTTTTGCCGAGCAATCGATGATTTAAATTTGTATACGATTAAATTCAATCTAAATTGTTCATGCCAAAATAAACGGCCGGATCATTGCTTGGAACCGCTCAGCACGGCAGGGATGCTGCTCAGCAGAATCTTGACTAGTTGGTTGTTAACTTGTTCAGTAGCAGCAGTAGTTTGTGTCTTCTGAGCTCAGCTATGGGTACACCAAATATTTGTTACATTTTGGGGTCTCATACTAATAATCGGAGCTATTTAAGTTATTAAACAATTTATTATAAGAACTCTTGCAAAGAAATCAGTTCGTTTGGATATTTCTAAAAGCTTGATTAATTTATTTAATTTTTGTTGTTGTGAATCCAAGGATGAAAATCGATCAAATTCTTGTCGATAATCAATTGAGTTGATTTTTTTGCAATCACTCTTAAAACATGTTTGGACAAATTAAAAGACTCCGATCATTTGTATGAGAATCGAAAATGAGTTCCACACAATCTGATGTTATTTGATGTCGAGCAAATGGTGCATCCACAATTATTTTATTTTATTTTATTTTATGGGTACATATCTTTTGTGTTTGGAGTACATGGTTATCTATATCAACGTTGGATCTAACAAGGAATGAGTCAACTTAAAGAAAGAAGAGAAGGTCAAAATTGTTCATTATATTTAGTTATTTACTACGACTTGTTCATCTTTGATTTTTTTATTTCTAATAATCAGAAGACTAATAAAGCTTCTCTCTGCCCTTACATTAAGTATGAAAAACTTGGTCAATATAAATATCTAATTGTAGCAAAAGGTTTAGGAAGAGGGTAGTTAAGCGAACCAAGTTACTTGAGTCTGAGCTCGTGTTTGTTCGTTATAAACTTGTTTAAGATTGATTTGTTACATAATCAAACAAAGCTCGAACATTTTTTTGAAGTTTGTCGAGATTTCAAGTCAAACTTGAACAAGTTACTACTCGGCTTGTTCGGCTTATTATGTATTCCTGTAAATAAAAGAAAATCCAAGCTGCTTGAGATCGGCTCATATTTAACTTGATTAAAACTCGTTTTAGACCGGCTCATCTCATAAATAAGCTAAAGCTTGAACGTATTTCAAAACTCGTTAAATTATCAAACCAAGCTTGATCGGTTAACTACTTGGCTTGTTTATCACCCCTATTTAGGAATGAAATTGACCTAACCCTATTTTATAAGCCAAAACCAATAAACCAAAACAGAAGCTAAGGGCAAAGAAGGCGCCTTAGGCCCCGTTCTAGTTTACCTTCTTTTTTTTAAAGTTTTTTTTAAAATTCAAATATAATAAAAATAAAAAATAATTTTTTTGCACCGTATAAATGATCTCAATGAGATCTATCAAATAATATTCATATTTGTAAAAAATTATTTGCGTAAACTCATAATTTTTGAACTTGAAATTACATTGTTTTTCAAAAAATACTTTTTCTACAATCCGGAACACCTGTATTAGGTTGTGGGAAGGAAGAGAAATACCGTTCCGCTTTCTTCAAAAATCTTTTTTTTTTTATAAAGAAAGTAATTTCAAACTCAAAGATAACGAAAATGAAAAATAAATTTTCAAATTTTTTTGCACTGTTTAACAAATCTCAATAAAATCTATCAAATAAGATCCATATTGACAGAAAAATTATTTACATAAATACATAATTTTTAACTTTAAAATTTACCTACTTTTTAAAAAAATTACTTTTTAAAAAAGCGGAACGACCTAACAAAGAAATTTTTTCGGCCCAGAGTCCAAGAACACATGGGTCCAGTACTGTATTTGGCGATGAAAAATTTGATGAAGGACGATCAAATATTCAACGGTGAAGATTGTGATGGAGAACAAAGTCCATTTGGGTTGGCCATTGCATTGTGGGGCACTTTCAGCACGTCAGGACACATCGGATTGCAATATCATACTCCTATTGGGTAAGTGGCGGGACCGGTGAAAGCAACCCAAGACGAACAGTAGCGGAAGCTAGACTCTTTAGGCCCCGCTAATTCTTTTTTTTTTTTTTGAATAATTTGTGCCAAAATTAAATGTTGTTTACACTAATCAATAAATTTTGGCATTTTAACATCTTGTTAACACTAATTAAAGAATTTTGACATTTTCGTATCACGTTCATACTAATCAACAATTTATTCACACAATTTTACTCACAATCAACAACAAAAATTACATATTGTTCACACTAATTAACAACTTATTGATTGGTTTGAACAACTTATATTAACTCATAATCAACAACTTATTCACACCCCTTTATTCATTAGCGTGAACAGGGCTAGACCAAATCACATGGAAACAATAATTTGAGGGGACTTTTCTTCATAATTTTTACAAACACAATCTAAAATATACTAGAAATAACGAGATACTAATTGAGAGGTGTGCGGGGACCTATGCCCCTGCTTGCATCCCCTTGGTCCCCCCCTAAAGACGATTGGTCAGAAGTACGAAAGATGAGTTGGTTCAGTGACCGTAAACTTGGACTTTTGGTTGGACAAGACTCAAATTCAAGTTCTCATATTGGAGCTAAACATTTTCTTAACATCATCCATACGTGATGGAACCTTAACTTCCGTTCTGACATAGTTGCGGTAGATCCCTACAGATAGTGATATTGTTTGACGAGACAATATTCTTGAAGGTAACAAGATAATTATATTGCTCATTTTTTCCATTTCGGTTTCATTAGCACTGCACTATGAGCGGACGGACGGCCCAATTGAATGCAATGGGGAAAAGCCGGAATATAAATGGTGCCGTTTTGGTGTCATTTTCTTACTTGTCACCCAACTCCACTATTTTATTCTATGTTTTTTTGATCCGCCACCCAACTCCACTATCAAAAAGGCAAATACTACTACTAGTACTAGTCAATTTCCATGTGTTCTATCCATTATCTCATTCATTTTTTTTTTTTGGGTGTCAAGATCAAAGAAAGAGATTATACTAATATAAGTCGTAAAAAAATGACTTAGATAATCAAGTTAATATTAAAAATACATTAACTATAAATATATAAAATTATTCCACTAAAAACAAAAAGTAGGCGCAAATACAGATATGTGGATAAAAGTATTTTTTTATAAACTACTTAACACAATATTTAATTCTGTTATGGGATCGATCCGTACTCTTTTGAGAAATTCTAATGAAATCCTGACTCTTTCGCTTTTTGATGGTGGGGCAAGTAATGTTTCCTTTTGGGTTGGAACAGTGTATTCTAGTGACGATCATTCAATTTGATAATCCACCATGCCTAATGTGTGTGAAGAAGAAGAGCAAAGGAAATGAAACATGCCCAAAAGTAAACCAACCCCTTGGACTACTACGAAAAACACCATAGGATTACTACGAAAAACACCATAGGATTTCAAAGTAGTACGATCTAATTCAAAATTTTTATCTAATTGAGCGCGTCTAGCATATTTTTTCGCAGTAGCAGACACAGTTAAATGTTATTAAGATATGCACAAGGAGCATTGGATTTTTATTAGCTCAAAACAGTTAGGAGTGTGCAAGTCGTTTATGTGCACCATAACTAATTTCCTTTCCGGTTCAGTCAAAAGGCGGGGCCATCTCTGCCGATATTAGAGGATTCACTGAAAACTACTTTCTTGCATCTTAACTCCTGGAATCGAGTCCTAATCATTCGTATTAACACAAACCATCCGACTAGCCCGGGGGTTTCGTTGGATTCACTTTAAAATGAGGCAAAGCTGGGATGGACCCTTTTGATTAAGCTTTAGTCCGGTTGCCGGCCTATGGACCATGGTTGTTTTGTTGTTTCTGAAATTCAAAACACCTCCTTGTAGTTTTTTTTTTTTAACTTACTTGAAGCAAAAAATTGGCAAAAAAAATTCATTAACCACTGAATTTGTTATAAAGATTACTAGGAATAAAGAATGATGACATTAAACCCCTAACCCGAGACCCAAATGATCTACAAAGTTGCGAGTAATCTGAGACCCAATCCCCAATTGAAGGCAACAAATATTTTCAATCCAACCTGGAGAGAATTCAAATGTTTCTTTCATAATTCTTTATAGCGAAGATCCACACTTGAAGGCTTGAGGCTCTAGCGGAAGCGGGGGTTGTTGTGAGCAATCATAGTAGCGTGCAGTTGTACCTATGTCACTGTTCGATTCGGCAATTAATAGTTTAAATTTAAAAAAAACCTCTTATAGGAAAGAGTTTGAGATCAAGGCGCTGCTGCACGTTGTTGTGATTTGCTCACAGCCCCCGCTCCTGGCACTAACCTGTCTGTGATTTCTGTCTCTTCTTTCCCTTACCTTATTATAAAGCTACGGCTACCTTCTCTTTCTTAGGTAAGTTCTAGGTTAATGGTTTTGGAATCTTGTTGCCTGAAATTAATGTTTGACAGGTTTTTTTTTTGCGTCGTGTTCAATTGGGATGAAAAGCTTTATAGCAGATCACTTTGAGTTGGGCCGGGCTCGATCAGCCACACCTTCCTTCAATACACGATGCAAATTCCGTCTGGCCCAGCCCGCCCGCGTTCACAAAGACTACCCAGGGGACACGTTCGTGGAGACAAGAGAAACTTATTCACATACGGTTTATTCACGGAGTGGTGCAATCTCAATCATCCATTCACGCAGACAATGACTGAAATTTGTTTCCAATTTTGATCGGTCGCAAATAATTGTTACCGGTCATAATTGATTTTTAATTTGAACCGTCCAAAAACACTTTAGACGCGTATGATTGACCTTTCCGTGGAGCTTTCTTTGCGGAATGATTCGCAAATTCGCAACATTTGCAAATACCTCCGTCCCATAATATTTGTCCGTTTCGCAAAACGAGGATGTAAAAATAATATGATTTTTGCAAGAAAAATTAAATTTTTTTTCAACAATTCACTAGATGTCGATGAGTTCTTTTAGTTTATGAAAAAAGTTAGAATTCTTTCTTGAAGAAATGTATTATTTTTGAGTTCTCATTTTACGAAACGGCCAAACATTATAGGACGGAGGTAGTAAGATTTTCTGTTGGGGAGACAAAAGCGGTAACCGATACCATACATCTCGCACGTTCTAGAAACTTCGTCAGCCCACTTCACACTTCTCCGCATCGATTCGAAAATCCCCGAATGTACTAGAATTCTCCTTTAACTTCTCATAAATACCCAACACGTCCCTTCTCTCTCCTCATTTCATCATCAACCAACAACAAATCAAAGCAATCGTTCCAGCGTCCAACATTCTCGCCATCCAAACCCTCAACCAATCCCACACCATAACCAAAAAAATGTCTCTGATCCCAAGCTTCTTCGGCAACAGACGAGGCAACAGCGCTAACACCAGCATCTTCGATCCCTTCCCCCTCGACGTCTGGGACCCATTCCGGACCTTTCCCCAATTCCCCGAACTCTCCCGCGAAAACTCGGCGTTCGCGACCACGCGCGTCGACTGGAAGGAGACCCCGGAGGCGCACGTGTTCAAGGCGGACCTGCCGGGGCTGAAGAAGGAGGAGGTGAAGGTGGAGGTCGAGGACGACAGGGTGTTGCAGATCAGCGGGGAGAGGAGCGTGGAGAAGGAGGAGAAGGACGAGGCGTGGCACCGGGTCGAGCGGAGCAGCGGGAAGTTCGTGAGGCGGTTCAGGCTGCCGGAGAACGCGAAGATGGATCAGGTAAAGGCGGCGATGGAGAATGGGGTTCTGACCGTGACGGTTCCGAAGGAGGAGGTGAAGAAGCCCGATGTTAAGAGTATTGAGATCTCCGGTTAGAGCTTGGTCCATGTAAATTCTCTTTCAACATGCCCGAATCAGTAGTATATATATATGATGCGAATTGTAGTGTGTGACTGTGTGGGTCGGTTTGGGCTTCGTATTTTCTGTTTCAGTCTTAAAAGTCCTGTTTTGGGTGTAGTAAGGTTTTAATTGGAATATGTGATGAGAATTTGAGTGTTCTTGTTAGTGCTAACTTGTGGCTTGCCTTGTCTGCTTCATCTATCAAGCAAATATTAGTAGATGATTTATGAACATTGGTAAATACTCCGGTAGTATTTCCTTTCCTTTGATGATTGCCCAAGAGAAGTTTTTGGGTGTCGGGCGGGTGCCAGTGATCAAAACGTATAGAGATAAAGAATGTGCAAAGGCCGGATATATAATTGAAGAGAGGAAGTTTCAAAAACTTACATAGGATAATATAATTTCATGTTCGTCTGAGGGACTCAAAATTTCTGAGTACGGTTTTTAATAAATTTTCACTATTTAGTACTCTCTGTATTTATTTCTCCCCATTCATTACTCTAAAAATCCCCCTTAAAATTCAAAACAAACGGGTAGAAGCCCTATGTGTAACTATTTCGCACCACTTGATATGCTTGTTATCATGCTCTGTTACTTGGGTTGTGTGGATCATAATTGGTTGCAATTTCGTCAATTCAGTAATTGAAGAAAGGAGGAATCCATATTGAGAAACAGATAAGGAACAAGAATAAGTGCACTACACCAAACCACTGTACCATTTACTATAATTTTTTGTAGGATTCATTTTGAATTTTACAAACTATAGAAAAATGTCTATAAATTTTAAAATAATATTTATAGGGCATTGTAAAAATCAGCTCTCTAGAGAGACGAGTGAGATCACTCTCTAGAACTCTCTGTCTATGGTCGGATAAATAGTACAACACACTGTAAGGTATATTTATGACACCCATTTGTGAAGTTATACGTTCCAAGGAATTCAAAGAATTTAACCTAATACCAAATATGTGATCGCCTTAGATAATTTTATACGATTCCCCTATCTGGTTGAAAAAAACGAATCATGAAAGATCTTTGTGTACATACAAACTCATGCTTTGCAAGTTTGCAACCCATTCGAACTCGGAATCATCGTAGATGTAGTAGATAGTTGTTGATATAGGGAATGATCGATTTAGATAGATAGCAGAGAGCACACAATATTTGAAGATTAAAACCACGATTTTTAGTACTATCTCTAATACTGCATAAATTCAGCTCTAATAGTAGTGTTGCCCTAGAACTAATTAGAAGATAAAGGAAACTTAAATCATAATATGAAAAACCCTAGTTGTCTTCATTGGTACTTCTGCAGCACAGTGTTATGTCTCTTCAATCCTGAAACACCAATTAATTAAACATCAATCTTGCACACAAAAAAGCAAAAAGAAAAGGCAAGAGATATAATTATATTCCTTGCCTTTTTTTTTTTCCCCTTCGCAAGAATTCATCTACAAGTTCTACGTAGAAAAGCTTTACATAGAATTATATACAAAAGAAAAATTCGCAAGGGAAAGGAAAATAATACTAGGAAATTCAGTGAAACTTTTTTTTTTTTTTTTTCAATTCACACTTTCATTGGCTCCATGTACCGGTTCTCGATTATTACTAATTTCCTCACTATCGATTCTTTCTAATAGATCGGCAAAAAATTAAACTTTTATTAGAAATCGACAAAGGTACATTGAGACAGCCAAATTTTAGATACAAAGAAAACTTGAATCACAGAGAAGGCCAAAAAAAAAAAAAAGAAGCGGAAAGGAAAGAAAAACATACATCTCTAATATATAAGAAATTGAATGAAACCTCAAATACGGTCTTTTAAGGAGTAGCTAATTAACCTTGCATTTCAAGAATTTTCAATTCACAGGGAAATGGGTATTGTTTTTCATTTAGTTAATTAATTTAACAGAAAACATGCATTGGTTAACTGCAAATGTGTACTTACAATATTGCTGTGCACCCAGACATTGACCCGCGGGTTGGCGAATTACTGATGCGGACCGTTCCTAGACCACTTTTATAATTTGAAGGCATTAGAAATTAATGAAACAAATAATTCAAGACGCATAATTTGTTTAACTATTGATAACGCATAATATATAAATACATCAGCTGATTTAAAGAATACTTACATTTTTAGTAGCGGCGCTAAGGGCATCTCGACTTGATATCCCAGGATTAGCACTTTTGATGCGCTTTATCTCCTCCCTATCATGGCAAACACACATACATACAGAACACTTAATATATGATGCAAAATTTAGTGATAATATATGCAAAAATAACAATTGAGTTTCGCTAAATACTAGTAGCAATTTAAATAGCGGGATATAGAAAACCTAGTCGTTTTTAGTATACTCCTTTCGTCACAAATATTTGTTCTTATAAAGTTAATCCGCAATGAATTTCCAAGTGGAATGATCAAAACATAAATTTTGCTACGTACTTTCCAAAGCTATCCATATATTTGAAATTGAAAAGAAATGGGAGAAAATTAGGAAATTGTATTATTTACGTGTCCCAAAAGATCAAGTTGGAATTCTTATAAAAGGATCAAAGAAAGGAGGAATAAATTTCTAGTGGACTTGTAGGTCCGAAATACGAATACCTACTATCGCGGCATTCCAAAACTTCTCTAACCACACTTTTCATTTTAAGTCTAGCCATAGATAAGCAGTATATCAATATGGATGTGATCGATCATGATATACATATAATCTCATTGGGAATGCTACTTAAAATTTCTGTCTTTACTTAGGAAAGGATAATTAAAATAGAAAAAAACTGAAAGACAGTAAAGAGAAGGAAAAAGGAAGTACAAATTGGTGGTGATTGAATGAATGAAGAAATAAAAATTAGTAGGGGTGGTGCATGAAATAAAATAAATCTGAATTGAAAAACAAGAGGGGTAGTTAAATTTCTAGAAAATTAATATAGGTAAATTTACGTGGAATTATATTCTTACCCGACGAATTCAATATATTTGATTGCAGGCCTGTGGTTTATCTCAGGAGCTGCGAAACAATTAATTCAAAAAATCCCATGACTCATGAGAACAATGATCGGTCTAGATCATTAATTTATTGATCAAATAGTAATCGAAAGAAACGATCGAAGGGAAATATCAATATACATACGCTTTACAGTGAAGTGTTCTTGGGGAGGTGGCGGCTGCTGCGTTGATGCGGATGAGGTTGATGATGAAGACTGCCCCGTCTGGAATGTAGACCAAAAAAATCTCCTTGGTTGAATTCTTTCTATTTAAAAGATATGGAAATATGGAATTCAAGGAGATAAAAAAAAGAAGAAGAAGAGGAGGCTGCAATCTGCAGGGTTTTCTGTTTTCTTTCTTATTCTCAGGTCAAGTTAGTGTTTTGGTATATAACTATTGTGATTGACACTCCGAGTCAAGTGAGTCTTGCTTCTACTTTGAAACGAAAACAGTTTTAATATGAAAGCTGATAGTTCTAAATTTTGATTTTTCTGAATGAAATCTAAAAATGTTGATAAATACTCCCCCACTCTAAAATATGAGTGCCGTAATTGTATTAAATTCAAGTACCTTTTACTTAATTGCGAGTAATTATATAAAGTGGACTTCAGACCACCCTTGGACTTGCTCTAGCGGAAGGGGTAGGGATTTGCCTAGATTTGGGTAGGGTTCACTCCTCTCCAAGGCGGTACCGAGATTTATCTTGCGATTCAGGGTAGTGGTTGCTTCGGGCCGCCCAGAGATTTATGCCTTATGGGTGGGTCTAATTATTAGTCCTACTGTAAGGTAGTTCCTTCGTCACCAAAAAGAATAAAATATACATTCCTAGATTTGGGCAGGGCTCGACTCCTCTTCAGGGTGGTACGAAGATCTATTTGACAAGTCATGGCGGTGGTTACTTTGGGTTGCCCAAAGGTTTATGCCCAATGGGTGGGTCCAATTAGTGGCCTTACTGTAGGGTGGTGCATTCGTCACCAAAAATAATAGAATGTACATACATAAATTTACATCAACTTTTTAAAAGGGGATCCCTCTTATTTAGCTAAATTTATATAGACTTCAGACTATATATATAATAGGAGTATATACAAAGAACAGATATACAATGGTGAGAGTGGAACCTGGACAAACACGACGTTCAAGCAAAACTGGCATTCCACTGGCACTGGATTCCGCGACTCTTCGGTTGGAATCTCAACCTATGAATGTAGAGAGAGAGAGAGAGAGAGAGAGAGAGAGAGAGATGAGAGAGAGAGAGATATGTTAATGCAATATGTTCAAGTCTCATAAATACTTTATACCGTAGGTGAAAATTGTGGATTTTCCACCATTGTCATTGGGAGTCCTACTATGTGTTTATTAGTTATTTGAACCATTTAACTTGTATGACTTACAGAGTGTTATATCCACGCAAAAAAATCAATTTGATCAGCCATGGATATGTATATAAAATATTCAATTTTGGATGAGTTTAACTTTAAAATTATTGAGAGAATCAAACCATCCATTTTATAAACGAAAATTTAAATTTTCATATACCTATCGATGTCTGATGAAGATGATTTTTTGTATGAATATACTATTTTGCGGGCGCTACAAGATAAACGGTTCAGATTATAACAATAAATGCACAGGTGGGGGATGACTCGACAATGGCGGTAGCAAAAAAGTGTGGTTTTCCATCAGCGGTGGATTGAATTTGTTCTCATTTTAATTACTTTTAACTTTGAAATAAATAATACTGGCAATGGATGGAGAGAACATACTATAGTTAATTTTATGAGGAAATATAACTATCGGTTGGCTAGTACATGTAAGGCTCTGTTTCGCTAAGGATTCTTAATAAATAATAAGTACTTATTTATAATTTTTAAACTTAAAAATGGAGTAATGTATATATGAAAATAAACTTTTTAATTTTTTGCACCGTTTAAAAGATTTTATCGAGATTTATCAAATAAGATTCATATTGCACAAACAATTATTTCAGCAAGTTCATAATTTTTAAATTTAAAAATTACAAATAAGTATTTTTTTTTTAAAGAATCCATAGTGGAATTTTTTTGGTAAATATAATAGGAAAAAAATGAAGAAACTAAAGGTGTCAGGTTTCCTTTCGTAATTTCTTCCCATATATAGAACCGAAAAATATGGCTGAAAAAAGAAGAAGAAGAAGAAGATAAACATGGCGATCTCTACCCCATTGATTAATTTAATTGCAATGGAAGTAATCAAGGGGAACAATTTCAACATGCATAATAATATTGAGCTTTCTTTAATTTGCTTGCAGCTCTTTGTAAGGGTCATCGAAGTGATCATAGCTATTAATTTAATTAAAAAGGCTAGATGAGAGATATATAATCCATGCATACCATAATGTCACGTGATTTAATTATTTTTTTATCGGCAGAAAAATTATTTACTCTGTATGTATTAAACTCGACAAAGGATACATCGAAGAAAAATTTAACCCAAAACTAGGCTAAGCATGGTACAAAACAAAACATGATTTAATTATTTTTGACTCAATGTTTTCTCTAAGGAGAACAAATTTCACAAATTTCATGCATATTGCATATATATCAAGGAAAAAATTCATGCATATCAAAAGAGACTGAAACTATATATGTATTCACCGGAAGTGTAAACATATACACTAATCTCTCTCTCTCTCTCATTAGCTTTGACCACACACACAGAAAAATAAATATACTTACCCCAAGAACATTTTTGCAGTAGTTGCAATTGACGTAGGCTTGATAGGCCATGGCAATGGTGTTGGCTTTCTCTCCCAGTTAATATTTTTATTATTACTGGCAAAAAAGAGGAACTAGTAGAAGAGAAGTGGTTTTGGTGTTTGGGGTGTGACATATATGTGTGTATATATATATATCTTTCAAAGGTGGCAAATTGGTAGATTTAAATAGGAAACAGGCTTGGGTACGTAGCTTTGGTGGAAAGAATCAAAAAGAAAATCTAGGGTTTACGTACTATGTTGATTAATGGTAAGGATCCATTTTGATGAGTGACACGCAAACAAACCTCACTTCTTTAGTTCTTTGACCAGTGTGGTGTCATTTTTTAGTTCTTTGACCCCATTTGCTAGCACTTACAGAGTATAATTAATCTAACTTATTTTGTTTATTTACTTTAAAAAAAACTAATGAAATGTATTTGCCACCCATTATGAATAGTCAGTTATTTTGCTTTTCTAGCTTATTTGATCCAAAAAAGGTACTAGATTATTTAAATTTAAATTTGAAATTTTTTAGCTTATTTTAAGTATTTAGAACATGAAAGGACAAAAGAATGCTAAAATGAATAAGTTTCTTACTTATTTTTTAGGATAATTTAGACATTTCAATAATAAAAATTTATTTGACAACTTATTCAAGCAATCATGTTATACTTATTTTTTTTTATAACTTATTAAAATCTATAACTAATACTTTTTATAGGTTATTTTGATTTATGTAAGCGAATAATATTCTAAAAAATTATAATCTAAAAAGTTAACGTGCTAGTGCAAATGGGCCTTCATATATGCTAATTTACGGTAGGGGTTTGGACTTTGGACCATATATCTTGCCTAGCGATAATAGGAGAATTCTAATTAATTAAGAAAATCATATTTTAATTTCAATTCATTTAGAAAGAATTGTCTAGAAGTATATATTTAGTTTCCTAGCGAAAAATTATTTTGACAAATTTTTAGATTCTACCTTCTAAAAATTAGTATAGAATGTTTCGTCAAAAATTATATATAGCTAATTTTTAGAATCTATAGATTTTGAGAACTTGAAAAAGGAAAGAAATTCTCAAAATTTCAAAGTTGGTCAGGTTTGGTAGCTTTTGGAATTCTGTAACACAAATTCTCAAAAAAGGAATGATATTCTCATAATTTCACAGTTGCAACAAATATGTTTCTAATTTCTTCTAAAATTCAAAATCCAAAATTTGGAGCAGAATCATAAAAAATCTATATCTACAACTATTACAAACACGTCTTCAATATTCCTATTTTTTAGAGTTACTTGGTCAAGAAGAATTAGAGTTTATTTTGTTTCCTTACATCTTATTTCCCTTTTCGGTATATTAGGAATGCTAGATAGGTTTTGAGTTACATGGGGATGCATCCTTTTTTAATAAGAAGACGGATTCTTTATTTTTCTCCTATTTTTCTCTAACCCCAAGTCCATTTCTGTTATTTCATGTGGAAAGAACTGAAATCGGCAAACAATTATCACATAAAAAAAAAAAACTAGTGCATGTCTGTGCCTAATGTCACGGCTCGAACATTGGCATTCAAAAAATCACCATGGCTCAAAATTTACCTTTTAGCGAGCTTATCTATATTTAAAGACAATGCAATATAATCAATAGTAAATCCATAGACCAAACCATTTAATGCAATTATTAATTTTTTTAAAATCGAAACCAAACCATCTATATAATATGACAGGGAAGTTTTCAAATCCCCTATTTTTTCTCTTATATTTTGGACCCTAGGATGAGTACACATTTTTTTAACGGCTAAGATCTATGGGTAGGAGGGCTAACGATATATTTGGAAAGGATGGAAAGAGTGAAGGATGAAAGGAAACCTTCCTTAATTTCGAACAAATTAACTTGGCCGAGATTCATGTTTTAACTTTCCGGAAAACTATAATTAAGGAAGTTAATCAACCAAATTTTGAAATACAAATCTCTCCTTAAATTTCGGAAATTACACAAATTACAGACTTCTAACTTTCATGTTTTAACTTTTCGGAAAACTATAATTAAGGAAGTTAATCAACCAAATTTTGAAATTTTGGAAATTTGTTACTCGGTGAGAATGATTATGGTAATATAATACTCGGTGGTAATCTAAGACTAATCGATGTCTTTTTTCAACCAAAATTTGAAATTCATCCTAATCTTCTCTCTCTCTCAAAAATTTAGGAAACAAAACATTTCAAAGTAGTGATTTGAAACTCCTTCTATACACCCAAAGCCTACATTCTTCTCATTACGTTCCCTACATTTGCTTTGGAATTACATGCAGTTTGAGGTGAGTATAATTTGCTTTATACAAACACTGATTTTTTCTTCATGTGACTATAATTTCTCCACATAGTTGCTATTCTTTTTCTTCCTGTGACTCTAATTTTTCTCACACTAAATTTTTGGTCGAAAAAATACAATTTCTTTTAAAGGAAAACCGAGCAATCTTCCAATTCCAGTGTAAGCCTTGATTTACTTTTTTTTACTTTTATGTGTTGGCTAATCATTTTTTCCCCCTTACACGTTGTACACGAATAACATGCAAAGCAAAAGAATTGAAGCGGCATACAGTTTAGCAAAAGAATTGAAGCAAAAGACCGATCAATCATCCAGTTTAGTAGTTATTGAAGCGGCTAATCATTATTATGTGTTGGCTAATCATTTTTATAGCCATTAAAGTCTTTTTTGTACCCAGCCCACGACAATTGAAGCGGCAATAAGATGCGAGTTATAGATTAAACATGCAAAGCAAAATAATGAACAATAAATCCCTAGGAAAAAAATTCGGTGACTTATTGAAAATAGATAACCGATTCGGACTCAAGTGATTTAAACAAACTGTTTAATGCACATCAATAACTATAAAGACAAATTTTTTCTGAAAAAACTACTAACGCCAACAGATAACAAATTTTTTGGTCGAAAACTAATAACGTGGATTTTGTGGATTAGTCTTAAACCAGTATTAAAGTCAAATTTAAAACTAGGGTCAACATCCCAAGTGTTCAATGAAATGTATCAACCATCCGGGTACCCTACGGCTTAGAAGTTTCTGAAATTGCAGTTTAGTAAGGTTTCTGTCCAATTAGAACATTGAAATGTTTGAATGAGTTCTTTGGGTATCCGAGAGTGTCTGTCATGATTTATTTTATTTTTTTAATTCTTACATGTCTTAGTTTAGTTATGTGAATTTTCTTTTCGTGTAAGTATCTCCTTCTTTGATGTGTCCATAGTTGCAAGATGAGCATTGAGAATTATCAGGCAGCAGTTGTAGAGCAGAATATGGAAATTGACCAACTAATTGGTAAGCACTCTTTCCTCAAGTATTCTTTCCACGACAATAATATCTATGTATACCATAAAAATTGCAATTTTTAAGGTGCTGACGTGAATAAACCAGTTTAAAGTCAAATTTAAAACTAGGGTCAACATCCCAAGTGTTCAATGAAATGTATCAACCATCCGGGTACCCTACGGCTTAGAAGTTTCTGAAATTGCAGTTTAGTAAGGTTTCTGTCCAATTAGAACATTGAAATGTTTGAATGAGTTCTTTGGGTATCCGAGAGTGTCTGTCATGATTTATTTTATTTTTTTAATTCTTACATGTCTTAGTTTAGTTATGTGAATTTTCTTTTCGTGTAAGTATCTCCTTCTTTGATGTGTCCATAGTTGCAAGATGAGCATTGAGAATTATCAGGCAGCAGTTGTAGAGCAGAATATGGAAATTGACCAACTAATTGGTAAGCACTCTTTCCTCAAGTATTCTTTCCACGACAATAATATCTATGTATACCATAAAAATTGCAATTTTTAAGGTGCTGACGTGAATATATTTTCAGATGAAGATTTAAATGTGTGCCCCACATCTGAAAGAGTTAGCTTGGATGAGAATGCAGTAGGAGCAAGCAAAGAGCAAAATATTGAAATTGACCCTATAAATGGTATGTTTTTAAAGAATCCAATACCAAAAAAAGATAATGTTTGAAAATATATTCATTTTAACTTGAATTTTAAAAGATATATATATTTCAAGACAATAAAATTAATCAAACCCAAATTGCTTTGCACATAGGTGTGGAAAATAATCTGCAACTGCCGCCCGAAATAGTTCAGTCGCTTGGGGATGCTCAAAGATTAAGTGGAGTGTCAAATTTAAATGGTAGCTCATCAAATAGTAAGCACAGTATATTTTGATTTTACCAGTTTTGTTATTTCATGTTTTACAAATGTCGCTTTGTTCATCTCTATATTTTGTTAAATGTTGATGGTGTGTAGGTGATATAATTGTCCCTTATCCCCATTTTGTTGACTTCCATCCAAATGGAAGTACATGGATAGTTAAAGCTCGATTGGTCAGAATGGTAGAAGTGTTTAATCAGCTTCTACCTCATGCTACACTGATATTGGTTTTACTTGATGACCAGGTAATATAACATATTATTAAAGGCAATTAATGAATAGTGATATCTTAATGTGTTTAAATTTTAATTATAATGTGCGCAATTTTTTTTTAAAAAAAAAACTGCTATAGGGTGATGCTATGGAGGCAAGTGTAGGGCCCAAAGGAGTATTCTATTTCAGGGAGCATCTTTTCGAGGGTAGGGTCTACCTTTTTAAAGGAGTCAGTATTGTACCAGTTGATGAGAAGTTCAATTTGGTACCGTACCACTACAAAATGTGTTTTACTGATGATACAAGAGTAGAACATGTATATATCACATATTATAGGACACCCCTTCATTGGGCTTACAGTGTAAGATTACCAGATATCCATCACTTTGCCAAGAACTATGTGCAGTTGATAGGTACTTTGTTCTATGTCTATATTATTTACATAGTACACTTAGAATACTGAGCAAATAAAAGTCCACCAATATTTAATTCCAATAAGTTAATTCTTTTTCCTTGCCTACATGTGTTATTCTTCAGATGTGGTTGGGTTGGTTGTCACTGTCACTGAACATCGAAGTACTAGAAATGAATATTCTATGATGAGAGATGTGGTTTTGCTTGATAAAAGGTACTATAAATCATTTGTGTGCGTAAAATCTATTACAACAATTTGAAAGGTCGATGATTTTCATGGTAATAAAACGATGAACCTATATGAATTTTTTTAATAATAATCTAAAAAATTGATTAATAATTTTGATATTTTAACTTCTAGGTCCGTACCTTAGCACTTGCAAGAAGAGCAAATTATACGTTAACCACTCAATTCGTACAGACGAGATTCCTGAATGGTAAGTTGGATATTGAGCGAATCAATTTGTATGTTTTTCAATCTTTAAGTATATGGAGATTAGTATTTTTGTTTGATTAATTGTTCTAAAAAAATCGAGCGTATCTAGGTTTGCAAAAGATGAACATGCACAAAAGTCGGTAGCATGGAACCGCACACATGGATTTTCGCTCCCACAGGCATTAATAATTTTAAATGCCAGGAGAATTCGAATAAACCAATATACGTTTCGGGCCAATGTAAGTTTATCCCCTACATGATTTCATGGTTCATATTTTGGCATGCATCATTATATAACTACACTTGAAATTTTATCGTAGGTAAACTATTATCGCATTATTGGCCGCATTGAAAAAATATATGCTGAACACCTATGGATTGATTTATGCAATACATGCTATAACCAAGTTGACAATCAGTACGGTTGATTTATGTGTAAACATTGCGGCCGAGAAGATGTGCAGACTATAACCAGGTAATCAATCCACACATCTATTATGAGTAATACAACTTATATGTAACACATATAAAACGGTTGAAATTTGCATTTATTGTAGGTATAATGCAAAGATGGTCGTGAAAGACTCCACTGGCTCAATGGAACTTTTGGTAAAGGATACGAAGGCAGAATTCATCTTACAATGTGTCCCTTCATATCTGAAGAAATTAATGTTAAAGGTAAATACTAAAAAACTATATATAAACTATACTATTTATAGAATTAAAATAATATATTAATACCTTTATTTGTGATGCTCTACCAAGATAATGGGGTGCAAATGCTCAAAGACTATATCTCTCAATTTTATGAATGTCCATATGTGTTTATTATTCCTGCTCCAAAATTTGGATGTGTTGACCATTGTGCTCCTGTGGTGACTTTTGTATTAAAAGTTGATTGGTCAGAAGAGTGTTGGCACATTTTCAAAGGTAATAAAACGATTTAAATTATTATAGGGGTGATAAGTTGTCATTTTGATTTAATTGCCAGTTCATATTTATTTGCAATGAATTTAATAATTCTTAATCTTATTTATGTAGGAAAGTTGAGAACTGGCAAAGAGACATTGGATTCGTCGTGATAAGAGTTTTGTTAAGAAATTGAAAATTCCATAATGACATTTTATTTGTTCGGTTAAGTTTTACAAGAATATATTTGGTTTGATGTAGTTAATTTTTATTATGTGTGTTGGTGATTTATAGATTTTGAAAATTTGTGTAAAACTTGAATATTATTTGCACCTCGAATTGTCCTGCACGTATACCAAAGTTCAATTTGTTCCTACGCATTTTCTGGTGTCCTCCCTTTGTTCATTGTTCGACCAGTAGCTTTAGTTGTCTTCAAAGTGTGTTACGCCGTGCCTTCAGGCACGGGCATTCGCTAGTACTACTATAAAACCAAACTAAACCATTTGGTTTAAATTGGTTTGGATTGAATTCACGGTTGGATGGATGTTTTGCGTACCCTTAAGTTTATACTAGACCACTAGTATATCCAACCGTTATATAAAAAGAAGCAGTTTTTCGGATGGCATAATTTCTATTTGGGACACATTTACCCCCCAATTGAAATCTCTGGCTTTGTGGGTTTGAGGCTATTTCTGACTTTTCCCTTGGCACGTAAATAGGCGGCTCTCATTGTTCCACGTCCCTCGTTTTTCCCGAAAAGATCGAGGTTGATTCAAGTCATTTCAAATGAATTACAAACACTTCCCGTGATATCACATACTTTACTAAAAAGAATTCAGAAACCAACAATTAATGGTGACTGTGTGAAAATATCCTTCAAGATCTTTGCTAATTTCTAACGCCTTTTCTTGCATATTATTTAAATACCACTTTTCTTGTATTTTTAGTGACAAAAAAAATACTATGCGTTCTTGTAAATTTATATGTCTAAAACTTATTTCGGTATTTTTTACGTACTTTGTGTGACTTTTTATTTAGCCTTTCGTCAAAGTTTTTGTAGTTAATTGATCATCTCAACGAAACAAATCGGAAAATTATGACAATATGGACAGATGTGGGAAAAATCAAATAAGACATCACTTAAAACAAATTAATAAGACAACTGTTTAATATTTTTTTCGTCTTTAGTTAACTTATTTTTTTATTTTGATCATAATTTTATACTTTTTAGACTATTCTCGTCGAAATGGATGATTAATTCAAAAAATATCACGCAAATTTAATCAAAATTTAGAAAAGACGAATAAAACACATAAAACAAAGAAATAAGTTAAATTTAAAAGAATCCACCCTAATTATGATCGTATAATGATATCCATTTCTAACGGAAAAATAAGTAAAGTTTATTTCAACATTATATTTTATGGTCAAATAAGTACATCCGGAATTATAATTGAATGATTGAGGAAGGTAAAATGTAATCAACCTTTTTGAAAACTTTTTAGCTGTCGCCAAGAAGAGAAACATACGCAGTGCAAGTGACACACAGTTCAGGGCACCAAATAATTTCCCTCCCACCACCCGGCGTGCACAATGAAAAATTATGGAGTGGTTCTGGCGGTGCTCCGAACGCCTTTTTTTCACGGCACATTTCGTGTAATTCATGACAAAGTGTATAAACTCGACAAAAATATATGGTGAGATAAAATGTTGACCATAATATGGCGGTAAGAGTGGGAATTTTCAATATGACATGAGAATCCGACATGAGATTAGCATGTTAGGGTCAATTATTTCTGACATGAAATACGAATATGACACGACAAATAAAACCAAAAGCTAAATAGGTCGGGTTATGATTGAAAGAACTATGGCATGAAACACGAGATGACTTGATATGACACGACAGTGGATGAAAATTTATGAGAGGACATGATAACACGACACGAACCTAACACGAAGTTAGCGTGTTAGAATCGACTATTTTTGACACGGAACATAAATATGACACGACACGATAATACAAAAAGCTAAACAAATCAAATTAGCGTTAAGAATATTTTAACACTAATACGAGATGACACGATACGACACAATGTCTAATGGCGGTGGCCGGCTAAATAATACTCCACTTCCCACACGGCACTCATACCTGCTTATTTATTGTATTTTCTCTCCCTTTTAGGAAAAAAATTTCAGTGCCAAGCAGGTACCATGTGGTACCTACTAGCGAATTCAAGCTATCTATTACGTGTTTGAACAGCTGAAAAATGAGAGAGAAAGTCTTAGGGTGAGAGAAAAAAGATGATTTCAATCCAAATCATCCCAAAGTATATCGAACGGCTCGAATCGAACGGCTCGAATGAACCAAGCAAGTATCAGTAGGATATATCCCTCGGCACTGAAAAATCACTCCCCTTTCAGTGTCTTTTCTCACCTCGCTTCACTCTCTTCATTTCTCTCTCTCCTCGCAATGAAGATCAAAACACCACCACCGCCAACAGAGTCCTCCACCGCCGCCCACTCCCACTCTCTCACATGACGACAACTCCTCCACCACTCTCCTCCGCCATCACCTTCCTCATCACCTTCCTCATCGCCGCCTCCTCTCCTCCACTCCCTCTCGTCGCCAGCTCCACCATCGCCGTCACCCACAACCCCTCCAGTACCACCACCGTCTGCGGCATCACCGCCGGCAAACCAACCCAATCCATCCAATGCTACCACAACAACCGCACAGTTCCCATCTCACCCAACGTCTCCTACGAGTCCATCTCAGGTGGTCGTGACCTCTTCTGCGGCCTTCGAACAGGCGGGTTCAGCCTCATATGTTGGGACACCACCACATTCCTCCCCAAAAGGATTTACTTTAGCCACACCCGTCCATTGACGGGTTTAGCAGTTGGAACTTCGCAAATATGCGCGATTCAGGCTAATAATGGAGTCGCCATATGCTGGAGATTTCAGTCGCCCGATGGAACGTTGAAATTCCGTGCAATCACTTCAGGTGAGGGAAAATCGACGGATAGACCCAATTGCATAAACTTTAAATATCCAACACAACCAACGTAGGATTTCATTCCTTTTAACATTCCCTCTCGTCCGGCCCAACTTACGCATCTCGACTAGTAGTCTAATCCCCTACTCGGTCTGGCCATCCACGTTGGGGTTACAAAATTTATAAAAAAATTACTTTCTTGCAGCCTAGCTTTTCTAAGGATTTGGGATAATTTCCACATTTTCTGTGGGTAGATGGCATTACATTTTACACGTTCAAAACTGGTTTATAGATTTTATACAGTTATTTTTTATCCTCCCAAAAGTTAAAAATGATGGGTTTGTACATGCTTCAGGTGGAGGGTTCTCTTGTGGGATACTGGAGAACAACAGTAGGGTAATTTGTTGGGGCGGGAGCGAAATCGGAGCTGAGATTCAGAGACAATTTGGTAATCTCACCATGTTGAGCTTGGTTGCAGGGGAGTCTCATGCTTGTGGATTGGCAACAAATGGGTATTTGATTTGTAAAGGAAGCAATGCCAGTGGACAGCTCAATGCTCCTTCCCTTTTGCCTTTCGATATCTCGGGTCTGGCTCTCGGTTCGAATCACAGCTGCGGAATTCTGCGAAAAAATGGGTCCGTTATTTGCTGGGGAGGAGGAACGAAAAGATCCGAGTTATCAAGCGACGCAGCCGACACTTTGGGATTAGTTTCATTTGAGGCCATTGAAGCTGGTTCTGGTTTCACGTGCGGGCTAACGACGAGAAATTTATCATTGGTTTGCTGGGGGCTAGGGTTTAGTTCGGGCACCGTCCTTCCGTTGGCCAAGGTGATTCCAGGCCCATGTATTCAATCTTCATGTAGCAGTTGCGGCGTGTTTCCGAATTCGGATAGTCTTTGTGCTGGTTCTGGAAACATATGTCAATCTTGCGGGAATGAGCTTCCAATTCCAGTTCTGCTGCCGCAATCGCCGGCATCAGCACCGCGGTCACAAGTTCTGCCGCCATCAGTGGCTAAAAAGAGGTTTTTCTTGGCGTTTGGTATTGTCGGTTCAGTTGGGGGAATAGCAGGCATTTGCACTATTGTCTATTGGTTGTGGAGGAGAGGTTTTTGTATTTTTCTCCACAAGAAATTCGATCACTCTTTGCAACCCCCATTTGGTGATGGTTCCAATGTGCCTCTTCCCTCCTCAAATGGTGAAAAGTCGCAGAGATTAAGGCGGCAAAGGAGCGGGACTTCATCGAAGCACATAGACAGGGCAGAGGAATTTGCCCTAATTGAGCTCTCTGCTGCCACTAACAACTTCTCATTCGAAAACAAGATTGGTGGTGGGAGTTTTGGAACGGTGTACAAAGGCAAACTTCCTGATGGTCGCGAAGTGGCCATCAAGAGGAGTGAGATAGGGGCGACAACCAAGAAATTCCAAGAAAAAGAAATCGAGTTTGATTCGGAACTAGCATCCTTATCGCGCCTCCATCACAAGCACTTGGTGGAACTTGTGGGATTTTGCAAAGAAAACGACGAGAGGCTTTTGGTATACGAGCATTTGGGCAATGGGTCGCTATACGAACATCTCAAGGAAAATGACAGAGAGGGCAGCAACATTTTGAACTCTTGGAAAATGAGGATCAAAATCGCGCTGGAAACGGCCAGAGGAATCGAGTACCTCCACAACTATGCAGTACCACCCATTATCCATAGAGACATTAAGTCCTCCAACATACTTCTTGATGCGAATTGGACTGCGAAAGTGTCGGATTTTGGGTTTTCATTAATGGGTTCGGAGTCCGATACAAAGTCCATGTCAACAAAGGCGGTTGGGACAGTTGGGTATATCGATCCCGAGTACTATGTGCTGAACATTCTGACAGCAAAGAGCGATGTCTATGGACTAGGAGTGGTACTCTTGGAGCTTCTAACGGGGAAGCGGGCTATGTTTAAGGTTGAGGGGTTAGATCCTGTGAGAGTAGTGGAATATGCAGGGCCACGAATAGCGGCGGGGGAGCTGCAGAGTGTGTTGGATAAGAGGGTGGGTGTCCCAAACGCGAACGAGGCCGAGGCGGTGGAGGTGGTGGCTTACACTGCTTTGAAATGTGTTAACTTGGAGGGCAACGAGAGACCCTCCATAACAGACGTTGTGGTTAATTTAGAGAGAGCAATGGCTCTTAGTGAGGGTGGCATTTCTAGTACCAAATTTTTTGTATAGCTTCCCAGCGAAAACTTCATCTCCAAAGAATTAATCAAGGGAATTCTTTCATTCATTTCCCTTCCTTTGTTGTTCATTTTTTGGACTGGGGATGGTGTTGTCGCCTGGTGCGGCGCATGGTGCCATGACCCCAAACCGGTGCCATTAGGCACATTGGAGCAACCCCAATTCTGGTGGCTTAGGCCTTGTTAGGCTTAGTTAAACAGAATAATGATTTATTCATTCATTGTGGGCTCATTCGGATCTGATTAAGATTATTCAAACTGCTCTTACTCTTAAAATATTTTCTTATAAATTTCTACAAAAAATAAAAATTGTTAAACCGATGTCAGTAAGGACTTCTTTAAAACTCATAGAGCTAAACACTCAATTTCATATAGGAGTAGACTGTGCATCTTGTGATTGATTTAGTCTCTACCATTTTCTCTGAGAGATAGGAGAGTAGCCTTTCTTTCCAAAGATTCCAACCTAAGAAAATGAGTGAAGGGGATACAGACACAGGTGAGAATCTATTGAATTGAAAATTTAGGGTTTACAACATCAATTACCGATCCGGGATAAAATTGAAACTCAAAAGCAGTTACGGAAGAATTGGTTTCGTCTCGGTGACTCTGTTTTTTTTAATCAGTCTTGCTGACTCTGTCGATATGTTCTTTTAGTTCGGATACATTGCACCGGGTGGTTCGTTTTAGTTTTCTTAGGTGTTTCATAATTGATTAGGACTCATCACATCGGACCATGACAACAAATAGGTACCCCAAACGAATGTGTTCGACTCATGTTGCTAACAAAAAATACTCGACGGTATATTAGTGGTTTGTCCAGTCATTAAGATCATCAGGCTGTTGTATTAGTCGAGGTGTACATACTCGATTATTAGTAATAATGACGGAATCCGTCTCGTCCCAACTCCCAATTTCATTGTGACAACCTGCCCTACAAATACTCAATTCAATTCTTTTAAAGACATACTTAGTTTAAGCCAGAGAAGAAGGCCAGAAAATCAGGCGCTCTCTAGATAGTCTCCGGCGACTCTCCGACGAGCCTCCGGCGTGATCAAATCTTTACCTTTCATCCTCGTTTCTCTAGATCTGTTCACTCCTGGGGGAGGGAAGCCCCATTTTTGCTCAAGCCTATTCTCCTTTTCTCTACAGCGAAACCGGTTCTTCCGGGCAATCTCTCCCCTCCCCCTCCCTCTTCCAATCTTCCTCTCCTTTAATCTTTTATTGCATGTCAAAATCAAATCGATCTCACTGTTCTCGTAGCTTTTCTGTCTCCTAAGCTCAACAGTATTCCAAAAATCCAATTTGGAGAGAGGAACGAAATCCCCAAGCCAATCACAAATTACACTTCAAATTGAAGATAATCAGGTCAGAATCGGAGATTGTGCTATAAGACCCCCAAGACCTTTCTGCATTTTGTCTTCTTGTTCAGGACAAAATCTTTGAATTGAGGGAAAGTCTTGATTTTTGTTTGCATGTGCTGCTTAAGGTCGTAATTTTGGCTTATCGGGTAAGTTTTACTATTGTAGCTTGAAATCTGTGTTTATGCAAACTCCCTCATCTTCTTTGGGTCTCTAGGATTTTTCTTCTTCTAGTGTCCATAAATCTTGCTTGTGTTGCCTCTGTTGTCATCTTTTTGGTCGTGTTTTTGCCCTTTCCAATATGTTAAAGAAGGGTTTCCTTGGTCCCACTCCATCTTCTAACTGCAAAAGTGCAGTGAGAGAAAAAGGTAAAAACATAGCTATTACATGTCCTGGGGAAGAATGTACCAGTGTCTTGCCACCAGACCCTTTAAAAGGCATGTCCCAATTCCTTGATCCTTTGAGCATTGAGCTCATAAAATCCTCTCTTGGAGAGCCTTCATATTTTGATTCACAGGACTTTCAAAGATCCTTCAAGCAACTAATAGATGATTGTAAGGATGATTTTGACCCACTTGTGCACTTAGAGTCGCTAGAACATCGTGCGTCTAATTTCTCTGAGGGGTGGGAGAAGCACACTCAAAATATTAGCTCCAAGGTAGTGGTGGAAGGTGAGTCATCACGGTTGCCTTCTCCAGAGGTGAATATTGAGACATATGAAAAGATTGAGGAACCAGTCGACGAATCGGTTGAAATGGCGAGACAAAACATACCTAGAAGAGTAGAGAATGAGGAAAACTCAAATGGTTACAAGTCAACCATGATTTTTGGAAATCAAAGTAGCCATAAATGGTCGAGAATGGACTTTAGTGAATCCAACCACAAAAAACCAAGTAAGAGGAGGAAAAAGGTTCTGATGGGAAGGAATTATCTTCTTATTGATCGTGGCTTTTCTCAATCTCAAGTTGTTGGCAAAACGTTTCGGTTTTTTCATCAACCAAGCTTATCGGATGTTGAAATACGAAAGATAGAGTTTTCTCAGGAAGATATGCAAATGGATTTCCAAGGAAAACAGCTTCTCAAAAGTGATTTCAATCTTGACTGCGGGACAGATAAAACTACTATGGATGGGCTGCCAAATGAGATTGCTTCAGACGATCCAATCATTGAGGAAGATAAATCCCCTCTACAAAGTCATGAATTTTCTTTTAGTTCACAAGGAGTGAGCTTAGGAAAGTTTGGCTATTCTCCTTCTCGGATTGTGTCCTTTACGTTGGGTGGATCTAAGAGAATTAAGGCACCAAGATCATATTGTGATGATATGGAGGTTTCTCAATCTTTTGACAACACAAAGCGGAAAAGGGAGTATGTAATTGAAGATAGTTACAATAACCCGTATCTTTTTCAGGCTCCTCGGCGACGTTATCTCGATTGCGGTTAGTGAGTTCTATTTTTTTATTTTGATTCGATTGTGTCTTCTCTCTCTCTTTGCAGGTCATAATGGCTTCCTTCAAAGTAGACCCTTCTTCTACTTTCATCATAGGAGTTCTTGGGGAGGTGCTTGCTTTTTTCTGATTGACTACAAATTGTGGTTGGTGTTCTAATGCAATCTTGCTGGGTCACGGGGTAGTTCGGTCGTCTTTTTATTTGCTTTGGTTTGTAATCTTAATGTTGAAGTTTTGCTGAACTCATGTTTTCATTCTGTTTCTATATATATATGATGTTCTTATTTTGTCAAAAAAAAAATTCTTTTAAAGACAATTTTGTCGCAGATGTCCTAGGTATTAGGAAATTGTTGGAGTTGGTTGAACACTATGGTCCACGCCTAATTAATGAAAACGGAAACAGAAAGATGCAGAATTTTAATAGATACAGGCTGGTGGATCGGGAAAAATAATCTTGCTCAGTGCAGGATTCAGGCATTTTGATAATGCTCTTTATCCGGATCAAGATAGAGACAGAAAAAAGAGCATGTGATGAGAACCATAATTGGTTGTGATACGGAAATTTTAGACACAATAATTGGATTAAGTCAAGATCAGGTGCCTTAGTTTAAAGGGTGATGGAGACCCGGGTCCGCTCTCCTCTGTCCTGAAAACCCCAGTGTTTCTGTGCCGAGGGGTTTTCTCACCGTTAGATTGTATGATTTTTTTTTTTTTCCATGTTTTAAATCCAACGGCTGGAAAATCTCCCGGCACAGAGATTTTTGACACAAAAGATCCTATCTCAATGGAGACCACACCCACCCGTATAGAATTGTGCCAAATGATTGTCGTAACAAACAAATAAGATATTCTAAACGAAGATGATGATGCTTTTACTAATGCTAAAATTTCTCAAGTGTTTAAGAGCCTCGTAGTATCTACATGGTACAAAGTCTTGTGTAATTATAGGCATTAAAATTTGAGTAAATTACAGTAAACCCCCCTCAACTAATCCAAATTTTCACTTAACCCCCTCCGACTACAAAACCCAAGAGTGTGCACCCTCTAACTATCCAGAATTGACACTTAACACCCTTTTGTTAGGTCTCCGTAGGAAAAATGCACCGACGGCCGTCTCCGGCCACCGGGCGGCCCATCCGAGCCGTCCAAAAATGTTTAAAAAAAAATCGAGTAGGCTGACGCGGGAATCAATGGCATCCGACGTGCGTAGGTGCTCGATCTAAACACCCCATTTAAATTCTTGGGGTGTTTGGATCGAGCACCTACGCACGTCGGATGCCGTTGATTCCCGCGATAGCCCACTCGGTTTTTTTTTTAAAAATTTTTGGACGGCTCGGATTGGCCGCCCGGTGGCCGGAGACGGCCGTCGGTGCATTTTTCCTACGGAGACCTAACAAAAGGGTGTTAAGTGTCAATTCTGAATAGTTAGAGGGTGCACACTGTTGGGTTTTGTAGTCGGAGGGGGTTAAGTGAAAATTCTGATTAGTTGAGGGGGGTTTACTGTAATTTACTCTTAAAATTTTGATAGTGAGAAAAGTGGTCACGGCAGTATATGGCCAGATAATATTGAGAACATAGCAATATCCCTAAGCCAAGCTCAAAGGAGGAGCGATTACGTGCCTACGCTTATACTGAACTTGATCCCGTCAACAACGAATAATTATTTACTGGTTCTGGGGCATGATCACGCGTCACCGCAAGAGCCTTAATCATCACAACACTCTTGTAGAGTCCATATATAAAATTACTCATGAGATTAACAAAATTGTGTGGTGATTTAAGGATCCTGAAGCACCACACGATCGTGGCCAGGAACACCTACTAAATTTTCTCTCAAGTAGACAACGAAGCTCATGGATCGTCTATTCTGGATAAATATATGGGTGCTAAGAAGTAAGTGGAAGCGCTGGTTCATGCTGTTGAGAAGCTAGGAACTGGAAGGTATGTTTAGCAAAAACTTGATTCAAGAACTACACAAGGGTCTGCCCTTGTTTGTCTCGAATGCAGTCCTGGATGAGCTATTTTCAATTCTTCTGTTCTTCTCTAACCGGTAGTTGGTTTACATCTGCAGATGGCGCGATGTTAAGCTGCGAGCTTTTGATAATGAAAAGAATCGAACTTATGTGGATTTGAAGGTAAGCGATCGACATTTCATTTTCCTGCATATATGTTCCGGATTTTTCTCCATTTTAACCGGACTAGTGATTACTTGTACTGCTCCTTTGAAGCTGTAGTTTTTCAATCTCATTCCCTTCAAAATTTTCAAGCCTTCGGTTTAGTTGTTTCCAACAGTTTTTACAGTTTTGAATACTCATAGTCTCATACTTTAGTTGGCTTGCGTTATCGGAAATGGTTCTATGGTCTTTATGCCGTTGTCTTTGATTCTGAGTAGCAACTGTCTCGGGTAATCTCTTGAATTCTACTCTTAGTTTAAAATACACAAAACAGATGGATCTTGTCGTGGGTCGGAAGTTGAAAGGGCAGTATGAGATGCTACTTATTTTCCAGTTTTAAACATACCTTTTAGTTTCAGTAGAAATACTTACGTGATTTGGGTTTTTGTGACCTGTGAAATTGCAGGATAAATGGAAAACACTGTTGCACACAGTAAGAATATCCCCACAGCAAAGGAGGGGTGAGCCCGTGGCCCAGGTGTTGCTAGACCGTGTCCTCGATGCCCATGCTTACTGGTCCCAACAGCAAGCCAAGCAACAGCTCAAACAGCAGTCCGACACTTGCCTCCTCCTCTGATAGCTTCTTCACCAATCAAGCACTCAGGGTAAATAATGGATGGCGTTCAAAGTGGCGTGTCTTCATGTAAAAAGCTAGTCATTGCTATATTCTAGCTCTCAGCGGCAATTCTTGCCTTGCGTGGAGAGAGATTGACGCTTATAAATACTTGACAAAATAAGAGCTTGCTAACTGTATTTTTTGATGCCAACCTCTTGGCATTTTTGTTGTTCATTCGATGGTTTGTTTTTGTTTTTTTGGGGATTTTTCTTTACGTATTTGTACATTGTTTGATTCTAACTTTTTGTAATGCTTGCCAAGTATCAGTACTATGAATTCATTGGCTTCCCTACATTTTTCCCTACAGTGCTTTATGTCTAGAATTGTTTTTGAATCCCTCTTTGACTATTTGTAGTGCCCTTTGGTTTTTGTCAATTTCCCCAAGTTTACTTGCATTCGTGTGCCCAGAGGCCTTAATCCAAGCTGTACTTGCTTGGGCTTTGCTCTAGGTGTTGAAGCCCAGCCCAAAATGATAGCTCGCTATAGTGATCCGACTTGAGTCAACCCATAATCCCTCAAGATTGGCCTGTTTACTCTTGCCTAGTCCAAGACCATTGGGCTGATCTTGAGATTGAGCTCGTGTTTTGAGAGCTAATGATACACACATACACACACATTTAGGGATGGCCATCTTGATTGACCCGTCCGAATCCGATCTGTTATCCGCCTCGAATGGATCGGATATTTGGAGATTTTTTTGATATCGGAGCGGATTCGGATTTTTTTTTAAAAAAAAAAAATCGGGGATCGGATCGGATTTGGAAGTAAGTCTGCCTCCGATCCAATCCGCCCCGAATTCTATATCCAATCCATTGTGATCCGCCCTGAATGCCTGACAATAAAATACCTGTTATTTTTACCTTTTACGGTTCTAACCACAAAAACAAAACACACCAAACTCTTCAACCCCACGGTCCACCGTCCACCCCAATCTCCCAACCCAGTCGATGTTGAGTGTCGACCAGGGTAAAATCTCAATCTCTCTCTCTCTCTCTCTCTCTCTCTCTCTCTCTCTATCTCTCTCTCTCTCTCTCTCTCGATCTATTTGCATTCTGTAATCTACTAATCTCTCTCTTGCATGAGATCTTCGACTCCAACTGAGCCAATCGGTTATCTGGTAGAAAATCGATGTATTTTCTATGCAAAAATCATGTTTGATTGGACATTTGTAAAAGCTTGGTCGATCCATCTTTATTGTTAGAGCAATGGAAAGTTAGAGTTTAACCGAATTGCTATTAAGATAGATATTATTTGTTCACATTAGTACATACATAACAATTAACATACCAATGTATATATGATCAATCTTTATTTTTTTTTGGACGACATACATTTTGATACTAACAGAATGAAACGTTTGGATTGTCAAATATTGACCCGAGAGAATGAAATGATTAGATCGTCAAATATTGACCCATCGTCGAATATGATCATGCTAAATGTCAATTTGGTCTTTAAATCATCAGTCTGATTTAGGGATTTGAATCTTCTACGAGAATTTTTCTATGAACTCTGATACAATCCTCACAGAAAAATTCTCATAAAGGATCCGGATCTGTGAAGTTAGGTAGTTCGAGATGAAAAAATGCCATTGATAGAATAGGGACGAAACAACAAATTTTGAAAAGTTTAGTGAAAAATAGTTAGGAAAATGATATTAGCACTCCAAAAATTGATGCAGACACTCCAAAAAATAAAGAAAAGTGGCTTTGAAATTACACTGATTTTGAAGTGTCTGCATCAATTTTTAGAGTGCCAATATCATTTTCCAAGAGTTATACTAATCATTTTTCTCAGTTTTTTTGGTCTCAAGCATGAGGGCTGGATAGGTTGCATATTGACCCACGACCACTGGCTGTGGCCTGTGGGTGTATGGTTCTGACAAAGGGTCTAGGGTTCTGACTCCTAACCAAAGGATTTTGACCAAATCACTTCACCGTCGATGCATAATTTAGCACGAAACAACTTTAGAATGTCCAAACAGCTGATGGTATTACTAGTAGTACTATTTTATGCATAAACTTAAGATTATGTACATTATTAGTCGCATAAACAATTAATTAATGAGATCGGCTTATTTATGGAGCCGTGCGAGCTCGACCGTTCATTTCGGCTTTAGACGGTCGGAATTTAAATGAAATTTTTTCCTGGAAGAGTTTAATTTCTGGGGAAGAATTAAACTCTTTTCCGAAAAAGTTTTATTAACATAAAGACCGTTCAAAACACTTTTGGACAATTTCAATTCACTTCCACAAATAATTGTTCACATAATCCTCTATTAAAAAGATTTTCTCTTAATTAATTTTGGCCCAGCTGCACACACATCCTCGCCCAACACACACATCCTCACCAGATGTTGGGCATTGTCGCGATCACAACAAAAAGGTGTGGCTTGTCATAAAAGAGGACTTTCTGTACAAAACCCAAACCTCTTACCAAAGGGTGGGCTTTGTCGCTATCCTATCATCATTGGGGGAGGCCTGTTTCAGGCCCTGTTCCAATTTCTTTTAAAAAATAACTCTTAAAAGGAAAATAATTTTAAATTTAAAAATTATGTGTTTATGTTTTCTATCAAATGGATAGCACACTACTACAATAAACGATAACAATCACAGTTATTAGCTGTGATTGTATGTCTTTAATCACAGTTCCATTACCGTGATCTTTCCAGGTGTGATCGTAAGTTCGCTGCTTTAGATCACGGCAATAAACCGTGATCGAAAGTTATAAAAGATCACGCCCTAAAAGCGTGATGGAAAATGGCGAAACCTGAGATAGAAAACTAATACGCGTGATCTTTTCTTGTATTAGATCACAGTTTTCCTTTGAAACCGTGATTAAATGTGTCCATACAATCACGGTTTCTGCCTGTGATTGAAAATATGAGAAGACATGATGGAACAATCTCACTTTTATGCAAAACCGTGGTCTTTTCTGAACTCATTTTCACACAAAAACGTAATGAATTGCTATTTCAACCAAAATACTTTTTCCTGCCCTGGATGATCATATTTCATACAAATCCTATCGTTCTCGTAACATAATGCAAACAAAATCACAAAAGAATACCAAGAACATTTACTTGCTCACAAAATCAATCTATATATTTCTTTTCCACTGTATGATACATGTGTTAAACGACAATTCTGTTGTACAACCACTTGGTATTCAGTCAAATTAATACATAATTCACTCGAGTCTTGGACAGAGAACTACTAAACTACCAAAAAAAACTTATCTCCTAATTCACTGATCCTTTCCTCTGATCAAGCTTGTTGTGCTACAATATTATCATCTTAACTGCAGTAAAAAAAATCAATATGCATTAGGATGTAATACATGAAAAATAAGACCAAAAGCTATACCAATATCTTCAGAATCATACCTGCGCATGAGTCAAACACAACCTTTAATTATGGGCCCAAAAGTAACTCATAATATGCAAATTCCATGAGTCAGAAACTCTCATCGCTGTTTATGTCCGTAATACGCGTTCTATATACAAAAAAGACAGTTAGGCATGAAAAGAAATGGAAGGACCATTGAGTAATAACCAAGAAAGTGCGACTAAAACTTCCAAAACCCAAATCAGATTAACCAAAAAAATATTATATGATAGATATTGCATAAACACACATATACCTGGTAAAGATCCCTCCTATAATGAAACATACACAACATTCAAATGCTACAATAGGATATCATTCTCTGCATTGATCAAACCTGATACAACTATCATGCGGAAACATAATCAACACTACTTAATATAATTTACCATCGAACTTCTAAGAGCAATCACAAGTAAAATGTAGATGGGCAAAAAAGAATTACCTAACCAGCAGGTTCATCAAGGTTCGCAAGCTCAATAGACGATTCAATCAAAAAAAACTCCTCAACCTACGGATTAATATCACTCATCAACGTTAATACAATAAACATAGATTGCACACACACTTTAGAGCTTGCAAAGATAGATAGTCAAAGACTATGTAGCTTCTTGAATATTTTCATATGAACAATACAGAGGATAAATGGATTTTGAGCTACATCCAACATCCACTCCTACTTCAGGTTCACTACCAGGATAGAGTTGAGGATGGCAGATGGCTACATGCTTCTCGTAATTGAATTACCTGCATAGAAGCATCAAATTAGTTGATTAATGTTAAAAAGCCATTCAAATCGTACAAATATGTTAAGGAACAAGTACTTAAGAGAAAGTAAAGAAACTCAAAATGCGAAGTATAAATAAGTCCTGACCCTTTCTTTAAGCTTTTACCTCTGCCAGTTCCAATCCAAACCGCGTTATAGCCACCTTCAAAATATGCAAGTTAAAAATACTTATTTAGAGGACATGTATATTATGTTCAAGCACAAACATATTCTTCTTCAAATAAAGCGCAAATGCACCAAATTGGATAAAGAGAGTAACCCAACAGGAGGTTGGGCCTGACTGTTGTAGTTCCTCCTACACAGCTGTCTAAATACTCTGAAGTCCTATTAATTTCTGAATACATTAACATCAACCCTATACAAAGAATACAAACACATAGATCTCAATCCATTAAAGGAATCCAAAACTTGAAAAGAAACGCAATTGACGATGTTATGATCCCCAATTTACTTAAGGCACCTTGCAAACAATTTGTTCACTTTTCTCCTAGTTTACTAGCAACTAAAATGACAATGTGAAAGAAAACTTAACAAACCAAAGTTTGTGTTCCATACAGAAGAGCATAAGGGTAAGACTACTAACACAAGTTAGAGTTCCATACCACTCCATTTGCCACATTTACCATGTTTTCCTAGTAACAAGCAGAGAGTTACTGAATGGCAATTGATTGAGTAATATAAACAAACACTTGGAGGGCGAAATTTTTTTCCCTGACCATTCAAGGTCAGAATCAGACTTGTACAAAATGTTGAATGCATTACTCTATCCCCTTCTGAAACTACGCTTATAGTATACCTCGGGTGAGTGCAGATCCCATTCCAAAAACAACACAGTAGATTGCAAATGCTGCATAGGGTATGAAAAAAATTAGGGTTTACAACTTTGAATTTAGGGATAACAGATTAGGGCATACAAAGTTACACACATATGTACATCTATACATACACGCTAAGAGAGAGCAGGGAGTATGGGGGACGAAACATACATGATGGCTCAGAAGATGGTTGGGAGTCGTCGATAGTGATAGCTACCCGACGGTACCCGTCATGCGGTGGTACTACAGGAGAGAGATGTTTTGAGCCATGGCTACCTGATGGTGCTAGGGTTTTGCTGCACAACGAGAGAGAGTGGCGGAGGAATTCAACGAGGGTTTCTACCGTGTAGTGAGACAGAGCAGGAGAAGGGGGCGGAGGGATAATCGTGTAGTCTTGTGGACCTTGTGGTTCCTTAAAAAAGCCTGCCTCTATTTTCAATCACAGTTACATAGCGTGATCAAAGACCGAGACCATTACGTTTTTTCATAATGTATTTACCATCTCAGTTTATTAGTAAAGGTGAGATTAAAAGTTTACCCCCACTTTATTTATCACGGTTTTGCCAAAAGCGTGATCTTTTCCAAGTTCCTTAGTGTGATATTTATGCATTATTGTAGTAGTGGCACAGGGTAGTTTTGTAATTTTGTAATTTGGATACAAATGGGCAGCACTCTGTAGCGTAGTTTTGTATTCCATCCATAGTAAAAAGATGAGCCAAAATAAATTCTATTCAACAACCTTCCATTTTCCCGCTACAAAATCAGCATTTTGCAGGGTAGTTTTGTAATTTTGTAATTTGGATACAAATGAGTAGCACTCTGCAGCGTAGTTTTGTATTCCATCCATAGTAAAAAGATGAGCCAAAATAAATTCTATTCAACAACCCTTCCCCAGCATTTTCCACCAATTGTCGGGATCTTGACCGTGGTTCTGGTTAGGTTCATTTCTCCATTTGCTCTTTGCCTCCGCCGCTGGACCTACAACAAGTCACTAGGGCTGTGGAAGCCCAATGACCCTCCGACGATCAAGTTAGATGTAAGGAGAGAGGTTTAGGTCTAGGTTTATGGTAGAACGACATACCTTTCACAATGAGCATCCCTTTGTATTTATAGACCCAGGTTTACTTGGCCTTCAAGCCAACGCGTGGAGGTCACGCTCGGGTAACCGCCTCGGGTGACATCATAGATGACGCACTGGATAAGGCGATTACAGAGCACATGGCCAGGTCAGCCTTTCGCGAGGATTCTTCTCGATGCTGTGTCACATTAGGTGTAGGAGGCTTTCTCGGGAGCCCTCGGTGCTGTGCTCGGACGTCGGTATAGAGCCCTCGATGACATATCTCTGGGGTCGGTACAGAGCCCTCGATGGAATGTCTCCGGGGTCAGTACAGAGCCCTCGGTAATATGTCCTCGGGGTCGGTACGGAGCCTTCGGTAATATGTCCTCGGGGTCGGTACGGAGTCCTCGGTAATGTCTTCAGGGTCGGTACAGAGCCCCATTTATTCGGGCCACTACAATAGCCCCTCAACTTCTCTCGACCTTTTATTGGTTTGAGAGGAGTTGACGAGTAGTATGGCCGAATGTTTTGATGTGTTCCAAGCCCTAGAGAGATGTGTTGAGCCTTATACAACTTGTTCATCGGTTCGTGGGCTTGGCTTCGGGAAACTAAGGCACGAAGGATGCACGGAAGGGTTTCGTCGGTTCGTGGGCTCGGCTTTGGGAAGCCAAGGCACGAAGGAGGCACGGAAGGGTTCCGTCAGTTCATGGGCTTGGCTTCGGGAAACCTAGGCAAGAAGGAGGCACGGAAGGGTTCCGTCGGTTCGTGAGTTTGGCTTCAGGAAGCCTAGGCACGGAAGGGTTCCGTCAATTCGTGGGCTCGGCTTCGGAAAGCCTAGGCACGAAGGAGGCACAGAAGGGTTTCGTCGGTTCGTGGACTCGGCTTCGGGAAGCTTGACTTCGGGAAACCTAGGCACGAATGAGGCACAGAAGGGTTCCGTCGGTTCGTGGACTCGGCTTCGGGAAGCCTAGGCATGAAGGAGGCAAGGAAGGGTTCCGTCGGTTCGTGGACTCGGCTTCGGGAAGCCTAGGCACGAAGGAGGCACAGAACGGTTCCGTCGGTTCGTGGACTCGGCTTCGGGAAACCTAGGCACGAAGGAGGCACGGAAGGATTCCGTCGGTTCGTGGGCTCGGCTTCGGGAAGCCTAGGCACGAAGGAGGCATGGAAGGGTTCCGTCGGTTCGTGGGCTCGGTTTCGGGAAGCCTAGGCACGAAAGAGGCACAGAAGGGTTCCGTCGGTTCGTGGACTTGGCTTCGGGAAGCTTGGCTTCGAGAAACCTAGGCACCAAGGAGGCACGGAAGGGTTCCGTTGTTTCGTGGGCTCGACTTCGGGAAGCCTAGGCACGAAGGAGGCACGGAAGGGTTCTGTCGGTTCGTGTGCTCGGCTTCGGGAAGTGTAGGCACGAAGGAGGCACGGAAGGATTCCGTCGGTTCGTGGGCTCGGCTTCGGGAAACCAAGGCACGAAGGAGGCACGTAAGGGTTTCATTGGTTCGTGGGCTCGGCTTCGGGAAGCCTAGGCACGAAGAAGGCACGGAAGGGTTTCGTCAGTTCGTGGGCTCGGCTTCGGGAAGCCTAGGCACGAAGTAGGCACGGAAGGGTTCTGTTGATTCGTGGGTTCGGCTTTGGGAAACATAGGCACGAAGTAGGCATGGAAGGGTTCCATCGAATCGTGGGCTTGGCTTCGGGAAACCTCGGTACGAAGGAGGCACGGAAGGGTTCCATCGGTTCGTGAGCTTGGCTTCGAGAGACCTGGCCACGAAGGAGGCACGGAAGGGTTCTGTCGATTCGGGGGCTCGGCTTCGGAAATCCTAGGTACGAAGTAAGCACAAAAGGGTTCCGTCGAATCATGGGCTCGGCTTCGGGAAACCTAGGCACGAAGTAGGCATTGAAGAGTTCTGTCGTGAAGAATGCCTCTGAGCATGGTGGGAGCTATTGAAGGGGTAGAGCGAACATCAGAGAGAGCGACTAATCCCTAGCAGAGTCGCCAATTGTGGGGGTTCGGATTTGGATCAGTCGGTTCGGGTTCCGCTCCTAGCTCCTTCCTTATAGCTTCGTGCGTCCTCTGACGATCAAGTTAGATCTAGGGAGAAGAAGATAGGCCTCAGGTAAGGGAGAAACAACGTCCTCCTTAACAACTGTTTGGCCATGACGGGAAGAGCGTTGATGGCCTCAAGAAAGAGATAGGCCTCGGGACGAATATAGACCTCAGGAAGAACATGAACAGTGCAATGAACAGTGTTATTTCATGTTTCAGACGACGAAACCAGCATTTTCCACCAATTGTCGGGATCTTGACCGTGGTTCTGGTTAGGTTCATTTCTCCATTTGCTCTGCGCCTCCGCCGCTGGACCTACAACAAGTCACTAGGGCTGTGGAAGCCCAATGACCCTCCGAAGATCAAGTTAGATGTAAGGAGAGAGGTTTAGGTCTAGGGTTATGGTAGAACGACATACCTTTCACAATGAGCATCCTTTTGTATTTATAGACCTAGGTTTACTTGGCCTTCAAGCCAACGCGTGGAGGTCACGCTCGGGTAACCGCCTCGGGTGACATCATAGATGACGCACTGGATAAGGCGATTACGGAGTACATGGCCAGGTCAGCCTTTTGTAAGGATTCTTCTTGATGCTGTGTCACATTAGGTGCAGGAGGCTTTCTCGGGAGCCCTCGGTGCTGTGCTCGGACGTCGGTACGGAGCCCTCGATGGCATGTCTCTGGGGTCGGTACAGAGCCCTCGGTGGAATGTCTCCGGGGTCGGTACGGAGCCCTCGGTAATATGTACTCGGGGTCGGTACGGAGCCTTCGGTAATATGTTCTCGGGGTCGGTACGGAGTCCTCGGTAATGTCCTCGGGGTCAGTAAAGAGCCCCATTTATTCGGGCCACTACAATCACTATTCTATAATTATTATAAAATAATTATGTGAATTGAATATTCGAGCGATAGTTAAAAAATACAATACTATCAATATGGTCTTGTATTTGTTTTCCAAGTGAGATGTTAAATCCCGACATCTGTGGAGGGAATTGGCAAAGTTCTCAAGGGGGAACGGTACTTCTCAAGTGCCTTTGATTAACAAAATCTTTCTTTGTTGAGAAAAGAAAAGAAGTACTCTTTCTCCACTTGCATGGCTTTTGGCCTAAGTAGTTAATACAATGTTTCCAGGTGAGGAATTACAGCCAGGCACCAGTTCTTCCAAAAATAAGGCGCCACGTCGCAAGTTTACGGGTTTCACTATTAATGAAGTTGAAGCACTAGTTTAAGCAGTTCGAAGACATGGGCTTGGAAGGTATGTTTCGAACAACACATCTAGCGACTACAAACTCAGTTAGTTATGTTATGAATTTTGTAATAATTAACAGTTCAAAGTTATGAATTTTTGTGGTCCAATATACAAATTCTTTGGTGTTCAATTACGAGAGTTGTGGTAGTTTACGAACTTTCGTTGCTCAAGATACCACAAAGCATATATGCCACACAGATTTTTTTGGGATGTTTACCCGAACGCTGTCGTTTACATAATAATTATGCATTTGAGACTTTAGATCGCACCATGTATGTTCCAGCACAAACTGGCTGCAGATGAAAACCTTTGCAATCTAGAACGTCATACTTCCCCTCTTGTTTAATTTTTTTCCTTTTCCTTTTATTAATGCAGGGTTTAGGATCCTAAATTAGTTGTTTTGTGATATACGTATATATGAAGCCTTAGCTATAATCGGTATTCCTATTGTGCAGGTGGAAAATGATTAAGGATGAAGCTTTTGGAAATGACAACAGGCGTACGCAAACAGATTTGAGGGTGATGAGTTCACTACAACCTTTCCATAATTGTTGATTAATTCAGTGCATTTTTTTTTTTTTGCATTTATTATATGTGTGCGTTTGGAGTTTATTTTTTTTACCCAATTTAAATTAATTTTTTACCCACTTTTTAAAAATGGGTTAACATACCCGCCATGTTCTTGGTTCTATTTTACTAATGGTTTATCTCTTCAAACATGATATCTTAACTAACCCTTCGAAAAATCAATGGCTAGACATATTGGGTCATTAACATCGTCGCTCTCACTTCCACTGCAAATGGATATCAGTAACTTCTTGTTTAAATCACATTCTATCAAACTTGTAATTAAACTGAAAATTGGGTGATTTTATCAAGCACTTACTTATATCCGATTAAGTTAATTTTTTTTAGGGAGAGTTAAAATGTCATATTAATCTAGAAAATGAACCGTAATGATCATTGCCTTAAAAAAAAGAATAAACAAATGAGGAACACAAATTACAATTACTATATCCAAGTAGTCTGGCAAAAAAAAAAGTACTAGCAAGTACAAGCTGCTTGTCTCCATCTAGCTTCTTGAAATTAATATACGGAGACTGTATTTCTGATCCCTTGGTGTGGATGCATGGCAAATTGCTGTTGTAGGATAAATGGAGATCTCTAGTGAAGACTGCCAATCTACCTGCTCACAAAAGGAGAGGAGTTGTCCCTCCGGAAGAGCTTTTGGAAATGGTCCGATATGTTGATCAGAATGGCATGCAAATCCCACCAGATAGCCATGCATGCAGCACCATGATCCAATAGAATATTACAACCGTCCTGCTAACGGGTGATACATTGCACCTTTAATCTCATAACTAGAGTAATGGTTTAATAGTAAATTTATATCTATTCACGCCCCCACATGTACAGGGATTTAACAGCTTTGCTATTTTCTGTGAGAACACTTAATACTCCATCTGCTACTCTCACAACTCTTATTTCGAGAACAACTTGTAGTTATTTTTTCTCTCCTTTGGATTGCTTCTTTTTTTTTTTTTTGCCTAACTTTTAAGATTGGTACGGTCTTTTGATTATTTTTTTAAGGGATATTTCATAATTCGTAGAAAAATAGCTCTTACCGATATCAGATTGAGTTAATTTTTTCAGAAACTCATAAAAATATTTTAAGAATAACTTACGGTTTAAATTATCTATGTAGAACTCGTATTGGTACGTTGTTTCTTCGAGTATGAACTCGTATTAGTACGTTGTTTCTTCGGTTTAAAAATATTTTCAGAACTCCTCTATACTTGTGTTTGCTAAAGCTTCGTTTGGCACTCAATTGATTTTCTGAAGGGTCATTTTGGGTCCCTTAAAAATTATTCAAACCATTCATTATTCTGAAATATTCTCACGCCTTAGTTAAGATACATTTTTGAAATTTCTGTAAGAAAATTAGCCAAGTTGGATATCGGCAATGGTTTGATCAATTCGTGCTTTAGTATATAAAAGAACAATCCAACTATGGATCCCACATTAATGTCGAACCTTTAAATTTGTTCAAATTTTTATTCTAAAGGTTTGACAAATAATTAGCTTATTCTCATATCAATAAGGTCAAAAAATATGTCGAGGTTATGAGATAAACATACTTCTTGATATACATCATAAAAGTATTTTTTTGAGACAAAACTACGCTTTCTCTACTAATGAGAGTGTATTTCTCAATCCTCAAAGATGCTCAAAGTCTTAAAAGTAAATTTTTTGTTTATCCGCAAACACGCCTTAAAGGCAAAGTCTTAAAAATAATTAACTCTCTATTTTGTACCAAGTCTTAAAATACGAAAAGTCTTAAATGCATCTTCTATTCGAATAATAGAAAGGAACCTACTATGATGATACACTATCAACAATATAAACAAAAATATAAAATTATACGGTAATATTTTCAATGCTGTGTATTTCAATATATCAGCACTCCTGTTATATATTAACAGTCTAATGAGCAATTTTCAACATCTTGCCAAGAAGGCAAGAAGTAAGAAAAATTAGGGCAGTTGAATTTCTTCGCACTCGTGTTCTCAAGTGTAGGATGGAAACTCAGACCGGACTGCCCACGTGTCTCTGTGTGCAAAGAGATTTTCTAGCTATTGGATTGTGTAATTTTTTTGCGTGTTAATCTAACGACCGAAAACCCATCGACACATAGGCACAAAAGATTTTGCTCTGCATAGAGGATCCTGTCTAGACCGGATCAGACCTATCACGGTATCACCGCAAAAAATTTGGAAAAATAACTGCGCATGACGTGTTTTGATAATTAATATCCGCAAAGAACAAACTAAGAATAATTGTTAATGCTGAAAATATCCTTAACAGATATTAATTATCAAAACATATTTTTAGCTGTCAGTTTCCCCGCAAATTTTAGCGAAACACATCGGCCCACTCATGCTTATGAAGTGTTAGAGCAAATACACCAGTTTAGGGAAAATTTTTAGCTAGAATACCTAATAAATTCATTTTAGCTATTCATTTTTCAATAGGAACTACAGCAACACTAGTTATTTCTCATATTTGTTTTTAAACAATTAATTTATCCCATTGTTTCTTGGAGGGGAGAGAACGAGCATTTACTTGGTTTGGTTTGCTGGAAGAGAGAGAAAATATTTTTTTTATGTTTACATTTGCTATGGTCATTAGGTATATATAGAGAAGTGCTGTAGATAAATGTAGAATAACTATCTCAGTAGCTAAGCTGCTGCACCATGATTTTTGAGGTTTCATTAGGTAAAATACCTAAAAAAATCTTATATTGCTAAGGGTTTGTTCGGATAAATAAGCCAAAGTGGCTTATTTTTTGTCCTTATTCAAATTTTTTTCGTATTACTTGGCTTATTGTCAATTTTTTGGAGATTATTGCATCTTCATGACAAGAGGAATCTAAAAAGTAAAATTTTTTTGACCGAAATCCAATTATTTAGTTTTTTTGAATAAAGACGAAACAAGTGGCTTATTTTCGTTTTTTTGTGGGTTTATTTGGCTCATTTTTGGAGGGAAAGCCAGTGGCTTATTTAGGAGAACAACCTCTAAGTTGATGTTGATGCTCTTAGCCCGTCACGAGTATTATATTGGGCTTGCGGTATCGGGACCCGCATATTGACTTGTCGCCAAATCACTGGTCGTATTTTGGGAAAGAAACTTGGACTCTCGATTCGAGTTATTATTATTATTTTATTTTATTAAAATTAAGAGCCTTGAAGCCAATTGCACCGCTTGGCAATTTTAGCCTATTTTTCCAATTGTATCCCTCGATTGGAGGTCCTCTGGACCTCTGGTTATGCCTTTAGAGGCAATTCAGTCTTTTCTGTTCTAATACCTGTTGGTCGATGCTGTGTCATTTTGACGTCATGGGAACACTGGGAAGAGTACAGATTTTTCGTCCCAGTTTTTTCTCCTTTTGCACGAGGCACCGAACGGACGTAATTTACAGGGAGCAGACGATGACGATACATAGAGATTCTCCTCACCTGCGATCATCTCCGGCCACTCCGGTAAGATAAACGTACCCCCAAAGCATTCCCTTATTCAACATGATTTCCCCTTCTCTTTTTTTGGGATCTCATTCTAGGGTTTCAGTATTCACTTTTTTTTTTTCCTTGAAATACCTGTTTTGTGAAATCATTGATTTACTTGTTGTTCCCTAATCTTGTTCTTCTTGCATAGAGAGAGATGTTTCTAGAGATAAATCGGGGGTTCTTCGTCTTGTACGGGTAGAAAATCCTATTCTTGTTTATAATTACATATCCATTAAGTAATTAAGGCCTTCCTTTGATACTTCCCATTGAATGGGGTGAATATGACCTCCGCACTAAAACCCAGACAATGAAAAATGCACTAATTGAAGACTATCCCATGAAAATTAGGGCAAAACACCATTTGGGTCTGGTTTTTCTCTGGCCTTCAGCAAGAAGCGCAGGTCATTATTGGAGCCCCCGTATTGTATAAGGTAATTTGCAGCTTTACAACTACCTCAGTTACTGGAATTCAAGGTAAGAAAGGAAACAAGAATAGAAAACTTCAATTTTTGCATTTATTTCGGCAACAGTACTGTGATCCACAAGAGAAGTGTTAATGAGAGGATCATGTCACTACCTTGGAAGTAAAGGCAGATTCCTCCCTCTTATCTCTCCACAACTTGCTGTGGCTTTGTATATATGTGTGCTTGACTGCTTGTGTTCAAGGAAAAAACTTTGAGGTGTAGCTGTTTGGTAGAAGTAGAAGGGACAAGAGGAGCGCGAAAAATGAAAAAAAAGAGAGAGGATCAAACCAGCAAGTGGGCATACCCACCCCACTATTTTTGACCAATCACTAGAGAGAGACTAAATATTTGTGAACAACGTTAGACTTTTAGATTCTTGTCCTATTTTAGCTTGTCTACTTTAACATCAGATGGAAACGGGAGCTTCTTGCTGATCTCTTGCAAATTTAAAGTTGAAGTTTCATTAGGTAGCCCATATATTTTTGATGTAGGGCACCCAAGCACTAGGCTATTATTAAGACTTGCGTCTAAGGTCTCCAATTTAGAGAGATTTTACACAAAGATTGCCCACTATCATGTTCAAAGATTGCCCATTAGCAGTAAAAGTTTCTTGTTGCCCACTATCATGTTCAAATAGATAATATAACTTCTTAAATACATACAAATCTGCCTACTGCAGATACATCATCAGATCAAAGTAAGAGCTTCATTGTTTTCCCAAAAATTTCTAACATTAGCTCTTAGACAAGAACTCAAACGTAGCAGCAATTGATCAGTATTCAATATTCAAAACCAGTGATAAACTCTCTCACCGTTCGATTACCCATGCTGCAGCCCCTATGTGTCCGAAAGTTATTTACAAGACTTTAGAAGTACCTGATGAGCTAACTCCATAGCTTTCTTTGATGGTGCGGTTGCTCGGTTACCACCATAGCCAACAGTTGGCAGCACTTACTGTAATTTTGGAGTCATTTGACAACTTATCTTGATTTCTTATTTCCTCCACTTCTTATCTTTCTGGAATCTAATTCTGATGCACTTCCAAGTGGCTTGTTGTTACTCGTAGACTGGTGGATACAGTGAAGACATGATCCCTATGGTGAGTTCTCTTCTTGAGAGAGGGTCAGAATTATTCTTACGGTGAGTTCTCTTGTTTCTTTGGTTTTCTCCCTTTTCCCTGTTGGTTTTCTTTGCGTGTTGTTTAGTGCGATGATTCTAGGCGTGGGGTTTTGTTGTGGGAAGCTTTTCTTATCGCTGACTTTATATTTTCAGTTTTGCGCTTGTCTTCTTTCTTTCCAACGTCGTCAATAGGTGTTTAGGACCATGTGTTTATATGGTCTGCTTAGGGCTAATGCGTGCGGTTTCTTCTCGCTTCAAATTATTGCTGGGCTGAGTTTGTTTTGTGTGAATGATTTGGGTTTGAAAAAATTGTTTCCAAATTTTGGTTGGGTTTGGTTTCCTTGTATAGGTTTTGTCGATTGAACTCTTGAATTGGGATTTTCGTGTTCTTGTGCGTTGTCAATGGGTTTCATGGATGTTTGGGATATGTACTTGCTTAACTATTGGTTTTGGGTGTTAAAGGGGGTATGTTTTTGAGCTTTCTGTCTTGGGCGTTGACTAAGAAGCACTAGCTATTAGTTTTTGCCCTCCTGGTGAGTAAAATAAGTTATTTAACCATTTTAGCTATTTTTAGTTTGTTATATATCTACTTTTACATTGCTTTTGTGGTGCATATAGTTTTGTTTGCGCAGGACTGGTTTGGTTATAGCTTTTCCTGTGTTCCATGATTGTTTATCCTCATGGTTGTATAGCTATCGACTTTTCTTGCTTCATGGTGAAATATCCCTATTGTTCTATAGCTATGGTTTTTCCGTGCTTCATGGTGAAATAAGTTGGTTTGTTCTTATCAGCCGCTTTGGTTTGTCTGGTTTTAAACATGATTCTGGAATGATTGTTATTGCGTTTTCTGGGTAGACCTTGCTTTTATCGTTTTCCTGGCTTTTCCTGTTTTGTTATAGGTTCAGTCTGAAGTAAAATACTTGTTTAGGCTGTGGGGTGTAGAGCTATGGTGATTCAATTGCCATTTGTTCGCTGGACTCTGGAGACACATCCACCTCTATGCATGGTGTTTGGCCCGTGTATTTGTTCCTTACTGCTGGAGGCGAAAAAAAAGTTGTTGCAATATCATATCTAGGAGAAAATGAGAATGTAAAGAATCCGATTTACAGACCACACCACAAATTCATTCGTGAATATGGCCAACAATTGGGGCTGCATGCTAATTTACAGTGGGCTTCAGAAACTGCTTTAGCAGTTTGGTTATGCTGTTGCACAGCAGCACTGTAGGTATTTTGTTTGTCATCTCCGTGTATTAAAATATACATGTACCTGCTTCATGTTCATTTTATTTCTAGATCAGCCAAATTTTTTCTGCAATGATTATACAAAACATTGGACATAGCTCTTCAGAAGAGACCAACTGGTGACGACGGTAGTGTTTGGTTGGAAGTTTAGTTCAGTTTAGTTTTGGTAGTGGGTGGAGAGAGAAATAGAGTAATGATTGAAGATAGGGGTAATGATTGGAGAGAGATAGAGAGAGATGAGAAAGTAATAATTGGAGAAATAGGGTAATAATTGGAAAAAGAAGTAGGGTAATGATTGGAAACAAAACTAAAACTAAACCCTAAACCGAACAAAGCCGACGTCATCATCTCAATTGTCAACTTACCAACATCATTTACTGAGGTAAATGGCTTCTAACAATAGCATAATTCACATTCACTAGAATATGCCACCACATCCATTCTTGAACATAGCTATCGTCTCATAGTTTATCTTCATACCCTACTATGCCAGCCTGAACATCCAAGCGTACAAGGCACTGTGAAAGTGGTTGACTTCAACCAAAGGTGCATTTTTAAAGGGTAGTGATAATACCAAAATTATTTTTGTTGGTGCCAAAATTCCAAACTGTTTTTTTTAGTGAATTTTTTCCAGGATAAAAATTAATATCTCCCGTTATGATGTACAATTTTTAAAGAAGGCTCTGTCCAATTATAATGATTTGAATTTGGACAATATTTTGATCAGAATGGGAAGCCAAACCTAGACCATAGTTTGTGATGAGATGTCTTCGAAGTACCCTTTCTTCCACGAATTTATTGACCTGTTGAACCTGTGGTGGACTAATTATGTTTTGGTTACAATGCTCGCTGACCATAAATGGCTTGTTTGGATTAGGATTTGAAAGTTTTTTTGAAAAATAGTTGGGGTAATAAGTGGAGAGAGATAGAGAGAGAAATGTTGAAAATAGGGAGAATCTAGGGGGTATTATTTGAAAAATGCTTTTTGAAAACCAAAAAGAACAAGGCATAAGAGTTATCGTGTTTGATTAGGAAGACAAGAGTGAAAGAATCTATGAATGGCTTTGACTTCTTTGCATTCGCTCACGTGTTTTCAGCAAACCCCAAGTAATTTAGGAAGATCTTTGTTGGAAGACGATACTGTTGTTCTTTTGCTAGCTTGCTCTTTGGTGTACTGTGTATGTATATATTGACATATATTACAAACCTAACGAAGACATTTGGTGTTTTTAGATAGTACTACTAATACTAATAATATTGACTGATCTGTGTGCAATCTTTTTTCCTTTTTTTTTTTGGCGTTGTTAGATTGCAAGAATCTGATCTATTATGGTTAAAATTTTAGGTATCGGAAAAGTTGTGTCTGTATAGTGGTATCCTATTCTGCTATAACATGCATTTTTGTTTAATATTGGCTTTATGTAGATGGCTGCCGCCACTGTATATTGGTTTAGTATAGGTTCATATATTATTCATAGAAAATACTTAGCAAATACACATTCACAGAAAATACTTAGCAAATATACATTCACAGAAAATATTTAGCAAATGATACTCGCGTTATCTTCTGTGCCCCATGATCAAATTTAATGTGGAAATCACAGATGCAACTGGATTCATCCCTGCAACTATATTTGCAGAAAAGGCAGAAGAGTTCTACAACATCACTGCTGGAGAAATGGTCAACAATACAACCAATGTATGCTATACAACACCTTCCTCTTGTTACATGAACACACCTAAATTAGATACGGTGCAAACAACTAACATAAAACACCACGCAGGGTAATCTATCGGTGGAAATGATCCAAAAGCTATCGGCCCCCCAAAATTGTGCTATCATGCTGAGGGCATCCATGTACACCTATGGAGCAATTACCCATTGTGTATTCTGTGTGCACTCTATCTTTAGCCCAACTTCTGAGCAACAAACACTTGGAGAAGCATCAACCAAGAATCTAGAACCAAACAACCCAAAGAAGCGTGGAGCAAAAGCGGCCTGCACAGCAAAATCAGCAACAAATGACGACACCATCGAAGAAGACGGACCTGTTACACCTTTAAAGAACAACCAGAAGAAGGAATAGCTCCATAAATGAAACCTTTTGTCATATCGTTTAAAATAGTAGACATTGCAGCAAATCTTTTGGTGTGCATGATTTGTAGCTATCTCTACTATTCTATCTCTTAAACTTCACTAAAGCTACACAACAATCTTTTGGTTCATGTCGTTTGCCTTGAAACTCTACCAACTCTCTTCCATGTAATTAACTTGGCTAACGCTTCAAACTATTGTAAACATATAAGGACTGCTTGCAAAAATTCAGCTCTTACAATTCCGCTACTCCAAAACGTATACAACACCTCATCCCAATAATAGGCATGAGACTCCTCGTGCTGGCACGTGCCGCTCACCTAGTTAATTCTAATACTAGATGTGGCAGCTTTGTTGATTCTCAATGGATTGATGACCCTGGTGCTTTCAGATACTGTTTTGAGACAACCAGGGAGAGTTCTACTGACAACAGGATTGGTCCGATGAGTAGCCATCTGGTTACAAATATGTTTAGCAATAGCCAGTCCATATTGCAGTTCAAGAGAGGGGTGGAGGAAGCTAGCAGATTCCTTCCAAGTAATAATCGATTGATAATTGATTTGGAGAGCAATATGATGCCTCCACTCTCCAGGGTCAAGGGACTCTGGAGGTTGTAGCCAACACGGAGGACGAAAGGGAAAACTCACCTAAGGGCTCAAGGAGTAGGAAGAATCATCACCGCGAGGATAGTGACTTAGAAAAGGCAAGGACAAGATTATCTTTGTTTTGTTTCTTCAGGTGAGATTTTCGTGATCAAACCAAGCTTCCGTATGTCCTTCTCGTGTCTTGGATTTTGACGTACAAATACACTTTGTCAATGGGGGCATGCATCATATCATGAAATATTGCAGTCATAGCCCTTACGAGTTGTTGCCCCAGTTTGCCTATCCTTAACAGGTAGGGAAAGCAAAGCAAGCTGACAAGCATTCAAAGGCAAGAAGAGCTGGACAGAGGCAATAGGCAAGGGCAGTCTGAAGGCAGAAGCTTTTAGAACGAGTACTTGATAGCCGATGCAATCTTTTGTGTACTTATGGCCGTCTCATGAATTTTTTTCAATTTTGGTCTATATTGTGCAAAAAGATCCAATATTTTTCAATTTTGGTCTTTTGATCGATAATTATTGTCTATATTTGGTGCAACCTCTAGGCATCTTGCACAAGTATAATATACAATAGGAAACCAAATGTACGTGTTTTACTTTTGCCCCTTTCATCAGTAGTTTGCACGGGAAGTTACGGGTGCGTTCGGATTGCTGGGGAGACATGCATGCAAGAGTGCGTTGGAGTAGTCTCCTGCATCCAAGTGCAAAACTACTTATTCCATTTAATAAGTTGAAGACGCATCTGATGATGATGCTTTCTCTATTTGGACTGTAAGAAGGATAATTTTCTAGTTGCTATGTTTGTTTGTGTTTTAAGTTACAATCGCTTTTATAGTTTCCAATTCGAGTTGGACCTCACATTGGAAACTTATTTGTCCTTCGTATTTGCATGTTTATGAACTTTTGTGAGGTTGCTTCTTGGACGACTATTTTGCAAACTATATATGTAATAATGCTCGTGAACTTATGAACTTACCTAAATGAGTTGTGTTTTTTATTTGTGTTATAGTACTTTGCAGTTGAGAAGGCAATGAGATGAAAGTTTGATTAAGTTTTAGATTCACAATAATAGAGAAAGAAAGAAGATATATCCACTTCCCACCCCAGTTAGGGGGATAGGGGCTATGATATAGCACGCGTGATATGTAGTCAAAATCATTCCCATCTAAGGTTGAATATTTTATTTGAACTGTTTGATTTCTCTGTCTCGTAGAATAGGTGATTCGTGAAAATTCTAAGTTAATTGGATTTGTCGTCATATGAACGAAACACATTTGCCTAATAGATCATTTTCAATATCATTCTTCGCTTACGAATTTTAGTAGTTAGGGATGTTTTTGAAAGATGCTTTTATGGTCACCCTCTCACTGAAGCACTAGTATTATGTGATTGAGAATGGAACAAGGAGAGATTCTCAAATCTTACAATTCCAAAACACGCATTATGTGCCAAATGCGTCAGTTTGACAACACCGGTAGAAATGGAAGTTCATATATAACACAGTTGGAGATTGAGATTGTGATCAAAAGGTTTTCTTTTTTACTTAGCCTCATTTTTCGAATAGGCAATGCTACAGATACAGACCAATGTGCATAGATTCCGACACATATGAAACTTTCTTATGCACGTGACCCATCCATATCAAACGATTTTGGACACACTGCATCTGGATTTCTACACATTTGTCTGTTTCCATAGCATTTTTTTTTGCCATAACCCACAAGAAGGCCTCTTTACTTTTTGGTTGTCATCCTAAGAATGCATTTCTTTTGGTCTGAGGTCCTAAGAATGCTATCTGACTTTTAGCCTTGACTGCTGGGCTTGGGCTACCCGTGTGGGTTTAATTAAGCCCATCGACATTATTGGACTTGGGTGAACCAGGCATTGTCTACTGGGATTGGGTGAACCAGGCATTGACCTATGAATAGTGAATACAACTGTCATGGATATTTTTGTTTGTTTGGGTTCTAGAAAAAATAAATAAAAGAACTAACAAATTGGGTTCTTAGAAAGTTTATGAAACAATTATATTTTCCTTTTATGAACAAATAAATGTGGGAAGGAGATACTACTTTTATCGAAGGATTGGTTTGAACAAAGTTTTGAATCTCCTTATCAGCCAAGCAAAAAAAGAAAACACGAATACAAACACACAATTTATTTTGCTAAATGTCGATGCCAATAAAAATCGACAAAATAAAAATCACAAATTGTCATAATTTAGACATACAGTATACCCTGTGTACCATAGCTTTCTTCCTAAAAAACCATAAATTCAGTAACAATACCATACATTATCGTTACCTTAGTACAATGTGTTGTACAAAATTTAAACTAAAAATAAAATTATTTTAATTTTCAATTCCATCCATATTATTATTTTGAAATTTTAATTTTTCCCTTTACAATACCTCAAAATTTTAAACTAAAAATAAAATTCTTGCTCAAAATTTCCATCCAAGAAATTCGCCAAAAAGTAAGTACTATACCCAAAAAATTTTAATACAATTGCAATTTTCTTTCAAAATATTTCTCGAAATCAAATTCTCTCTAAAAAATTTAATCCAAAAAATCAAAATCCCTCCAATTTTTCGTGGATAAATGAGAGTTCACTAAAAAATTAATTATTCAACCATCTCAAGATAAAGATTTTGGTTCGACTTTTCAGGTGAAAGAGGTTGAGTATGACTGTCAAAAGTATGACCAATTTTAACTTCAGTTTTATTTTTTAATTTTTTGTTAGGATGATCGATCTAAACCGTTAGGATATCAAGTCTTACGATATTCAACATTGTTACTAAAATCAATGATTATCGAATATTGACAAGTACGTATCAGAAGATATTATTATTTAATAATGTCATGTTGATCGAACTGGACTAAAAAATTGATCATATTGAACAGTCTAATTTTATTGGTTTATTAAATTAGTTTTAAATTATTTTATTGTTTTCATAATTTTAAATTTAATAGTTCAGAAAGTAAAAAAAAAAATTCCTAAAAACCCCAATTTCTAGTCTACCCAAATTGATATTAGACCACATTTGAAGCCCGTTAAAGAAAAAGAGGAGAGAAACTCAATAATACCGTAAATTGATAATAGGTTGCCCTTTTTTTTAATTAAAAAATTAAACGGTTAAGATTAGATTATCTGAAATCCAAGGGAATATATAGAGGGTGCGTACGGTGCACACTTATTAAGGGGTGTGTACCATAGGTCTACCCCAGGGGAAAGCTATAGTACACATAGTATACCGTATGTCTAAATTACGACATTTTGTGATTTTCATTATGCCGATTTTTGATTTTCTAATGCAAATTTATGGTGTTAGTTACGACTTGTACTTTAAAATTTACCTGTTGAACAGGCATTAGCAGGTTATCCATAATTAAAAAATATTGTTATTAAGTAACCATAATTATTCGTACCAAAATCCACAATACTTGTATCCCAACCAAATATAAGCGTACAATATCAAAAATTTAATAATGCTTCCTATAAACGTTATGACAACACCATAAATTGGTATTATCTTACCACTATGAGTCGTAACAAATTTTTTTTGACTCGTATGATATTTCGTAACAAAATCAAATATTGTCGTACCAAAATCAACAATTGTTATACCCAAGCCAAAAATATTTGTAAAATACCACAAATTTTATAAAATAACTACAATTGTTATAACAATACATAAAATTGTCATTTTCTTACCACAACGTGTCGTATCAAAAGAAAACAAATGTAAATGCCACAAATTATGTAACAAACTAGAATTATTATGACAATACCATAAATTGACGTTTTCTTACCACAATGTGTCGTATCAAAGGAAATTGATTAAAATATTCCATAATAAGACATGTCTAAAATACCACAAATTCAATAATATAACCAAATTTGTTATAACAACACCATAAATTGATGTTTTCATACCCACAACGAATTGTATAAAAAAAATTCAATTAGCTTGTTCTGTTAATGATAGTTATAATTGGTAAAATATCATACCATAATTAAATAATATAACCACAATTGTTATAATAAAATCATAAAGTGGCGTTACCTTACCACAACCTGTCGTATATTTTTTTTTGTGATGATATATTCCATAACAAAATAAAAATGTCATAAAAAATCCACAATAGTTAGACTGAAGCAAAATATATACGTAAATTAAATACCAAATATTGAATAAAAGAATCGCAAATATTATAACAATACCATAGATTGTCGTTACCTTAGCACAATGTGTTGTACGAAACTTAACCTAATTTTTTTCAATTCCAACAATAATTTTTTCAAAATTTGAAAATTTCCACCATATTATCTTAATTTTCAATTCCCTCCACACTATTTTTTCAAATTTAATTTTTCCTATACAATACCTCAATAATTTAAACTAAAAATGAAGTTTTCGCACAAAATTTTCATCAAAGAAATTCACCAACAAATAAGTACTATATCCAAATTTTCGAAAACAACTACAATTTTCTCTCAAAATATTAGTCTAAATCAGATTCTTTCTCTACAAAATTTAATTCCAAATATCAAAATTCCTTCGTGGAAAATGAGATGTCACTCAAAGTAATAATTATCCAACTGTCTCAAATACATACAATTTCGACACTAAAATGGAGTACAAAAAAATAAGTGTGAATATCAAAAAATAGAGTGTGAAAATTATTTCCCTTTTTGTAATTGGTGAAATTAATTATATTACTACCCAATCTTATCAATATTCAGGGCGGTGCACTTAACAATTGGCACTATATATTTGACACGTGGATCGGTGCCAAACCTTTACGCTATGCATACCAATCCAAATTTAATGGTGGTCCCTGGAACTAGGTCATGAAAGTACAATCTAAATAATTTTGTAAATTTATTGTCATTGTGTAACGCCCCGATTTTCAGAAATAAAATCGGAGGTATTAAATATTGATTTCTAAAAATTTAGTAATTTAAATTCAAAATCCAAACTGGATAATTCTTTCTAAAGATTCGTCAATTGCAAACCATTAAAGAAATACTGAAAATAGTCTTCGTAGTAATAATCTAAACAAAATAACAGAGCTGTCTTCTAGGATTGATGCGGATTCCAAGCGTATACTGGCTCAGTCTCCAGCTCCGGGTTCGTCTCTAGGTAATATCGCCCTCCTTCGGGGTCCTGAGTCTTCCACTGATTTTCTGCAAAATCTGACACGGATGCCAGACAATCCGTGCCTGAGTGAAAAAGTTCACCCCGTAATATAATCCAACCCAATCATCCCTCCTTACATTACAGCTAGCAGGTAACGATATATCATCAATGCAAGAAGGTAGAATACTCGTAAATCTATTCATTATCGATCAATAGCCTATCAACAAGGAAAATCTAGTTATGCCCAGACCATAACTAGGGTTTACCCATCTTACTCACCACGTCAAAATCACCACGGGACTCCCACCAATTCTATCATCACAAAATATCGCTGGACCACCTGCCAGGTTTTATCAAAATACCACTGGGCTTACTTTGCCAGGTTTTATCATCGGAAAACATCACTGACCAATCGTCAGGTTTTATCATCAGAAAACATCACTGACCAACCGTCAGGTTTTATCAAAACGTCACTGACCAATCGTCAGGTTTTATCATCAGAAACATTACTGACCAACCGTCAGGTTTTATCAAAACGTCACTGACCAATCGTCAGGTTTTATCATCAGAAACATCACTGACCAACCGTCAGGTTTTATCAAAACGTCACTGACCAATCGTCAGGTTTTATCATCAGAAACATCACTGACCAACCGTCAGGTTTTATCAAAATGTCACTGGGCTTACTTTGCCAGGTTTTATCATCAGAAACATCACTGACCAACCGTCAGGTTTTATCAAAATATCACTGGGCTTACTTTGCCAGGTTTTATCAAAATATCACTGGGCTTACTCTGCCAGGTTTTAAATCATCACTGGACTACCCGCCAGTTTCAATTCATTACTGGGCTTACTTTGCCAGTTTCAAATCGTCACATCCAACTCATCACATCTCAACATCCTGCCTGCAGGCAGATCTAAAAATAAAACTTTCCATATTCATCCATTAACTATCATCGTCTAGGTGAATTCTATTCGCATACCATCCCATGTCTCTAAAATCCAATCTAGCATATAACTCAAGAATTGGTGCAATATAAAATTAAATCTAATAACAATAAAATAACGACAAGCATTTAAATCACACAACCTTTATGGATGGGCCGTTGCCCTTATTCTTGTGTAACCATCATGTCAATAATGAAGTAGAAACTTTATAAGAATTTAATAAAATATTTTCTAGGCTTTTACTAATTTTTACAAAGTAAATAGATTTATTAAATACTAATTAAACACATTAATTAGATAAAAATATGGGAATAATTAACATGACTCTAATAAGAGTCCTAAAGGTCCTATATAATCAGTTGAGTGTCAAAAATGGGTTCGAGGGTCGAAGAATTAATTTACATGAAAACGTTTATTAAAAGGACCGAACGTGAAGTAAATAGACAATAAATAATTAATTATAAAAATAAATGTTGAGACTGACGTAATAACATGTTTGGACAGTGAGGAGTCTAAATAAAATTATTTGGTCATTAATAATAATGTTTATAAAGTCGTAAAGTAATTTTGATTGGAATTACTTTAAAAATAATAATAAATAGTGAATTAAATAAAATAAATATTTAATTAGACAAGTTACTGTAATTGAGATGCAAGGAGTCTAAAAAAAAATTTGTTGAGTGTTAAAACGCTCGTTTAAAGGTCGTATCTAATTTTTGTTTATAAACTTTGAACGATAACTAACAAATAATTTAATAAATAGATAATTAAATAAAAAAAATATGACCTTAACAATTTATGATCTTTGAGGTGTGAAAAGTCTAGAAAAATTAGTTCGGGGGTCGAAAACGGTGTTCGGGAGGTCGCAAAGTTGATTCGAACCAAAACAGTGCAAACCGCAAGGTTTGACTTAGTCAACCTTGCGGCTGGGAGCCCAGACGCAACCTTGCGTCTGGTTCTTGCGGCCCGCACCTTGCGGCCGCAAGGTGCAACGCAGAATTCGTTTTTTTTTTTTTTTGGTCACGGTTTCGATGCATGGGACCGATTGGGCTATTGGGTTATGCTTAAAAACATCAAATATACTTAGAGAAGTGGTTGGGAGAGATTATACTACCTTTAATCAGATCGAATTGGTTCTTGCTCGAAACTTAAAAATTTGGGAAGAAGGTTCGGGTTCTTCGATCGGAAGACTTCGGGATCGAATTGGATGACGTTCGATGATGCTAGGGATTGTAGGAAGCGTATGGAATGGTCAATTTGGATTTCGGTCGAGTCTTGATCACAAACCCACTTTTCTCTCTCTTTCTTTCTCTCTCTAGAACTCCATGGATTGGAGTTTCAATCTCTCTGATTTTTTTCGTTCTTTCTGGACTAGGGGGCGTGAAAAATATAATGGTTTGACCTAAGGTCGGATTGGTGATGTATATATAGGAGGATGGGAAGAGGTTGATCAAATTTGAGTTCGAAAAGGACTCAAATTATTTGGGCTTTGAGATGGACGAAATTAGAACGAAAATATAGTCAGGAATAAGGATTAGAGGCTGAGTAGGAAAGGGAGAGGTGGTAGGATTTATATGCATGCAATTTAAATAATTAAAAGTAGGGTAATTAAGGCTAAAAACAATTTTTTTGTAAATATTTGATAATTATGATTAAAATAATTTTACTATTACTAATAATATACTTTAAATGATATTAATAATAATATTAACTCTATTTTTTTTAAAAAAAAATAGGGTCAAAAATCCGGGTTGTTACACATTGTACTTTCTTTCAAAAAAATTATTATAGTCGACATATTGATTTACATCAATGACATAGGCTATAATATGATCTACAAGTGCAACCCAGCACTAAGACGAAGGCATTTGAGGCCACTGTCTTCTCAAATTTTTAATTAGGAAATAGGGCCCCTACGAATATGAAAGTATTATATAATTAATAGCTTTTAGAATTACAAATTCTCAATTGTATACCATAGTGATAAGGTGTTGGAGTTTGGACATTTATCTAAAGTATCTGGGGTTCAAGTCTTGCACCCTTCATTTCTATTTTATTTAAAAAAATTGTTGTTATTTTTTAGGATAAATTACATAATTAGTCATTGAAGTTTCATACTTCAAGTCATTGAAGTTTCATACTTCAACAAATCTTGTCGTTCAATTTCAATACAACATTAAAATCTAATAATGCACCATCTGAGCCCCACGTAAGGTGTTTTTTTTATTTATTTATCAAAATCGTCTATCTTTTACAATTTACATAATATCAATTAGGTCATTCGTACCAAAAATGAAGTTGATGGCTTATAACTAGACACTTACTTGAATGGAAAATATCATTCTATTATTCAATCTGCATGTCGATGATGGAGCTTCCTAAACTTGATCGAGGCAAAAATTTACGTAGGTGACTTAATCAACAAACATAAAAAATTCAATGGATTTAATTGTCATTATTGTGTCATGATTGCATGGCTACCTTACATTCAACTACAACAGATGACTAGGTTTCATATTAAATATAAATTGAATGTACAATCTAAATGTCATTAGTGAGTGTATTTTTAGAATGATCGATCAGGGCTGTTAGGATGTCAAATTATACGATATTTAATTTGTAATATTTTAAACATGTATCTTGCTTGAGTATAATAATTATTGATTGTGCTACGACGTATTTTGGTCTTGTATCTAGTATCTTTTGATCGATTTCTTTTGGTACGACACATTGTGGAAAGAAAGTGCCAATTTTTTGGGTTGTCATAACAATTGTGATTATGTTATATAATTTGTAGTATTTTACATATGAGGGAGAGGGAGAGAAAGTCAAGGAGGAGAGAACAACATGTTACCTGCTAAGCCCTTTTTTATTTTATAATTGATTTAATAAATGGGTGGTCTGGATTATTCCCTTTGAAATTCAAGGGTTTAAAATCATGGTGCGTACGGTAGACCTCCTAATAAGGGGTGTGTACCATAGGACTACCCCCAAGTGCACTACATCAAATCACTACACCATTCACTATGTTTTTTGTAGGATTCATTCTAAATTTTACAAAATATAGAAAAATGTCTATAAATTTTAAAATAATATTTATGTTGCATTGTAAAAATCAGCTCTCTAGAGAGAGGAGTGAGATCACTTTCTAGAACTCTCTATCTATGGTCGGATAAATAGTACAACACACCGTAAGGTATATTTATGTCACCCTTTTGTGAAGTTATACGTTCCAAGGAATTCGAAGAATTTAACCACCAAATATTGTGATCACCTTAAATAGATACGCCTATCTCTCTGGTTGAAAAAAACCTAGTCATGAAGGACCTTTGTATACATACAAACTCATGCTTTGCAAGTTTGCAACCCATTCGAACTCGCAATCATCGCAGATATATAGTAGATAGTTGTTGATATAGGGACTGATCGATTTAGATAGATAGCAGATAGCACACAATATTTGAAGATTAAAAACACGATTTTTAGTAGTACTTAATAAATCATAATATGAAAAGCCCTAGTTGTCTTCACTGGTACTTCTGCAGCACAATGCTATGTCTCTTCAATCCTGCAACACCAATTAATTAAACATCAATCTTGCACACAAAAAAGAAAAAAGAACAGCAAGAGATATAACTATATCCGCTTCCTTTTTTTCCCTTCGCAAGAATTCATCTACAAGTTCTACATACAAAAGCTTTGCATAGAATTATATACAAAAAGAAAAATCCGCAAGGGAAAGGAAAATAATAGGAAATTTAGGGAAACTTTTTTTTTTTTTTCAATTCATACTTTCATTGGCTCCATGTACCGGTTCTCGATTATTACTAATTTCCTCACTATTGATTCTTTCTAATCGGCAAAAAATTAAACTTTTTATTAGAACTCGACAAAAGGGTACATTGAGATTGCCAAACTTTAAATACAAAGAAAACTTGAATCACAGAGAAGGCAAAAAAAAAAAAAGGAAAGGAAAGAAAAACATACATCTCTAATATATAAGAAATTGAATGAAACCTCAAATACAGTCTTTTAGGGAGTAGCTAATTAACCTTGCATTTCAAGAATTTTCAATTCACAGGGAAATGGGTATTGTTTTTCATTTAGTTAATTAATTTAACAGAAAATATGCATTGGTTAAGTGAAAATGTGTACTTACAATGTTGCTGTGCCCCCAGACATTGACCCGCGGGTTGGCGAATTACTGATGCGGACCGTTCCTAGACCACTTTTACAATTTGAAGGCATTAGAAATTAATGAAACAAATAATTCAAGACGCATAATTTGTTTACTTATTGATAACGCATAATATATAAATACATGAGCCGATTTAAAAAACACTTACATTTTTTGTAGCGGCGCTAAAAGCATCTTGATTTGATATCCCATGATTAGCTTCTTTAATGCGCTTCGTCTCCTTCCTATCATGGCAAACACACATACATACAGAACATTTGATATATGATGCAAAATTTAGTGATAATATATGTAAAAAAAAAAAAAAAACAATTGAGTTTCGCTAAATACTAGTAGCAATTTAAATAGCGGGATATAGAAAACCTAGTCGGTCATAAGGAATTTAGTGTTACCCCTTTCGTCACAAATATTTGTTCTTATACTGTTAATCCGGAATGAATTTCCAAGTGGAATGATCAAAACAAAAATTTTGCTACGTACTTTCCAAAGCTATCCATATATTCGAAATTGAAAAGATATGGGAGAAAATTAGGAAATTGTATTATTTGTGTGTCCCAAATACGAATACCTACTATCGCAGCATTCCAAAACCTCCCTAGAACCATACTTTTCATTTTAAGTCTAGCCATAGATAAGCAGTATATCAATATGCATGTGATCGATCATGATATTCATATAATCTCTTTGGGAATGCTACTTAAAATTTCTCTCTTTACTTAGGAAAGGATAATTAAAATAGAAAAAAACTGAAAGACAGTAAAGAGAAGGAAGAAGGAAGTATTAATTGGTGGTTGAATGAATGAAGAAATAAAATTCAGTAGGTGGTAGGGGTGCATGAAATAAAATAAATCTGAATTGAAAAACAAGAGGGGTAGTTAAATTTCTAGAAAATTAATATAGGTAAATTTACGTGGAATTATATTCTTACCCGACGAATTCATTATATTTGGTTGCAGGCCTGTGGTTTATCTCAGGAGCTGCGAAACAATTAATTCAAAAAATCCCATGACTCATGAGAATAATGATCGGTCTAGATTTATTGATCAAATAGTAATCGAAAGAAATGGAGGGAAATATCGATATACGTACGCTTTACAGTGAAGTGTTCTTGGGGAGGTGGCGGCTGCTGTGTTGATGCGGATGAGGCTGATGATGAAGACTGTCCTGTCTGGAATGTAGACCAAAAAAATTCTCCTTGGTTGAAGTCTTTCTATTTAAGAGATATGGAAATATGGAATACAAGGAGATCGAAAAAAGAGGAGGTTGCAATCTGCAGGGTTTTCTGTTTTCTTTCTTATTTTTGGGTCAAGTGAGTGTTTTGGTATATAACCATTGTAATTGATACTCCGTGTCAAGTGAGTCTTGCTTCTACTTTGAAGCTAAAACAGTTTTAATATGAAAGCTAATAGTTCTAAATTTTGATTTTTCTGCATGAAATCTAAAAATGTTGATAAATATATACCCCTACTCTAAAATATGAGCACGGTAATTGTATTAAATTCAAGTACCTTGTACTTAATTGCGAGTAATTATATAAAGTGGACTTCAGACCACCCTTGGGCTTGCTCTAGCGGAAGGGGGAGGGATTTGCCTAGATTTTGGTAGGGTTCACTCCTCTCCAAGGTGGTACCGAGATTTATCTTGCGATTAAGGGCAGTGGTTGCTTCGGGCCACCCAGAGATTTATGCCTTATGGGTGGGGCTAATTATTGGTCCTACTGTAAGGTAGTTCCTTCGTCACCAAAAAGAATAAAATATACATTCCTAGATTTGGGCAGGGTTCAACTCCTCTTTAGGGCGGTACCAAGATCTATTTAGTGAGTCAAGGCGATGGTTACTTTGGGTTGCCCAAAGGTTTATGCTCAATGGATGAATCCAATTAGTACCGGCCCCACTGTGGGGTGGTTCATTCGTCACCAAAAAGAATAGAATGTACATACATAAATTTACACCAACTTTTTAAAAGGGGATTCCTCTTATTTAGCTAAATTTATATAGACTTCAGCGTTCAGACTATATATATAATATATACAAAGAACAGATATTCAATGGTGAGAGTGGAACCTGGACAAACAAGACGTTCGAGCAAAACTGGCATTCCACTGGCACTAGATTCCGCGACTCTTCGGATGGAATCTCTACCTATGAATGTAGAGAGAGATGTTAATGCAATATGTTCAAGTCTCATAAATTCTTCATACCATAGGTGGAAACTGTGGATTTTCCACCATTGTCATTGGGAGCCCTACTATGTGTTATTAATTGGTTATCTGAACCGTTCAACTTGTATGACTTACAAAGTGTTTTATCCACGTAAAAAAATCAGCTTGATCAGACATGAATATGTATATAAAATATTCAATTTTGTTTTGTTAAAATGGATGAGTTTAACTTTAAAATTATTGAGAGAATCAAACCATCCATTTTATAAACAAAAATTTAAAATTTTCATATACCTATCGATGTCTGATGAAGATAAATTTTTGTGTGAATATACTATTTTGCGGGCATTATAAGATAAACGGTTCAGATTATAACAATAAATGCACAGGTGGGGGCTGACTCGACAATGGCGGTGGATTAAATTTGTTCTCATTTTAATGACTTTTAACTTGGAAATAAATAATACTGCCAATGGATGGAGAGAACATACTATAGTTAATTTTATGAGGAAATATAACTATTAGTTGGCTAGTACATGTCAGGCCCTGTTCCGCTAAGAATTCTTTAAAAATAATAAGTACTTATTTATAATTTTTAAACTTAAAAATGGAGTAATGTATGTATGAAAATAAACTTTTTTAATTTTTCGCACTGTTTAAAAGATTTTATCGAGATTTATCAAATAAGATTCATATTGCACAAACAATTATTTCAGGAAGTTCATTATTTTTAAATTTAAAAATTACAAATAAGTACTTATTTTTTAAGAATTCATAGTGGAATTTTTTTGGAAAATATAATAGAAAAAAAATGAAGAAACTAAAGGTGTCAGGTTTCCTTTCGTAATTTCTTCCCATATATAGAACCGAAAAATACAGCTGAAAAAAGAAGAAGAAGAAGATAAACATGGGGATCGCTACTCGATTGATTAATTTAATTGGAATGGAAGTAATCAAGGGGAACAATTTCAACATGCACAATAATATTGATATATATATATATAAAGCTTTCTTTAATTTGCTTGCAGCTCTTTGTAAGGGTCATCGAAGTGATCATAGCTATTAATTAAAAAGGCTAGATGAGAGATATATAATCCATGCATACCATAATGTAACGAGATTTTATTATTTTTTTTATCGGCAATAAAATTATTTACATATTAAACTCGACAAAGGGTACATCGAAGAAAAATTTAACCTGAAACTAGGCTAAGCGTAGTACAAAACAAAACATGATTTAATTATTTCTGACTCAATGTTTTCTCTAAGGAGAACAAATTTCACAAATTTCATGCATATTGCATATATATCAAGAAAAAAATTCATGCATATCAAAAGAGACTGAAACTATATATGTATTCACCGGAAGTGTAAACATATACACAAATCTCTCTCTCATTAGCTTTGACCACACACACAGAAAAATAAATATACTTACCCCAAGAATACTCTTGCAGTAGTTGCAATCGACGTAGGCTTGATAGGTCATGGCAATGGTGTTGGCTTTCTCTCCCAGTTAATATTTTTATTATTACTGGCAAAAAAGAGGAACTAGTAGAAGAGAAGTGGTTTTGGTGTTTGGGGTGTGACCTATATATATATATATATATATATATATATATATATATATATATATATATATATCTCTTCAAAGGTGGCAAATTGGTAGATTTAAATAGGAAACAGGCTAGGGTACGTAGCTTTGGTGGAAAGAATCAAAAAGAAATCTAGGGTTTACTATGTTGATTAATGGTAAGGATCCATTTTGAAGAGTGGCACGAAAACAAACCTCACTTCTTTAGTTCTTTGACCAATGTGGTGTCATTTTTTAGTTTTTTGACCCCGTTTGCTAGCACTTACGGAGTATAATTAATCTAACTTATTTTGTTTATTTGCTTTAAAAAAAACTAATGAAATGTATTTGCCACCCATTATGAATAGTCAATTATTTTGCTTTTCTAGCTTATTTGGTCCAAAAAAGTTGCTAGATTATTTAAATTTTAATTTGAAACTTTTTAGCTTATTTTAAGTATTTAGAACATGAAAGGACAAAAGAATCCTAAAATGAATAAGTTTCTTATTTTAAAGGATAATTTAGACATTTCAATGATAAAAATCCATTTGACAACTTATTCAAGCAATCATGTTATACTTATTTTTTTTATAACTTATTAAAATCTATAACAAATACTTTTTATAGCTTATTTTGATTTGTGTAAGCGAATAATATTCTAAAAAATTATAATCTAAAAAGTTAACGTGCTAGTGCAAACGAACCTTCATATATGCTAATATATGTTAGGGGTTTGGACTTTGGACCATATATCTTGCCTAGCGATAATAGGAGAGTTCTAATTAATTAAGAAAATCATGTTTTAATTTCCATTCATTTAGAAAGAATTGTCTAGAAGTATATATTTAGTTTCCTAGAGAAAAATTATTTTGACAAATTTTTAGATTCTACCTTCTAAAAATAAGTATAGAATGTTTCGTCAAAAATTTTATATAGCTGATTTTTAGAATCTATAGATTCTGAGAACTTGAAAAGGAAAGAAATTCTCAAAATTTCAAAGCTGGTCAGGTTTGGTAGCTTTTGGAATTCTGTAACACAAATTCTCAAAAAAGGAATGGTATTCTCATAATTTCACAATTGCAACAAACATGTTTCTAATTTCTTCTAAAATTCAGAATCCAAAATTTGAAACAGAATCATAAAAAAATCTATATCTACAACTATCACAAACACGTCTTTAATATTTCTATTTTTTAGAGTTACTTGGTCAAGAAGAATTGGAGTTTATTTTGTTTCCTTACATCTTATTTCCCTTTTCGGTAAATTAGGAATGCTAGATAGGTTTTGAGTTACATGGGGATGCATCCTTTTTTAATAAGAAGACGGATTCTTTATTTTTCTCCTATTTTACTCTAACCCCAAGTCCATTTCTGTTATTTCATGTGGAAAGAACTGAAATTGGCAAACAATTATCACATAAAAAAAAAAACTAGTGCATGCATGTGTCTAATGGCACGGCTCGAACATTGGCATTCAAGAAATCACCATGGCTCAAAATTTACCTTTTAGCGAGTTTATCTATATTTAAAGACACAATGCAATATAATCAATAGTAAATTCATAGACCAAACCATTTAATGCAATTATTAATTTTTTAAAATCGAAACCAAACCGTACTACTAGAAAATCAAACCAAATCATTTGGTTTAAATTGGTTTGGATTAAATTCACGGTTGAACGGATGTTTTGCTTACCCCTAAGTTTATATTAGACTACTAGTATATCCAACCGTTATATAAAAAGAAGCAGTTTTTAGGATGGCATAATTTCAATTTGGGACACATTTACCCCCAATCGAAATCTCTCGCTTTGTGGGTTTGAGGGTATTTCTGACTTTTCCCTTGGCACGCAAATAGGCGGCTCTCATTGTTCCACGTCCCTCGTTTTCCCCCGCGTCTGAAAAGATCGAGGTTGATTCAAGTCATTTCAAATGAATTTACAAACACTTCCCGTGATATCACATACTTTACTAAAAAGAAATCAGAACCAACAATTAATGGTGACTGTAAAAATATCCTTCAAGATCTTTGCGAATTTCTAACGCCTTTTCTTGCATATTATTTAAATACCACTTTTCTTGTATTTTTAGCGACAAAAAAAATACTATGCATTCTTGTAAACTTATAAGTCTAAAACTTATTTCGGTATTTTTTACGTACGTACTTTGTGTAACTTTTTATTTAGCCTTTCGTCGTAGTTTTTGTAGTTAATTGATCGTCTCGACGAAACAAATCGAAAAATTATGAAAATATGGACAGATGTTAGAAAAAATCAAATAAGACGGCACTTTAGACAAATAAGACAGTTGTTTGATTTTTTTTTTTTCGTTTTTAGTTAACTTATTTTTCTATTTTGATCATAATTATATACTTTTTAGACTATTCTCGTCGAAATAGATGATTAATTCAAAAAATATCAAACAAATTTAACAAAAATTTAGAAAAGATTAATAAAACACATAAAACAAAGAAATAAGTTAAATTTAAAAGAATCCACCCTAATTATGATCGTACAATGATTTCCATTTCTAACGGAAAAATAAGTAAAGTTTAATTTCAACATTATATTTTATGGTCAAATAAGTACATCCGGAATTATTTTTGAATGATTGAGGAAGGTAAAATGTAATTAACCTTTTTGAAAACTTTTTAGCTGTCGCCAAGAAGAGAAACATACGCAGTCCAAGTGACGCACAGTCCAGCGCACCAAATAATAACCCCGATTCGAAACGGTCCCACCACACGCCGTGCACAATGAAAAATTATGAAGTGGTTCGTGGCGGTGCTCCTAACGCCTCTTTTTCACGGCACATGTCGTGTGATTCATGAAAAAGTGTATAAATTCGACAAAAATATATAGTGAGACAGAGTGTTGACCATAATATGGCGACAGGGGTGAGAATTTTTGATACAACATGAGAACCCGACATGAATACGACATGAAATTAGTGGATTAGGGTTAATTATTTCTGATACAGAACACGAATATGACATGACATAATAACAAGAAAAGCTAAACAGGTCGGATTATGATTAAGAGAATTATGACACGGACATGAGATGACCCGACCCGACCTGACGACAGATGAAAATTTATGAGAGGACAGGATAACATGACACAAACTTAGCACGAAGTTAGCGTGTTATGATCGACTATTTCTAACATTGAATGACTTCGGTGTCCCCAGTCATTTTGGGGACACCGTAACTTTTAGCATAATAAAACAATTATGAGCATAACCAAAATCCATTACAAGTATAACAAAATCATAATAAGGCATAACTTGTTTGTTATGCCTTTGATGGATTTGGTTATGCCTTGACTGGTTTTTGGATATTCCTTGGTAAGCCTTATTTGGGTTTTGTTTTGCTTGTAATTGGTTTTAGTTATGCTCATAATGGTAAAATTATGCCAAAAATTACGGTGTCTCCAAAATAACCTGGAACACCATAGCATCATCCTAAATATAAATATAATACGATACGATAACACGAAAAGTTAAACAAATCAGGGTAGCGTTAAAAGGATTCTAACACTAATACAAGATGACACAGTGGCAGTGGCCGGCTGAATAATGCTCCACTTCCCACACGGCACACACACCTGCTTATTTATTGTACGTATTTCCTCTCCCTTTCAGTGTCTTTCCTCACCTCGCTGCACTCTCATCGTTTCTCTCTCTCCTCGCAATGAAGAACAAAACACCACCACCACCAACAGAGTCCTCCACCGCCGCCCACTCCCACTCTCTCACATGACGACAACTCCTCCACCACTCTCCTCCGCCGTCACCCTCCTCATCACCTTCCTCATCGCCGCCACCTCTCCTCCTCTCCCTCTCGTCGCCAGCTCCACCATCTCCGTCACCGACAACCCTTCCAGTACCACCACCGTCTGCGGCATCACCGCCGGCAAACCAACCCAATCCATCCAATGCTACCACAACAACCGCACAGTTCCCATCTCACCCAACGTCTCCTACGAGTCCATCTCAGGCGGCCGTGACCTCTTCTGCGGCCTTCGAACAGGCGGGTTCAGCCTCATATGTTGGGACACCACCACATTCCTCCCCAAACGGATTTACTTTAGCCACATCCGTCCATTGACGGGTTTAACAGTCGGAACTTCGCAAATATGCGCGATTCGAGCTAATAATGGAGTCGCCATGTGCTGGAGATTTCAGTCGCCCGATGGAACATTGAAATTCCGTGCAATCACTTCAGGTGAGGGATAGTCGACGGATAGACCCAATTGCAGAAACTTTATAGTATATCCAACACAACCAACGTAGGAATTTATTCTTTTAACATTCCCTCTCGTCCGGGCCACAACTTACACATCTTGACTAGCATGTAGTCTAATCCCCTACTCGGTCAGGCCATCCACCTCGGAGCTAAGAAATTCATAAAAATTACTTTTCGGCCGAGCTTCTCTAAGGATTTGGGATAATTTCCACATTTTCTGTGGGTAGATGACATTACATTTTACATGTTCAAAACTGATTTATAGATTTTATACAGTTATTTAATTTTTATCCTCCCAAAAGTTAAAAATGATGGGTTTGTACATGCTTCAGGTGGAGGGTTCTCTTGTGGGATACTGAAGAACAACAGTAGGGTAATTTGTTGGGGCGGGAGCGAAATCGGAGCTGAGATTCAGAGACAATTTGGTAATCTCACCATGTTGAGCTTGGTTGCAGGGGAGTCTCATGCTTGTGGATTGGCAACAAATGGGTATTTGATTTGCAAAGGAAGCAATGCCAGCGGACAGCTCAATGCTCCTTCCCTTTTCCCATTCGAGATCTCGGGTCTGGCTCTCGGTTCGAATCACAGCTGCGGAATTCTGCGAAAAAATGGGTCCGTTATTTGCTGGGGAGGAGGAACGAAAAGATCCGAGTTATCAAGCGACGCAGCCGACGCTTCGGGATTAGTTTCATTTGAGGCCATTGAAGCTGGTTCTGGTTTCACGTGCGGGCTAACGACAAGAAATTTATCATTGGTTTGTTGGGGGCTAGGGTTTAGTTCAGGCACCGTGCTTCCGTTGGCAAAGGTGAGTCCAGGCCCATGTATTCAATCTTCATGTAGCAGTTGCGGGGTGTTTCCGAATTCAGATAGTCTTTGTGCTGGTTCTGGAAACATATGCCAATCTTGCGGGAATGAGCTTCCAATTCCGGTTCTGCTGCCACAATCGCCAGCATCAGCACCGCGGTCACAAGTTCTGCCGCCATCAGTAGCTAAAAAGAGGTTTTTCTTGGCGTTTGGTATTGTTGGTTCAGTTGGGGGAATAGTAGGCATTTGCACTATTGTCTATTGGTTGTGGAGGAGAGATTTTTGTATTTTTCTCCACAAGAAATTTGATCACTCTTTGCAACCCCCAGTTGGTGATGGTTCCAATGTGCCTCCTTCCTCCTCAAATGGCAAAAAGTCGCAGAGATTGAGGCGGCAAAGGAGCGTGACTTCATCGAAGCACATTGACAGGGCAGAGGAATTTGCCCTAATTGAGCTCTCTGCTGCCACTAACAACTTCTCATTCGAAAACAAGATTGGTGGTGGGAGTTTTGGAACGGTGTACAAAGGCAAACTTCCTGATGGTCGCGAAGTGGCCATCAAGAGGAGTGAGATAGGGGCGACAACCAAGAAATTCCAAGAAAAAGAAATCGAGTTTGATTCGGAACTAGCATCCTTATCGCGCCTCCATCACAAGCACTTGGTGGAACTTGTGGGATTTTGCAAAGAAAACGACGAGAGGCTTTTGGTATACGAGCATATGAGCAATGGGTCACTATACGAACATCTCAAGGAAAATGACAGAGAGGGCTGCAACATTTTGAACTGTTGGAAAATGAGGATCAAAATCGCGCTGGAAACAGCCAGGGGAATCGAGTACCTCCACAACTATGCAGTACCACCCATTATCCATAGAGACATTAAGTCCTCCAACATACTTCTTGATGCGAATTGGACTGCAAAAGTGTCGGATTTTGGGTTTTCATTAATGGGTCCAGAGTCCGATACAAATTCCATGTCAACAAAGGCGATTGGGACAATTGGGTATATCGATCCCGAGTACTATGTGCTGAACATTCTGACAGTAAAGAGCGATGTTTATGGACTGGGAGTGGTACTCTTGGAGCTTCTAACGGGGAAGCAGGCCATGTTTAAGATTGAGGGGTTAGATCCTATGAGAGTAGTGGAATATGCAGGGCCACAAATAGCAGCGGGTGAGCTGCAGAGTGTGTTGGATAAGAGGGTGGGTGTCCTAAACGCGAATGAGGCCGAGGCGGTGGAGGTGGTGGCTTACACTGCTTTGAAATGTGTTAACTTGGAGGGCAACGAGAGACCCTCCATAACTGACGTTGTGGTTAATTTAGAGAGAGCAATGGCTCTTTGTGAGGGTGGCATTTCTAGTACCAAATTTTTTGTATAGCTTCCCAGCGAAAATTTCATCCCCAAAGAATGAATCAAGGGAATTCTTTGATTCGCTTCCCTTCCTTTGTTGTTCATTTTTTGGACTGGAGATGGTGTTGTTGCCTTGGTGCTGCGCATGGTGCCGTGACCCCAAACCGGTGCCGTTTGGCACAATGGAGCAATCCCAATTCTGGGGGCTTAAGCCTTGTTAGGCTTAGTTAAACAGAATAATGATTTATTCATTCATTGTGGGCTCATTCGGATCTGACTAAGATTATTCAAATTGCTCTTATTCTTAAAATATTTTTTTATGAATTTCTACAACAACAAAAAAATTTGTTAAACCGATGTCGATAAGGACTTCTTTAAAACTCGTAGAGCTAAACACTCAATTTTATATAGGAGTAGACCGAGCATCTTGTGATTGATTTAGTTTTGTTTTTCTCCCTCCCGTTCCCAACTCCCCACGTTTGCTTGCACATTTCTTATCATTTTCTCTGAGAGATAGGAGAGTAGCCTTTTATTTCAAAGATTCCAACCTAAGAAAATGAGTGAAGGGGATACAGACACAGGTGAGAATCTATTGAATTGAGCATTGCGCCAAATTATTATTTTTTCCCTGGGGCCAAAACTACAGTCTGGGTGCATTTGCTCATGAAAATTTAGGGTTTACAACATCAAATTACCGATCTGGGATAAAGTTGAAACTCAAAAGCAGTTACGGAAGAATTGGTTTCGTCTCGGTGACTGTTTTTTTTAATCAGTCTTGCTGACTCTATCGATATGTTCTTTCAGTTCGGATACATAGCACCGGGTGGTTCGTTTTAGTGTTCTTAGGTGTTTCATAATTGATTAGGATTCATCACATCAGACCATGACAACAAATAGGTAACCCAAACTCATGTGTTCGACTCATGTTGCTAACAAAAAACACTCGACACTATATTAGTGGTTTGTCTGGTCATTAAGATTAGACTGTTGTATTAGTCGAGGTGTACGTACTCGATTATTAGTAATAATGACGGAATCCGTCTCGTCCCAACTCCCAATTTCATTGTGACAACCTGCCCTACAAATACTCAATTCAATTCCTTTAAAGACAATTTTGTCGCAGATGTCCTAGGTATTAGGAAATTGTTGGAGTTGGTTGAACACAATGGTCCACGCCTAATTAATGAAAACAGAAACAGAAAGATGGGTTTTGCATAATTTTACTAATAGATACAGGCTGGTGGATCAAGAAAAATAATCTTGCTCAGTGCAGGATTCAGGCATTTTGATAATGCTCTTTATCCGGATCAGGATAGAGACAGAAAAAAGAGCATGTGATGAGAACCATAATTGGTTGTGATACGGAAATTTTAGACACAATAATTGGATTTAAGTCAAGATCGGGTGCCTTACTTTAAAGGGTGATGGAGACCCGGGTCTGCTCCCCTCTGTCCCGAAAATTTTAGTGTTTTTGTGCCGAGGGTTTTCCCACCGTTGGATTGTATGATTTTTTTTTTTTTTTTTCATGTTTTAAATCCAACGGGTGGAAAATCCCCCGGCACAGAGATTTTTGACACAAAAAACCCTATCTCGATGGAGACCACACCCACCCGTACCGAATTGTGCCAATTGATTGTCATAACAAACAAATAAGATATTCTAAACGAAGATGATGATGCTTTTACTAATGCCAAAATTTCTCAGTGTTTAAGAGCCTCGTAGTATCCACATGGTACAAAGTCTTGTGTAATTATATGCATTAAAATTTTGATAGTACGAAAAGTGGTTACCGCATTATATGGCAAGATATTATTAAGAACATAGCAATATCCCTAAGTCAAGCTCAAAGAAGGAGCGATTATGCGCCTACGCTTATACTGAACTTGATCCCGTCAACAACGAATTATTATTTAGTGGTCCTGGGGCATGATCACGCATCGCCTCAAGACCCTTAATCATCGCACACTTTTGTAGAGTCCATAAAATTAATCACGAGCTTAACAAAATTGTGTGGTGATTTAAGGGCCCTGAAGAAGTAAGTGGTTTGGAGCAGGATAAGAGAGATTGCGGGACAGAAGATCGAAAAAACTCTTATTCGCATTGTTAGATTTTTTTTGGGAGGGTTTCCACCTAAAATTAATTGACAATAGGTGAAGTAGCCTCTAAATTTTATTAACCAAGTTTGGGTGGCTTAAATAGATGATGTCCACGAGCTGAGCGATTGACTCGGGCAACAGAGATGATAGAGACTTTCCCACGAGAGGTGAGGCCACCCAATACCTAGTTCTGATATCATGTTAAAATAAAACGGAGATGGAAAAATGTTTAACATGATATCAGAACTAAGTTTTGGAAGGTCTCACCTCTCGTGGGAAAGTCTTTGTCATCTCAATCGCTCGAGTCAATTAGTCAGCTTCAGGTTTGTCACCTCCACGTGCATCTGGGTTGCACGTGAGGGAGAGTGTTAGACTTGTCCTACTGTAGATACCCCAATCTGGATCTCGAAGGTTCTTTAAATATCTCGATGATGAAATAAAGAAAACGATACCTTCAAGAGTTTTGATAAGGGATTCCCTTGAACTAAAAAGCCCAGAACAAACCAAGGGCCTAGGACTGGACCCTTGTGTCGTATGGCACATCTCTACACTGCACGGCATACTAGATTTCATTATGCCGCATGAGGTCATGAGGTCAACTGCACGGCATTTTGGATAAAGTTCTGACTTGCTCAGCTAGCTGTCGGTCACGCCCACTTGAGTCACAGCTACAAGTTAGCTCAGTCGAAAAGGCACTTCTGACCCGCCCAGAAAACACCTCCACCATTTGAATTTCAAAATCTTTTACTTTTGCCTATAAATACAATCCTCTGCTCAAGAGAAAAGGGTCTTGAATTCTCTTTCTCTCTCATCATACTTTCACACCCACTACTCACTCCTAAGCCTTGAGAAAGTTCTTCTAAAAACATTCTCAAGGTTCTTTCTTTCTTTCTCAAAATCCTCTATTTTTCTCCTCATCATTGAAGTGAGTTCTCTTACTCAATTTAAGGTCCCAACTACCCAGTACCCATCTATTAAACCGCACTCACAGCCTTCTTTTCTCAACCGGTTTCATCTGCACTCATCTGTAACCGTCCATCCCCATCCAAACTCAAGATCAAAGGTACAAACTAGTTTCCTTGGGGTAGGCCTTGTTTTTATCCCTAAGGGAACCTTCCTGTAATCAAGAGCAACCCTATTTTGGCTGGATCTTGGCTTAAAACTATTTTCAAAAGCAAAAATGAGTCTCTGTGTTGAGTACACTACACAGCGTGGCGCTTTCATGCGTCACACGGTGTAGTATACTCCGACGCACGGCATTTTATATAACTATTGTTTTCATGTCCAAGCTGTCTGGATTGTAACTATCCTCTTTCAGGCCTGTTTTATGGCTGAAATATCTGTTTTATGGCTGAAATATCAGGTGTTGGTGTTTTCAAAATAAGACCATATCTACAAGTCATGCTTGGTGTAAGAAACAAAGTTTCTTCGATTATTTCGAGTTATCAAAAGTATAAAAGATGATTTTCATGGCTTGAAAGAGTGGTGTTTTCAGAATGGTCCACCGGTAAAAACATTGTCTGATATCAGTTGGAAACCCCGTGCGCTCTACTCAAGATGCTAGGCGGTATTCTAAAACTTTATAATGGCCTGAGAATAAAATAGTACCCCGCACGGCATACTATAAAACCGTGCGCGGTATTATAATATGCCGTGCAGAAGGATACTAAAACCCAGACAATTTCCGTTGAAAACTTCTTTCATTATGCATCATCTGTATCATTTCACACTATACAGTTAGCACCACTCGCACGTCGACGTGATATATTTCCTATCTCCCTTTCCCTTTTACTTGTTTATTAAAGAGTTTGATTTTTCAAAAGATATTCTAAATTCCCTTTTGAGAGAGTTTAATAGAGACCGGTTTTACCGAGCGAGTGAGATGCATTTTCTTTAACAAAACCTTCTACATTCGTAACGTGGCTTTCGGACCCAAAATTTCAATGTTTTGGTTAGATCAAAAGCCTTTTTCTCCCAAACAAACTCTCGGTTTCTCAGATCATCCATCTCAAAAATCCGAATGGCGCACCGGTCGGGGAGCCCACACCTACATCGCTCATTTCAGCCACCCAAACTTGGTTAATATATTATAGAGGCTACTCCACCTATTGCCTATTGATTTTAGGTTGGAACCCTCCAAGAAATCTAACACGCACTCTCTTCTTTTCTCTCTCTCCAAAATCCTGGCCGTTGAAAACACAATTGGATGGCTCGAATGCACACTCGAGTACCACATGAACTATACCCTATTTGCACCCAAAAACTTCTCGCATAGTAGATGGAACCTCTCCATTCTGTTCTGGAAATGAAAACGACGCAATAAATCCTATCCAATCCTCTCAAGAATCCAGACCATAGATTTTGTGGAACGAAACATTCTGTACACTCGAGACTTACACACACAATTACACACTCGTAAATGTTGTGGACTCCACATACATTGTAATTAAGCGATACACAACCAAACAACCGCATGGAACAATCACTGTAGGCAAACCTGTTGGGATTTTTAGTCCCTTGCCACAAAATTAAACAAGCACAATCAAAAAACAAACACCACATAACTTATGTGATTCAATCTCAATACCTACTCCACAAGAAAAAAAAAAAACAAAAAAGAGAGATTCTAATATATTGATTGAGTACAACAAGATAGACACGCTCACTAATATATATATTTTTTCCTCTCTCCCTAACTCTCATACTACTGTATATTTTTTTATCTCTTGCTCTCACCAATTATGTATATATTCCCACACCAAAACAAGACACATATATATAGAGTCAGAGACTCTGACAGCCGTTGAGAAGGAAACCAAAAATATTGGCCCGTTACTTTGGTAGCTTATGTTATTCTCCTTTTCAAAAAATTTAGACTTGGTCTCCAACCTTGACAAGGATTCCTTCTTAATGGAAATCATTTCCAAATCAAACACCACCCTCAGTGGATTCCCATGCCAATAGAAATTTCTTTCTGCCCAATTATTCGCATAGGAAAATTATCCAACGTGGGTGAAGCACAACAAAACCGATGACAACTTCAAACAAATTTGAATACAGTATGCTCAAGGGATTTGTATTTTTCTCCCTTATGATTATGCTGGGGAGTGAACTGAAACAAGAGCACAGCTCCAACCATTTGCAAAACAGGCTATATACAAAATCCAAGTGGAAGGTGTAGGCACAGAACTTCGCTACAAATGGTAACAGCAGCTCTGAAAGCCAAACAAAATAAACTGACGACAACGATTATTTTGGAAACAGAACACTATGATACACAACTATAAGATTAACGCACACAAGCTCAAACAAACTCAAAGCGCATGAGAAGCCTCACAGAGTTATACTTCTCTCCCTTGTTGTCACAGAGGGGGACCGCGCGGATCCCTTCCCTCAATTCGGAGACAGGCAAACAAATTTGGCCAGCAAAATCATCCTTCTCAGACATATCGTATTCATGTACTTCAATCCGAAGTATTGCCAGTTCAGGAACAGTTAATGGGAATGTGAACTCTTCGTTCCAAACAGGGGTCCAATTGTCCTCTTTTTTCTTTGTTTTCTTCATTACCTCATCAGCAGGGACCCCAGCAATGCCGACCTGCTTGATAAGGTCAGTCAAAATACATGCAACAAAGGTTTTGAGTGAGCTATATGCTCTACCTTTCTACAGGTGAGTTTGGCTTCTAAATACACAAAAAGATAGATATCAATCTCTTAAACTTTAGTAAGTATTTCACCATAACTTTCTTAGCTATATTACAGCTTTATGGCATTTACTTCTACATATGTACCATTTGTTTGCAGTACACACCTAAAGTTTGAGTAACAATTTGTAAATTAGGTAGCAGCAATCATTCAAGTTGCCAATTGAGATAGTGGGCAACGAACCAGCTCAATAGTAGTCCAGAAATTCAGATTGCCACCGTAAAACATTACAAGCTGAACTTACTCTTGCTGAGTGTTACCAACTAAATGTTAAACCATGTAGCGTTGGGAATCATTTCGTTGAGGAACGGAGTAAAAATAAATCCTGAAGGCTATGACGTACCCTAGTGTAGAAATCGGGCGGTGAGTACAAATCAAAGTGCGTTTGTTTAAAATCCAAGTGCCACCCATCACCCATGTAGACTTTCACCTGCGCGTCACATACCATATTTTAGAATACTATAGATATGGAAGGGAACTATATGAGCTTTAGTGGTGTATCACCTTTAACGTTTTCTTCACTGGCAACTCTACTTTAGGATTAAACACCTCATTATTTGGTTCCCTTTCCATCAAAAAATCAGGCTTCTTCACAAAACCACACTCCCCATTTGATCTAAACATTCCTTGCATCAACCACAGAGCTCTACCATATCCCTGCAATTGAAGCAGAGCTGTGACTCACTTCATCTATATGAGAAAACACATAGCAATAGTGTGTTTTAATTTTCGAAAGTTCATACTGATGTCAAATAATGTCTTGCTACACACCATGATCATAGTATAGCAAAGCAACAGTGGTAGTCCACCATCAACAGAGAGGTCCAAGAAAGGCACCTACATTACCATAACTAGAAGAGAGTGGTTCAAAGCAGTTCTCACTGTTCTCTTTTGAGCTAATAACTTACGTTCCTATTTCACGAATGTGGCTATGCATCATAGATTCTTGAAATATTATCTCATTTATTCTTCTAAACTTTAATTTCCAACAACTGACTTCACAGGACTAGTCATCAGTACACTGGACTAGTCATTGCTGTACAATTTACCCTTCCCTCTACCTATCTGTTGCATAATGTCAGCCAAGACCTGGTTCAAAGGACTAGTTACCTCAACACAACTTACTCCTCCAATTACCTATCTGTTGCATGATGTCAGCCATGACCTGGTTCAAAGTTTCATATCGTGCTTGGAGGGTTAAAATTGAATTCCCCGTGTCACCTGAGACTCAACAATGATGATAAGATGGAGATGTCGCGAGTGTTGAACATGCAGTGGAGGTCAACATCGAATGCGTACACATATTAGATTCCTTTTCTGGCAGTAGAACTTACGGACATGGAGATACTAAAAGCATTGAGCTAAAAAGGAAAAGAAACTAAGAAACTAAGACTCATAAATATAAGTAGAGCATGGTTCGTGTTGGAAATTGCAAGTAATAACACAGAATCAACCTGCATATTAAATGCAACCATTTGAGCTCCATGCATCCAACCGATTTGAGGCTTATAATTGGAGGAGTTGAACCGAGTACCTTTAGGGTACACTCTCAGAATATTCTTCTGCGTGAACCTACGTCACGAAGAGCATCCAATGAAGTTGGTCAGTAGAAATTGATGGTCAAATAAAAGAATAACTAGAATCACCGTTCAGGTACACATAATGGCAAATCATATAGATGAATCTAATTAGTATCTATCTACCTTACAACATCCACTCCATGTGCTTCAGCAGCCTTTTCAAGCGCTTGTTCGCTCAAACTAAGGCGTCTGGGTTTATCAATTTCAATTTTTAGAGCCTCCTTTAAGCCCCCTTTAGGTTTTCCAGCACGAATAGCAATTAGTCGCTTGTATACAGGTGGTTCAGATGCAAGTAAACTTTTATCACAGTCGTCATTATCTTCATCATCCAGATTTTGGTCACTCTTATCATTGTCACTCTGCAAACAAAGAGAAAGCTTCAATAAGCAAATATCTCAAGCCATTAGTGTTGGGTAAAATTTGGCAGTGAGCCAAGGCACACCACATTTCATATGAAGCTCACCTTGTCATGTTCTTGATCAGCTGTTAGGTTTGATAGTTCCTTTCCCCAGGGATTTTCATCGGAATCCTTTTCCTTTTGTGAATTACTTACCTTGAAACTTTGAGCTTCAAGGTACTCTTTTGGAGGTTTTGTTGAAACTAAAATGCGATACTTCAAGTCCTCTGGCGAGGGGAATTCTGTCAGCTCCGATTCAGGGTGAAACAACATCTTTCCAAATGTTTGTGTGAGCATCTACAGGTAAAAATAAGCAATCAACAAAAATGGAGATAAAAATTTACACAAATATGAATGGAGAACACCAAGAAATTAACAAAGCAAAATCACCTGAGCTACTTTGGATTGAAGATCCGGTGTGAGATGGTCTTCCAGGGTTATTATGACAGGATATGGAGAAGCAGAAAAAGCATGCTCTTTGATCGATTTCAAACATGTTATGAGTTCCACAGGAGTTGTCAGGGTCCTATACTCATGAAAGTAGAAGTTCAATGATACAAGCAAGATATATCATTTTCCACGAACCATAAATATGGACATGCAACCCCTTCACTTGAAAATGGACACATGAGGCACCAGAACACTGCAGTGTGCATTGCTGGCTAAGCAATATGATTAAATCTTTTTCCACACATGTAGCTATACAAGCCAAAAATTCTAGGATACCAGTCTCAGGATATTTGCACTAGGACCTAGGTACAATAAAAAACGTTGAGAACATTACGCCACAACCAAAGGCTTGGAGGTCAAGGTTTTAGCCATACCTTCCATGAAGAACATGCACATCATCTTTCGTGGAATTGGGCCATATATCAAGCTCTATCACCCTTACACCTCTTTTCAATGCCTTTATGACTGGAACATCACTGCAAGCACTGCTGAGCTGGTTCCCGGTCAAATAAGAATTGTGCCCTGTGTAGATAAAGTAATGGGACAATGGAGCGCTCATGTCATGGTGAACCTGAAATAGTTAACACATTGATTGTTAACCACTGCAAAAATAATTGCATTCTGTTTATTTTGTTGCCAGTAAACAAGGCCACAAAGATGGTACTCCAAAGAACACCAGGTAAAATTGAAACATGAAGAAGCCATTGTTGGGTAACTTGAAATATAGTTGGGCAGTTTGTCTTACTTTCTCATTAACTTAAGCGGTTGTTATAATCAGTGTACAAACATGGTTCTGGAGGTTTTATTCTATGTCCTCCTTATCTCAAGCCTTGAATGCAGTTGTGCACCCGTTTCGAGTGTTTGCTTGTTCGTTGGTTGCCTCTCAAGTGAGAGACGGGGCCGCAAAAGAGGGAGTGTTACATAGCCTATAAAATTTGTCACATATTTCCTAACAGCTTAAGCTTCTGGGACTATGGATGATCTAATACCCATGATCACCGAAATGGGTTTTTTTTTTTTTAAATCCCCTTAACCTGATTGTGCTGATATTATGACTATCAGATTATGACAATTGTAATCAGCTTCAGTAGAAAAATTACATCAAATCATATCACCAAAGTGACTTGCAAATCACTTAATAAGTCAAATGGGTATCGCAATTTTGCCAGGTCATCAGCCATTGGCGCTTCCAGTTCTACTGGTAGGGGGAAAAAAAGGGGTGCAGAATTCATAGGTGTTCATTGGCCTGAAGTACACCAAAAATAAATCCATAAAAAATCTAACAAATCCGAAGCCCCCAAAACATGTCTACTTCTGTCCACATCGAACCAGTACAAAATCTCCATTTCTACCAGTTCTATCCACTTGCGGAAACAGATCAAATCTATTTCTCCCATAATTTCCTTTCCCCTTTATAAGACCAGGCCAAACTCCAACTAGTTCCTTGTTTGGTTGCCCAGTAATAGCAAAAATCAGATGCACACGGAAAATCCCTACACTACTTTCCAAATTCACACTACTTGAAAGCAAGGAAACGTAATTAAACAAAAAAAAAAAAAACATATTGGTATACCTGAGAGCCGATTGGGGGGTTGAGATCGGGAGAGAAGAGGAACTGGTGGAAATCCTCGAGAGTGAGAGTGCTTCTGGTGAACTTGGCGATGTGGTGTCGCTTTCGGAGGATCTGCTCCAGTATGCGGTCGGCGTCGGCGACCGTAGCTCCGGCCTCCCCCTGGAACTCCACCAGGAACCGCCGCAGATGCCCCGCCGTCATTTGGGGCGCGCCCTCCGAGTAGGTCTTGAACGCCTCCTTGACGTCCGGCGGCGGCTCCGCCTCCGCGATCCTGAATCTCCGAGTGAAGCACACGCATATCCTGTACGTACTCCCCATTCTCTCTCTCTCTCTCTAAAAAATCCGAGGGTTAGCAGAGCTCGGGCCCTTTGCTTACATTGTTTTCGTCAAATACATAAGACATACTGTCGTGAACATAACGTGCATATGTATATTATGTATATATAATATAGTAGGAGTATAGTGTGTAACGCTCTCTCTCTCTCTCTCTCTCTCTCTCTCTCTCTCTCTCCCTGCACTTGCGTGGGTTCTGCCGCTCGACGCAACTTTGTTCCCGCCTGTTTTTTACCATTAGGACAGGGATTAGGAATAATCAAGTGTTATGAAAAAGACCGTACAACCAACTCCTTTAATTAATTACTGATGCTCATCTCAGTACAACTGCCAGCTGGCCCACGCCCATGTGGATTTCTGTTTTGAGTCAATTTGAGTTTGGTCTTTGCCCTTTGGACTGTTTGGATACGACTCGAGCTAATCCATCCTAGGCATGTGAATCATGTGATAAACGTAGTGAGACATTGTTTGGGGAAAAAAAAACAAATTTAACCTTTTTGTGTAAGAGAAGACGACAAAGAAATTTGACTCTATTTTGAGACTTTTCTAGGTTACCCATGTGTACTTAGGCCCCGTTCCAGAACGGATTTAAGTTCTTATTTTTTGTCTAATAAGAAGGGTTGTTCTACAAAAGATTGAACAATTATTTATTTTTTGAGAAGACAATTTCAAGCTCAAAAGTCATGTGCTTACGCAAATAATTTTCCTATCAATATGGATCTTATTTGATAGATCTCATTGAGATCTTTAATATGGCGTAAAAAAAATTGAAAAATTATTTCTCATTTACGTTGTTTTTGAGTTTGAAAATGTGAAATAAGCTACTTATTGGATTTTGTGGAACAAATCTTCTTATTTTTCTTTGAGAAGTGGCAAAATAAGTACTTATTTTTTAAGAAGGTTTCTGGAGCGGAGCCCTACTTACCCTTTTTCCTGTTTTGGGTTCACACTTTCACACACACACGGCCTGTTTGGCTGCTTAAGACCTCGCATGAGCCCTTCCCCAATTACAACTAGTGGCCCCACTCTTTTTCTTGTGTTTGGAAGAGGAAAAAACTTCCCCGTTTTCTTCGCCGACGCCGGGATTGCTACTTCCCCTCCACCCGGATTTGTAACGATACGGGGCACCCCTCGTTGGATATGCGGCTTGGTTGAAAGACTGTGTTACTCTTTTGTTCTGGTTTTGGCGATAGGTTTTGCTCAGTTTCATTCATTCCACAAAGGCATATCTAAAGAGAGAGAAGATAAATTGATTTATTTTTATCCAATTTTCTTTGATAAATACGTGTTTATTTTAATTTTAATTAAATTAACCTATATTACCCATTAAATTAATAAACTATGGGCAATAAAATCATTTCACAATTTATCTCATCATATCCACCCTCCAAACCCCTCTTCTAAAAAAATCATCCAACCACTGGATTACAAATTTATCATTCTCAAGAGGTCGATTCACCCTCCTTACATATCCTCTCTCCTTCTATATCTATTAATTCATCCAAAATTATATCCTCCATCTAAACGGACTGTCATTTGACATTGTCATCTCCCCATGGAGAGGAGCTCATAACTGGAAACGATGGTCAGTTAGACTCAGAGAGGCTCCCGTGGGATAAGATCTTATCCCCAATCCAACAGAAATAAATTAGTACTCCGTATAAACAAGGATTACAAAAAATGGTATTGGGAATTACTCAAGAATTTATGCATATTCTTTTTTCAATAATTCTATAACCACACCCATTTTATACATCCACACACACTAGACACATGTGGGCTCCAATACACTAGAGTGTCTAGTGTATGTGGAGCCCACAGATTTGGATGTTTGGGTGTGATTGAAGAAGGACTATTTATGATCTCTTCATTTTTCGAGGGGAGGATAGTATATTTAAGAGATTCACTTTCTTTTAGTAAATGAATTTAGATCATTCGTTTCTGTTTATGGACAGTTTTATGGACCGAGAGTTAAGCATCCTAAAATTTTTGAATTTAAAAAGAAGATGATGTAAATCTGAACCATTCATTTTCTTTCATGGACAGAAGAGCACATCCTTAAACTGTTGTGTGATTTTGTTTCCTGATTTCTGTGTTTTGGAGGACTTGGCTATGGGGAAGATGATTGGATGGAGTAAGCAAAGTGACGGCCTCTATTACATGTCACCGGATCGAATCTTACCAATTGCTTGCCATACTTCCCATCCCAATGCTACTTGGCACCATCGCCTTGGCCACCCATCACATACCTGTCTACGTCTCATCTCTAAGTCCAATTCTTCTATTTCTGTTCCTTTTGAAAATTTCGGTAATGTTTGTCCTTTGGCTAAACAGACTAGATTACAATTTCTGTCAAGTACTATTTCTTCTACCTTGCCATTTCAATTAATCCATTGTGATATTTGGGGTCCACATAGACATCAAACTTATTCTGGTGCTCGTTATTTTTTAACCATTGTGGATGACTTTACTTGTTGCACATGGATATTTCTTATGTCTCATAAATCTGATGCTTCTCCCTTACTTAAATCTTTTTTTACTTTCGTTCATAACCAATTTAACGCATATATTAAAATCTTTCGGAGTGACAATGATAGTGAATTTCTTTCTCTACAATCTTGTTTCATAACTAAAGGTGTTGAATTTCAGATCTCTTGCCTCTCCACTCCACAACAATGGTTGCTCGAGCTCTCTTTTTTCAATCTAATATGCCCATTCGTTTTTGGGGTGAGTGTGTTACCATTGCTGTTTTTTTAATCAATCGCTTGCCTACTCGGCTCCTTTCTAATATTACACCTTTTGAGCGCTTATATGGTTATCCACCCACTTATGACCATCTTCGTGTTTTTGGAAGTTTATGTTATGCGACTATTGTCAAATCTGTTTCTGAATTTGCTCTTCGTGCTAAGCGTTGCGTTTTTTTGGGCTATCCTACAGGCCAAAAAGGTTACAAATTGTTAGATTTAGATTCCCACAAATTTTTGGTAAGTAGGGATGTTCGTTTTCATGCATATCTTTCCTTATAAAAGGACATCTTCTCTTGATTTTCACCCCATTTCTGCACCTGCACCTGCACCCGACCTCAACTACACCACACCCATAACCAATTCTACTACCCAACTCACCCACGAGAAATCAACTGATTACCCAACCGATTCAATTACCCCAATTACTCCACCTATTACCAATTGGTTTTAGGTTGGAACTCTCTAAGAAATCTAACATGGTATCAGAGCTAGGTCTTGAGTGGCCTCATCTTATCAATTCATACCTCCACGTGCATGGGCTCCACGTGAGGGGTCGCCTGAGTCAAATATCTTATATCTTCAATTTGAACCTCCATGTGCATCTGGGCTGCACGTGAGGGGCAGGGTTAAACTTAATCCCACATCGCTCATCTAAGCCACCCAAATTTGGTTAATAAAATCTAGAGGTTACTACACCTATTGCCAATTGGTTTTAGGTTGGAACCCTTTAAGAAATCTAACATGGTATCAAAGTTAGATCTTGGGTGGCCTCATCTTATCAATTCATACCTCCACGTGCATGGGCTCAACGTGAGGGGTCGCCCGAGTCAAATATCTTATTTCTTCAATTCGAACCTCTACGTGCATCTGGGCTTCATGTGAGGGGGGGTGTTAAACTTTATCTTATATCGCTCATCTAAGCCACCCAAGTTTGGTTAATATATTCTAAAGGTTACTCCACTTATTGCCAATTGGTTTTAGGTTGGAACCCTCTAAGAAATCTAACATGGTATCAGAGCTAGGTCTTGAGTGGCCTCATCTTATCAATTCATACCTCCACGTGCATGGGCTCCACGTGAGGGGTCGCCTGAGTCAAATATCTTATATCTTCAATTCGAACCTCCATGTGCATCTGGGCTGCACGTGAGGGGCAGGGTTAAACTTAATCCCACATCGCTCATCTAAGCCACCCAAATTTGGTTAATAAAATCTAGAGGTTACTACACCTATTGCCAATTGGTTTTAGGTTGGAATCCTTTAAGAAATTTAACATGATATCAAAGTTAGATCTTGGGTGGCCTCATCTTATCAATTCATACCTCCACGTGCATGGGCATCTTATCAATTCATACCTCCACGTGCATGGGCTCCACGTGAGGGGTCGCCCGAGTCAAATATCTTATTTCTTCAATTCGAACCTCTACGTGCATCTGGGCTTCATGAGAGGGGGGTGTTAAACTTTATCTTATATCGCTCATCTAAGCCACCCAAGCTTGGTTAATATATTCTAAAGGTTACTCCACCTATTGCCAATTGGTTTTAGGCTGGAACCCTCTAAGAAATCTAACATGGTATCAGCATTAGGTTTTGAGTGGCCTCATCTTATCAATTCATACCTCCACATGCATGGGCTCCACGTGAGGGGTTGCCCGAGTCAAATATCTTATTTCTTCAATTCGAACCTCCATGTGCATCCGGGCTGCACGTGAGGGGGATGTTAAACTTAATCCCACATCGCTCATCTAAGCCATCCAAACTTGTTTAATAAAATGTAGAGATTACTCCACTTATTGCCAATTGATTTTAGGTTAGAATCCTCTAAGAAATCTAACACCCATCTTTCTCATTGAAAATTCGAACTCTTTCTCACCTGTAAAGATCTGCTAATGCAATTAGCCATATTTCTCATTGGAAACTCGACTCTTTCTCACCGTTTGATAGACTCCTCCATGTGAAAATTAGAAGATCAAAATCAGAACGAAGCGGGAGTCATGTGATTGTGGTTGTGCCTTCTCTTTTCGAAGCCAAAGTTGTAGTACCTTTTTTAACTATGAAGTTCTCTCTTTGTCCAAAATAAGAAGAGAGTGGGCCCAACTTGTCTTTTTGTGAAGTTTTGGCAGTCGATTCTGGCGATCCCTTGTGTGGTCTTTTCATGTAACACAAAATTTAACCGATCACGGGTTCAATTGACAATCTATAAGTTCGTTTCGTAAGCTTAGATGTGTTTAACGTCCTTGCAAAAAAACAATTTCATTGCACATCGGAATCCAGTTGAACGAATCATATTTGTCACAAGTGAAATAGACAGTGAAATTTTAACTGTGCATTTCACTTTGTGACAAAAATCATTCAACCAAGCTTTCAAAAACTCCGATCAACTTGATTTTTTGGATAAATGTTAAGAACATCAAAGCCTACTAAATGAACGGTTCGGATAATTAATTAGACTGTGATGAGTCTAATTTGGCGTCAAATGAGAAACTATCACATGAGAAGATCTTGCTCAAACAATTCCGATCAGAACCTCTATGGTACAATTTATACCGGGACAAATAGTTATCTTGATTCATTCGAAATTGGAAAGGTAAGGGAATTTATTTTTGACTTACGGAAGTCATTAAAAAGTAAGAAACCTCTCCTCTCGTTATTGACAACCAAAACTAAAATTCTATCTGTGTAAATTATAACCTCCCAAAACAAAAACTTTCAAGAAAGAGAGTGGACATTAATAAAGTGACAAATATTCTAAAATAACACCAGATCTAACGAATCGCAAATACATTTTAAGTCATAGGATCATATGACAATTTTGTAAGAACCCATTTCGCTAAAATTCTTATTTTTCTAAGTATTTATTTCTCGTTTTACGAGAGAAGTCGTTCTCTCACAATACATTATTTTTAATTAAAAACATGAATAAGTACTTATTTATCTTAACAGAACGGGGCCTAAATACGAAAATCACGAAACGTGATCTTGTAGCTGAAAATACATCGGAACAAGAGCTGAAAATGCATAAGAAAGGCCCCAAATCTTGGGATTTATGTGGGTTTTGCTCCTTGGGGGACAAGCCTTGTTTATTTTGGGGTCTCAAAATTTTTGGGCATGGTCTTTGATAAATTTTATATTTATCTATCTATCTCTATTCACTTATTACTCTCAAAAATCTCTCTCAAAATTCAAACCGAACAGAATCTTCATGTTGATTGATTTGACGTGGTGCATGAATGAGAGATGAAGTAAGGAGACACACAGACGCACGGGTGGTTGTGTAGTTTAAATACTCCTCCACACGATTCTTGGAATCCTAGGTCTGCAGGGCAAGCCAATATAGAAATGGTAACCCACCAAACACTATACAGTACCATAAAACCCATGCAGTTTATAATGCCTCAAGATTAAGTCCACCAATTTATATCGTCAGCATATCTATCTAACAGTTAAAAGTGCCAACAATTTTGATGCTTATTAGTACAAAAGGTAGGACCAGGACCAGTTTTAAGAGTCAGGTCCAGTACAGTTTTTATACTGTTCAGTCCGGTCCAGTTTTGGGCTGTTGTGGGCCCTCCAGAGCCCACATCAACGATCGGAATCGGTCATTTTGAAGAGTTCATCGAGTATGTCTTCCACGCTATAAATTAGCTTTGATCAAACATTAATAGGTACATGAACAAAACAGATTATGTCTTCAACTTAATTTTTGTCATCGCATCTTTCTCGAGTATGTCTTCCACGCTATAAATTAGTTTGATCAAACATTAATAGGTATATGAACGAAACAGATTATGTCTTCAACTTAATATTTGTCATCGCATCTTTTCTGTACAAATCTGTTTCGTTCATGCACCTATTGATTCGATCAAGCTAATTTTTTACGTAGATAACATACTCGACAAGTTCTACAAAATGAATGATTTCAATCATTATTGTGGGCCTCTCTTGGACCCAAAATAGTCCAAAACTAGATCAGACTGGACCATATAAAAACTGGACTGGACAGACTCGGATTGGTTTAATGGGTGAATACTCTAAATTCCTCATTGTTATGCGCCAGTCCAAATTTCTAGTCACTTTGGTGGCGGTGGTTGTTGTTGTTGTTATTGTTGTTGTTGTTTTGTTTTTTTTTTTTTTTTAAATTATGACTAGTTTGATACAGTTGGAATTTCGCTCGTCTGTAGTCCAAATTCTAACTTCTCTGCAGTTCAGTTTTGGACTGCAAAAGTGCAGTCTAAATGATCGCAACTGTTGGATGGTATTTTTAATGGTCCAAATTTATTTTTAAATCTTTACCGGTAAAACCGGTAAAAATATACTTTTACCGGTAAAAATTTCAACAAATCTGAATCATTGATTATCAAGATAAACAGTTCAGATTGAACCGCACACGCTTCTCTACAGTTGACTGCAGAGAAGTCAGATCCATACAGTTAAACACTCTCTTTGACGTTGGTAGCACGTGATGAGACCTTAACTTCGACCCAAATGTAGTTGAATCCCATGCAAATAACTATGTGATGCTGACGACTGTTTCCTAACGGATATATAGGGTACCCCGTAAGGTAAAAGGAGACAAATCGCTAAAGCATTAGAAGTATGCGATAACTAGGCATTGGTATCACTAAAAACGTACAAGACGACTTTGTGGATTAATTGGCCTTGAACTGGAACAAGACCAAATTATTAGTTGCTGTTGCGACAGTTTAGAACATTATTCCACATCTATCATCAAATGCCAAGTTCCCGTGGGACACGAAAATGCAAGTACGGATCCCAATATGCAAATCAAAGGTTAAACGCGGCTCCATCAAACCGACGCCCCTAGAGCGCACCCAACAAACTGGGTTTTTCTGGGCAGGACAGAAGTCACAGAACAATGAAGGCATCAAACAACTGGGCTTTATGGGGCAAAAAACCACCTCCTACAACACAAACAATGGTGCTACAACGACGAACTCCGAATAAAAGATCAATCGAGGAGCTAACACCAGCACGAAAAAGGACTGACGTTGCTGTAATTACTAGAAACAAGGTGTGTATAAGTTGACTTGAGTTATCAAAAAGGAAAATACCCGAAACTATGGTACTCATAGGTCTAAACACAACCGGAGATTTCCTAGTCCAATGAACTCTTTCTAACTCTATGGAGTATGCAATTTTCAATTGAAAGAAGAAATGGGCAACGAGTTCCTTTCCGAACAATACTTCCATGTTAAAGCCAATTTCTTCGGCGGATTGCCTCCCATTGCTACAAGACATTCTAACACAACAAAAATCCACACAATTCTAACCAAAAGTTAGAGGGAACTAGCAACACCACTAGAGTCTAGAGCAATCTAATGAAAAATTAGCAGTAACTGGATGCATAACATAAACAGAACCTAAAACGCGTGAACAATTGATAACTGGAAAGAGGCATCAACGAAAAACATATACTGACAAAACTGGGAGTGCCATTTCTAATTGAAGATCATAACGCACAAGCTTGACTCTTTCGCACAAATCCATCAACTTCGATATTTACCAGCATCTGTTGATATACTTGTGCAACACAAAGTAGCTCCAAAAAAGCAGTTCAACATAAATAGTTTACAACAGAAGATTAAACCTATGACTGGCGATTAAATCAATCCATTAACCTTGAAAACATGTATCCTGTAAAGCTATAACATGGAGAGACAATCCAATTCATTATTATCAGGGTAATTCAAGACCCAACATGACAACAAAGAAAACCAAATTGCTATTATTGGCTAACATAATAGCCCAAGAGGAATCTTAGGACCCTCACCTACAACAGGCAATTGAGAGCAAATCACTCCGACCGGTTCGCGTACCTCTCGACCTTATCATCATTGAGGTTTATCCCCACCATGGCCTCCCCCAAACCACAGCTCACCTCCGCAAGTACATCAGGATCACTGTAGTGAGTAACAGCCTGAACAATGGCACGTGCCCGCCTTGCTGGGTCACCGCTCTTGAACACACCCGATCCGACAAAAACCCCGTCACACCCCAGCTGCATCATCAATGCCGCATCGGCCGGGGTAGCAACTCCACCAGCCGCGAAGTGGACCACCGGAAGCCTCCCCAGCTGCTTCGTCTGCATAACCAAGTCATACGGAGCTGCAATTTTTTTGGCAAAGGTGAAGACCTCGTCGTCATCCATGTTGCGAAGCACACGAATATCGCCCATCACAGAGCGCACATGGCGGACCGCCTCGATTATGTTGCCGGTACCTGTTGGGATTAGTAATACAGCAACTAGTATTCATATTATACGTTCCAAAACTAGTAAACAAACCAAAAAAAATTAGACATGAAAACCAAATTCAACACAAGACCATATCAAATGTGAATCCGATAGAGAGTACTAGAATAATATACCTATGACCGTCCTAAAAGCTAAAATAAATGTTCACTCCAACTGAAGGATCAAAGTGAACCAAATATATTAGCAAGTCCTCTTTGCCCATCCAATCTCTACGGATACGGACAAGTCACGAAATACTTGTCTTCAAATATAGAAAAATAATCACAACAATCTAGTACACAGATACAATCTTGTGGATATTTGTTTCACTTGTAAAACTCCACCCTTTCTTCTCAATGACCGGATCACTATTGATAAATTCTCAAGTGTAACATTCAATCCCCCACAATATAATAGCAGTCATTCAAATAAATCCTTCAATTAACTCTTGTGGGCATTAGCTAGTGCATGTCCTGTATAACAAACAAATCTATCTTTCGTGCTAAAATAGCTAAAAGGACACTCGTGTGTATCATCCAAATTTGTTATGCTACCAATGGGTACTTGATCAAGGAACAAATTTTTAAGAAAAAAATTCCAATACATATTTTGAGTCTTTGACATACTTTCACATAAATCTAGACAATTCTCATCTATTCCAACGCACCAAATACAAACAAGTGCTTATTCAGAGTTCAACTCCCTTCTCCCCCGCAAGGCCGGCCCGGCCCTGCCCAAGGCCAATTCATAATAGGGGGCCTATTTACTGTTAACAAAAAATTTGAAGGAATAATTTGTTACTATTTTTTTTTTTTTGCTAGTTATTAGGAATTATCAATTATGTAAATACTGTTATTCTTTGTGAAATTCTTGTGTATAAAATGTCTTGAGAAAATTTAAACTTACAAATATGAGAACAAATTTATAGGGAAATGCATTTTAACTTCACGTTTTTTATAATCGTGAGTAGCAAAAAGGGAGGCTGCAAGGTTTTGATCCTGCGTTGAACATTTGGAAACCACACAAAACTACTACCGCTGCAACATGCACAACGAGCTAGAATAACTAGAATATGACCTAGAAAATACTATATAGCAGGTACATTAAAAATGGGGCCCCAAGGCCACAAATTGGAACTTGGGCCTTGCCCTAGGGTTGGGCCTGCTCCCCCGTCACCATAAATTACAGGAGTACAGTATATTACATAATGATTTTGCTAGTTTAACATAGCACACACCAAATCTATCCAAACTTTATACGTAGTTATCATTTCCCATCTCTATATTACCCAAAAAGCTTGATTTTTGTTCACTTTTGTTTCCAGAACCACCCTATCTCTGAGCACGGTTTTCAATAAGTTTTCTCTACAATTACTACTCACTTATTATCATCCAAAAAACTCCACATCAAAATCTAAACCATTTGGCTTTTTAAACCTATTGGGTCTACTTTTTGTTGGTGGGTTTTCCCCAAGAAGTTTGTCCATAACTTAAAAACTTTAGACAAGTTCTTCCCGCTAAATGGATTTTTAGTTGATGTTATGAGAAGGATGACGTGTCTTGTAATTCGTATTATTTGGCTTTAGCCCATTTTATAATTCGTATTATTTGGCTTTAGCCCATTTTATCTGTTTAGACAATACAATAAGGATGATGCTATGGTGTCCCCGGTCATTTTGGGGACACCGTAATTTTTGTCATAACAGAACCATTACAAGCATAACAAAAATCATTACAAGTATAATAGAACCATAACATGGCATAACCAAGGCATAACCAAAAATCAAACAAGGCATAACCAACCAAGTTATGCTTGTTATGGTTTTGGTTATACTTATAATGGTTTTGGTTATGCTTGTAATGAATTTGGTTATACTTATAATGGTTTTGTTATGCCAAAAATTACGGTGTTCCCAAAATGACCGGGGACACCAAAGTCGTTCCCATACAATAAACCCAACCTTAATAAGAAAATTAACGTTAAAAAACAAAAGGTGTCTTTTTACACATGCCAAACACAAACTGTACCAGATAACATTGAAATTACTGTACTTAAATAGTACTAAAAATAAAATGAATGAAGTAGCAACAAATTTCTACTTTTCGTTAATTTAAAATCAAAGACATTACCTGCCTCCCCCTTGGTGCGAATCATGGCGGCGCCCTCTCTGACACGTCGGAGAGCCTCCCCAAGATTCCTACACCCACAAACAAACGGAATCCGAAAATTATGCTTGTTGATGTGATTCTCATCATCGGCGAGCGTCAAGACCTCGCTCTCGTCCACGTAATCGATCCCCAGGGCCTCGAGGATTTGGGCCTCGACGAAGTGTCCGATCCGGGCCTTGGCCATGACGGGTATGGTGACGGCCTGCTTGATCTCCTTGATGAGCTGCGGGTCGCTCATCCTGGCCACGCCGCCCTGGGCCCGGATGTCGGCCGGGACACGCTCCAGGGCCATGACGGCGCAGGCCCCGGCCTCCTCGGCGATCCGGGCCTGCTCGGCGTTGACGACGTCCATGATGACCCCGCCGCGGAGCATCTGGGCCAGGCCCACCTTGACGGAGAAGGGGGATTTTTTTGAGGTGGCGGTCTCGGTGAGTGCGCCGTTCCCGTAGACCGTTACGACACCGCTTGCATCCATGGTTGTGGAGAGAGAGAGAGAGAGAGAGAGAGAGAGAGAGATTAGGCGGTAACCCTACGATGAGAGAGAGAGTGAGAGAGGAGGGATATATAAGGAAGGGGAAGGGGAAGGGGAAGGGGAAGGGGAAGGGGAAGGGATGAGGAAGAGCCTGGGTGGAGGAAGAGTCTGGGGCTGCGTGGAGGATACAAAACAATGCAAAATTGCAAATTTCTTTGACAAAATGGTAGTATTTTATTGGGCATTACTTTATCATACTAGCAACTATTTTAGTACCATTTATGGATGTAAGGGGTATTTCCCATAATAAAAATTTTATAGGTGTTTTCGACAGTGAATAAACTATTGATGGATTTATAAATAAAGTTACTGTAGCAACAATTTTTTTTATTAGTAAAAATAAGATGATAAAATGTATTATATTTTTAATATTTTTTATTAGTGAAAACACCCCGTGAGTCCTTTGCGATAGTTCACTAGATAGATTAGATGGTCAAATCTTGGTCCTTTGGGGTCCTTTCCGGGAAAAAATATGTAATAGGTTTAGAGTACTGCCAAAAACACTATTTCACTACACTTTTGTAGTAGAACTCAAGGTAAAGGGTTAAGGTCCAGTCCAGTATTTCTTCCCTTCAGTCCGGTCCAGTTTTTGGTCTTTGTGGGTCCCTCCCGGGCCTATAATAATGATCGGAATCGTTCATTTTGTAGATCTCGTCGAGAATGATATCCAAGAAAAAAATTAGCTTGATTGAACATCGATAGGTATATGAACGAAATAGATTTATACAAGAAAAATGCGATGACAAAAATTGAATTGAAACTCATAATTTTCCATTTTTTTCTTATAAAAATCTATTTCGTTCATATACCTATCGATGTTCAATCAAACTAATTTTTTTCATGCATATCATTCTCGACGAGATCTACAAAATGAACGATTCCGATCATTATTATAGGCCCGGAAGGGGCCTACAAAGGCCCAAAACTGGACCGGACTGAAGGGAAGAAATACTCGACTGGACCTTAACCCCAAGGTAAAGTATGGGGATTTCACGTAATGTATGGTGGAAAAGTGTTTTCCATTAGTATTAAGTCCCGCTAATGACTTTTTGAGTTTATTCTTGTTTAGTTCATATTCAAAATCTAACTTTCATGAATTATTAATTCATTTCATTAGAAAGAATTGGGCCCCTTTTTTTAGCTTTATTTTGGTTATTTCAAAAAATATTTGGATAAAAAGTCTTTACTTTCCCAATTCATCTTGATGAGATCAATTAATAATTCACAAAAGTTAAATATCAAACTAACAATGCATAATTTTTTTTAAGGAAAACAAAACAAAAAAAGGTCCAAAAATGGTGGAACTCACTTTTGGAACTTACATTTCAGAACATTGTCATGTCGCAAGGGGCAGCCAGGACGGCATTGGCTGTACGATTTTTTTCTTTCCTGGTCTTAGCCGCCACCGCTTACTGCTTATTCATCAAGTATTTTTGCGAGGCATAGTACATTTGGTACAAATTTTTGTAGGGTTCAGTTCATGATCGACAATTGCATGATCGAATGACATTTTCGAACTGGGAGAAAAACAGAACAAAACCACAGTCATCGCGAGAGAAATTGAATTCGCTCACGTACTCATTGAGCTCTGCCCTAAGTTTATTTTTGTTAAAAAATGATTGATATGTAGAACATACAAAATGAACAGCTTAGAACATCGAAATAGAATTTAGACCGAACTTCATTAATTCTGTCCAATCCGATCTATATAGGATTGAGGAGGAGTTGTTTTCTATTTTATTCAACGACGCTAAGATGTTATTAGAAAAAAGTGATATTACCACCAGTTGATATATGCACAAATTATTTTAACTGAGGACACTTTGAAAGTGGGTGTTTTTGTAGACAATATATTATGGGTGATTGCAGGTGTCTCCTTCAAAAGTTAAGGTCCGAAGTTAGGCACATGCCTAGAGAAGCCAACTCGATTGTGTGCGGATACACTCGCTAAGTTCACTTTCTTTTTTTTGTCAAACGGAAATTCGCTAAGTTCACTTTTCAGTTGTAATAGCCTAGTTGTTTTTAATTATGCTCTGAACTAGTAGTATATTGACAAGCATCTCATGGATAACACGATGGGTGCGGCTCAAAGCTTATTCATTTTAATAAACCGGGACTTTGTTTTCTGGTGGGCTCCCGGCCCCCCCTCAATACTCAATTACCGGACGCCATGACGAAAGATAGATGAGAAAAAGAATGCCTAAGAGGATAAGCGCATGAATAAATAATATCCTACAACTCTTGCTATTTAATTTTATCTAAATACCAATTTAACCAAGAAAAAAAATAATGAAAAGAAAACAGCTGTTTTTTTTATAAGCAAAAAAGGAAAAAAAAAAATGGTCTTTTTGTTCTTACTACCAATACTTTGGTGACCACATCTAAATATCATGTGATGTGTTACCAGTGTATTAGTAGAGGGAATGTACCTCATCTGTTGTCATGTAGTGGATTGTATATGGTGACCAATCCGAGACGTGGCATTTGTTACTGGTCACAAAATGCCATGAACTGTGAGCTCCAAAGATGGCCAAAAACACTTCTTTTATTCTAAATCTCTGTTTATAAAAAATAAATTTTGACCCATTTTGTCCTTCCGAGAATAAAATTATGTGGCTCAGAGAGGGTGGAAAGAACACCCGCATATTTCCGATCTCTTCTGCCCTCCACACAAAAACTCTACCTGCATTGAGACACAAATTAGCTACCTCCCACATAACCCAAAAAAATAAACCAGAACTCACACAATCGAAGCGTTGAACAGAACCACACACACGATATATGAATACGAAAACAGTAAAGAAATTAACACAGAATTACGTGGTTCCCCAAAACTGGGTACGTCAACGGAAGCGAGAGGGGCTGTCGTTTTTTCTTATTGTCGCTCCGCTCTGTTCCGGCATCTAGTCTCTCTCTAGAACTTCTTAGGATCTCTTCATATTAACATATGAGTCACGAAGTTCTAACACAAAGATACGTTGCTCGCGAAAAAAATCAGATAAATCAGCAAGAAAATTAACAGAGCAAAGATCCACGCAGGGAACTGATGCTGAAATATAACAGCCACTGAAAATTATTTCACTATTGAATTACAAACAATTGAGGAAGTACAATTTTCCTTTATTGTATACGGGCCATTCGGCACGTTCTCGTTTTCAGTTCTATTCTATAATTATTCTCCATCTATACAAAATTTTGCACATCCATAATAAGTTTACTCTTTTGTTCTAACCAATTCACGATGAAAGAACTATCAGTGGGTTGGAGAGTACATGGAGGGGCAGCCGAAGGAGAAGAAGCCGACCTCTCTAGAAACTGCCGCTGCGTTAGATCAGCATAGCAAAGTAGGGATTCAGCACACACTTCCATTGCAGATGAAGGTGGGACTGGTTTGAAGTCCAACAGTTTCGAGTACTCTGTTATGAGATGAAGCATGTAATCATAAACCCGATCCATGTTTAAGTTTGCCATGTAATCCTGTGATCCTCTTCCAATTGCCTCGGCCTGTTTGAGCACAATCAGGAAGCATCAGAAATAAAACTGACTCGCTCCTTCGAAGATTCATATTGCATTATTTAAAGCCAGGAAACCTACTTAAATTGATCTTGATAAAAAGATGCAAAAAATAAAAATCTAAAACATAAAGGAACCTTAGATGCATTGGCAGCGCCTGGAAGAGAAAAAATGGGAACATTCGAGTTCCCCTTTAAAGCAAGCCTTCCCTTTCTTCTCTTCATTTATTTTTGTTCACCAACTTGATTTTGTAAGTTGACTTCAACTGATTATTTCCACTTTGGTTATCAAACTTGTTACCAATTGGGAAAAGTACCCATAAACTAAACTGTTATCGAAGTGTGAAACCAGTTGTTAACAATAAGAAGTGAGGCAAATGGTGCAGTTAAAAAGGAGGCACGGTCCAGCTGAAGTGCACTGAAAAAAAAATTGACTAAAAAAAGAAGTGCATATAAAATCACTGTGTTGAGGCATAATCGAAGTAGTAAGGGTTTTACAGAGACAAACTTCTTTTTTCATATCATTTCTACTATATTCGTTTTTTTATGAATGACGGTAACTCCTATTTTACAAGACACGTGGCTGTCATAGTAACGGCTTTCAAGTATCTAAAACAAAAACAGGGTCCCATAATCTAGTCAAGTACTGTTGTCACTATGGTCAGGTTTGCTGTTATTAGTCCAATCTAAAATCTGGATTCGGGCCATTAAAGAAGCCATAGCCGACTGTAACTAAATTCTTAGACAAGTTCATGTGGACAAGTAAATACGAAACCCGAGTGTCAAGATGAGGTAGTAAAACAGAGAAACCATACCTCAGGTAAGTTTTCATTACCCCAATCAACAGCATATTTTATAGAGCTGCATAAATTACTAGCAGCGACAGGCCAATAGTTCTTCTTGGGAAAGAGACCACGACTAAAGAAATCTTCATATTCAGGAGATATTATTAGTGGGAGAGAACCACATGAAAGAATGTATTTCAAGCTCACGGACCAAGCATATCCTTCAGCATAGATCTTATACCTACATAGTAAAATGTATTCATAAAACAGAATATCAGAAATTACATCAAAATGCAAGCAAATTTGTTCAGACTTGAAGAACTTATTTGAACATTTTGTTCTTTATAACGGAAACAGTAAACTTGTTTTCCTTTCATATATAGGAAATAGAAAAAGAATTTACACGGCTTAAATCAAAGCAGAATTAATTCAAGTTCTTTCTTGAGCCAATTGCAACAAAGACAACCCTGGAGAAATGATTTTACCCTAGACCCTAACTGTGTAACATGAGATTGCATTAGCGAAGGAAATTTACCGATGATCACACTGTTTTGACAACTTGGACTTCTCAAACCCTTCTTTTACTTCTGCCTCCCAATCCTGTAATTCAGAACCGAAAAGAAAAATCAATAACTAGTGAACCATAAATGCCATCAAATCCAATTCGGTTATTCTCAAACGGTCAAAAACAATAAAAAGTAATCAACCTGACGCATAATTTGTGCTCTCCACAACCTAGAGTGATTGCATTTTTGCAACTCTGTGCGAATAGGAGCACCAACATCAGGATTTCCTTTCCAATATGCAACAGGCCACTTGCTTCGCCAACTTCGATCTCGTGAACCTTTTTTGATGCTACTGAATTCTTCATCCCAGGGTCCTATATTTACCTCAGGCCTGAAGACAGATCAGTTATATCAATGGTCTTGTGTGAATGCAAAAAAACGTGAAGAGGAAAAACATAACAAAGCATCAGGACTATCTTCTGCTCCGCATAGTGGTGTTGGATTAAGAAAGTTGGCATAAACTAACGACCCAGAATCAAGACCTTCAAATGTGTACATGTGTTGCTGACACTTCGTATTTTCTTGTGAAAACTAGCTAGCATCATGATAAACCAGTCAATCATAGCGTTTTAACTAGGGACATTGTTAGATTTAACATATACTTTCATTTCCGCTCATGGGGCATGTTTAACAATTTTTGCAAATTAATCACTGTAAATGGTTAACCGATCATCTTTACAGCATACATGCTTTATCTACAACAGTACATATTACTACAAATTCAAAAGTATCCGACATGCAAAAACTCTAGAGGTTGTACACCAAATAACATGAATGGAGGGAAGGCAGCAAAAAATTGGAGCGAACATGAAAGAAGGGCTTCATTGGAGGCTACCATGAAAATCGTTTCCACCCTTGAGCTTCACCCAATAATAATGGGTATTTAACTACGTAAAAAGGTGGTATCTTTTTGTGAAAAATACCAGACCACTCATTCCAGGACCAACCTCAAAAACTTATTTGTGGCAAGTGGCACCAAACCTGTCAATGCTTACAACATATATGACACAAGCCAACGTGTTCAAAACATATGCACAACTTCAGTGGCTTGCTTATAAAATTGAGTCCCTCGTCCATTAGGGAACACGTATTATAAGCCTCATATTCAATTGAAAACTGGAGCAAATTTAACCAGCAACACATACAAATAGATGCTTAGATTCACACATTCCAATCCTCTTAGGAAAATCCAGATTTAAAAACACGGAAAAGGGAATTCGTTCTAACGTCTTAAATGATGGCAAACTTTTTGTTAAGTAGTATAATTTAGAGATACTTCTCTTGTTCAATCTGGTGAACAGCAATACTTTTGCTTGCGGTTCTTGTACATTTCCGATTTCATGCCTACTTAAATTGCATATGTTAGAGGGAAAAATTGTGAAGCCTCCAGTTTATAGGTAAAAGGTGCGGATTGTATTCATACCAACACTAAAACCATGAGAAATTATCACCTACTCAGTATATGCAAAGTTACTATTCAGAAAGTTTGGATTTTAAACAATTTATAATACTCGAAATAAGATTTCAAACTCTTACCAACCCCAGAAAGACCAATCAGGAAACGGGATGTCCAAGTGATTTGGGGTGGTGCAATACCGAAACAGCGGCAAGGGCATCGACTGATGCTCCTGCCTATCAATGCTGGGCTTGTCCATGCAATCAAACATCAGATCAACATCTGGAACCCTCCCAGGGTACCTCCTAAGGAGCTGCAAAATTCCCCAGACAGTGAACATCGCCCGACTCTGCACACAAGCATAGTAAAAATCCACATACAATTTCCCTTCAACAATCACCACGCGGAATGCAGCATATTTCTTGGCTTCCACCACATGGGTCAAAGATATCCTGGACTGAGCCCACGGCTCCAGGTCGCGATGTATCCATCTAAACAATTCGGGGCAATTCCTGGTTTGATGGCTCAATTGGGATTGGTTTCGTGGTGGCGCATCATCGTCGTTGGTGCCACCTCGACACGAGAGGTATGAGCATTGTATGATTTTGGAAGCCCGAGCATATCGGTTCTCTTCGTTGAAGCTCCTGGGAGGGAAAACATGCCATGGCGTGGGTTCTAAGTTGTGGCCTGCAATAGTTTTCGTCTGGGACAGAATGTTTTCCACCTGTTTGATCAAATGCCCCAATCAATTAACTCTACCCAAAAAAACAAAAGAGAACAAAAACGCTGCACACCAATTGCTTCATCAAAGCCAATTCAAACAAAACTTTCCCACCTGTTGAGTGGCATTCCTAATCAATTAGGCCTTGTTCTTCCAATTATTAGTCTGGTATTTTCTTCAGTAATATTTACTTTTCGTAATTCCGTACTTAGTTTTTGTTAAAAAATTTAAAGCAATCGTACAAAATATAAAAAAATGAACCAAAGTTTGAAAAAGTTTCGATATCAACGAGTTAGAAAAAAATAAAAGAACCAAAGGTTAAAAAAATTCAGATAGAAAAAAAAAAAAGAAGAAGAGTCAATTATTTCAAACTTTTTTCGGTTTAGTTAACCTTTTTTTTTAACTTTTGCTCATAATCTTCAGCAAAAATTTAGTGAACAAAAAAAACCAAAACAATAATCTAGCAATGACATGGCCTAACTCGATAAAAACAGATTAAAAACCACTGAACACCAATTGTTTGATCGAATGCCAAAACGAACAAAGCAAACAAAAAAAGAAGAGGGTAGGAGAGAGGGACCTCAAAGAAGAGGAGGGCAGCGAGGAAGAGGAAAACGAGGAGAGGGACGAAGCGAGAGACGAATAAGGAGGAGGAGGAGGAGGAGGAGCGACGTTGGGACCTTGAAGGCGGACCCATGGCTTGATGGAGATGATGATGATGATGGCGAATTGAGGCATTGTAGTTTGTGTATGGTAGATGGGGAGAGTTTCTATTTCTGTGTTATCGTTTCGATCGCATTCTAGGAACAGAGAGAGAGAGAGAGAGAGAGAGAGAGTTGCCAACCCCTCCTAGGTTGGAGGACCATACACCATAGTAAATGCCAACACGTGGTTACACTATTCCCTCGCCGATAACAACGTATCTTTCTATTTCGGGAAACGCCGCTGACGCTCATCAGACTATCATATCTCTCTCTCTCTCTCCCTCCCTCCCTCTCTCTCTCTCTCTCTCTCTCTCTCTGACGTTTGGCGACGTAAATGAAAGGGATGGCTTGGTTGAAAAAAGAAGAAGAAGAAGCAGAAAAGTCCATGTACGTGCCGATAAAAAAGATTAATACCATGAGATCCTTGATTAAAAAATACTCCTCCTCCATTTATGGGTCCAACTTCCAATTTTAGTAGTACTACTAGAAAAAATGATTTGGAAAATTATTATACCACTCCACATTTTTTAAATGCACTTTTAAATTTTTTTAATTTTTTGAATTTAAAGCACTAAAAAAAGACAATTGTTTAAATGTATTTATGAAAATGTGGAGTGCAAAAGTGATCCCAACTTTTTTTTTTTTTTCCATAACTGCAATGTAAAATAGTGAAAAATTAATTTTGTTTCCTGTATTACTTTTATGAATGCAATGAATTTATTATGTTTTAGTGAAAGATGATTTTTGGACTGTATTTTTTCTACTATCTTATACTCCCTCCGTCCCTTAAATATAGTCCGGTATTCCATTTTGGGCTGTCCCTAAATAAGTGTCCATTTTGTAAAGTTAGTGGGTAAAAGTTGGTGAATTGTCTATTTTGTTCCTAAAAGTAGATTCTATTTTAAAAAGTAAGTGAGTAAAAGTGTAATGATGATGGGTAAGTAGGGAAAGTAGAAGAAAAAGTTGATGTGAAAGGTATAATGATGATGTCTTTTTAATAAGTTGGAATTACGAAACAGGACACTTAAAAAGGGACGGAGGGAGTAGTGCTTAAAATTACAAACAATAAAAGTATTAAAAGACAAAAATTGAAGTACATTTATTATGTCTTGTTTGGATTCAAATTTGAGTTTTTTTGAGTTTGGTTTTTGGGGTAATGAGTGGAGAGCGAAATTAGGATAATGATTGAAGATAGGGGTAATGAGTGGAAAAAGATAGAGAAAAATAAGAGTAATGATTGAAAATAGGGGTAATGAGTGAAGAGAAAAATGAGAGTAATGATTAGAAGTATAAATAATGAGTGTTTTTTGAGTTCGAATTTTTTTTTTTCAAGTTTGAATCAAAACAAGGCATTTAGAAAGTGAAGTGTAGAAATTATTGTCCTAGGTTTTATTATCAACTTTATTTTAGAAAATAATTTTTGCTCTTTCCTTTTGTCCTCTTACACTCCTTTTCTTGGGGAAATGCCCTTCATATGTGACAAGTAAATTTCATATTAGGATTGTTGATAATTTTACACTTTTAAAAAAACTAAGGAAAAGAGTGCAAGACGATAAAAAAAAAATAAGTATCACTTTATTCTTTAACTTCTTGTAGACCGTGAAAAAAGTCGAAATAAATAACTAATATTGTTGTAATTATAGTTTGGTATCATTTGACGCAATTTTAAATTCAAACCATTAGGTTAAACATATCTCATTTTTCAATGCAGATCAATTAAATGGAATAACGTTAGAGATTTGACAAGTTGTTGCCAAATTTCAAAGACAGCGATTTTATTGTTACACATAACAATTTTAGCTTATCAGTGGACGTGATTGCCCAAAAAAATCTACAAAATTAGTAACTTTGACAACCGAGTGGACTGGCTCTTATAAGCAAGGTTGCAAACTTAAAAAAAAAAAAAACAATTTGTAAGTCCAACTTCAGAATAATGTGTTCCTAACAGAACATGTTTGGACAAATTTCGAAGATTTTTTTTTACGATTGTTCTGGAGCAGCTTACACGCCCCTCGACAAATGTTGAAGTTACACGTGATGATAAGACAACATAACAAGCACTTGAATCCAACTTGTGAACAACTGAATTGAACAACTGGGGAACAAGTACGAGAGGGTGAGCAACCTGATCGCATTCGCGTACCATTCTTTTGAGTTGAAGAACGAAAGAGAATGGTTTTCTTGTTTCCCTGGACACATTGCACCAGACCATAGCGAGTCATCGAGAAACCGCCTCCGACTTAATGAACAGTTGAAATTTGGTTGAATCAACCGGTGTCTGTTCAAAGACAGACAATCAACACTCTCCATCATGTGAAAAAATCCAAAACAATCGGACCATTGTTACGACTCAACGACGATAGAGGGAAGACCACAAAAAACTTTGGTCCATTTACAACTTATGTACACTCACTCAAAAACCAAAGTACCACACCATAAAAATCGTGGTAAAGCAATACAACGAGGCAATCCCAAGCAGCAGCAGCAGCATAGTGCAAGTGCAGAAAGGATGAAGATGGCGTCAAGTTGACAACTAGCCTAAAAACCTCGGTCGAGATCTACCAAAATTAAATTTGCTTCTTCCATGAGATCTTCAAGCAATCATCACATGGTTTGAAACCAAAATCGTTTGCATGCATGAGGTGTTCGTCTCTGGTATTTTCTCTAGTGCACATCATCAGCCTCTCAAACTGTAAATATCTTCCTCACCTTCTTCGTTGTCCTTCTACAACTGGGACAGTTACCAGCCTCTTCTATAATTCTGCAGAGTTTATAAACTGACATTATATTGAATCCCAGATCCAATTTTGAAAACAAAAATAGAATTGAATCTCAGATCAGTTAGTTGATATTAACTTTAATCGGGTGGCTTCAAAACAAAATCATCTGAATGAAAAAAATAAACAAACGGAAACTGGTAATATTGCGGTAGTATACTCTCAATGACTGGAGCCAATACTGGAAGTTCGGGTAGCTTAAATGAATGTTCAAACTGACAAACCAACGAGTAACAACAAAAAAAGGCAGCTTCGTATAATATGCAGTGAAACATCATGGAACAGGATACTGTTAATCACAAACTCAACGAAAAAGATTCCGTCGGAGACTACTAGAAGTTTAGAAGCGATTACAAACCTTGTTCCACATGCAAAACAGGCAGCGCAGTGCCCACACGGAAGAAAAAAGCAGTCCCTTGGGGCATCAAAGCACATAACACATAGACGTCGGAGATTATCTTCTTTAAGTGGCTTTCCATCAAGGGAAGCCACTGCAAGCCACTCATCCACTTCCTCTTCATCATGTGAGAGAGAATCGTAAGATGAACCCCAACTTAGGAGATCGTCGTCTTTACGGGAGAGCAGTGGAGCTATTTCCGATACCGTGTCCCCCGCTCGAAATCCTGATTCGTCTCCCCTGATGATTTGGAACATGTTACAGATCCGGAAGGCCAACAAGATGATTACAGTCATCGTACCTACATCCAGGAGAAGTCAATAATGCAAAGCGTGGAATCGAATTTCTTTTTTCATCCATTCTTCTTTTATTTGTTAAGTACCTGATCCGAGAAAATATGTGATCCAACGTGGTCCATAAGACAGTTTGACATACCAGTCATCATAAGTTTCATCCTGCGAGAAACGAAATGAGTTGGTATTCTTAAATGATTATCGAAGCCCTCATAACTTAGATTTAGTACATCGGGACGAATGCAAAATCGCAAATATGTCATGCTCCTAATCCTTACACGTTTGATTTGCACAAATTTCTTTCATTGCCTTTAATAGTAGGACCCTACTCCGTTTGGTTGGGATTTTGCTTTGTAAAACTAGAAGGCCCCATGAGATGCACCCAGATAACAAATTATGAAATCAATCCTAAACGTGGCAGCTCTTCCACAGAGATGAGTTTGTATGACTAAATCTGCTAATCTAATATAGTGAATCCGTACCATTATAATTTGGAAAACAACGAATGAACAGCTTTTGTGGCAATGTTACAGAAAGCCTTGACATGGGACAGACTGTTACCTGATCCATACCCGGAGAAGTTAACACCGCAACATTAGCCCTTAGAAGGAAAAGCTTCAAACTGCACAACTGGTGACTCAAAGAGCACTTGTAATACGCCCGCGTTGTGTTATAGAGAAAACCGTTTAGTGTGAAATTCAGTTGAACCTAGTCAATGCAGAACTGAGCCATAATAAGTCGAAGTGAAGGCATCAACATGTATACATATAGTACTGCACAAATTGACATCATTGTATCTGTTTATTTAGCAGAAACAAGCATTAAGAAACAATATTTATTTTGCTCTGGGATTGAAAAGATTGAAACATCAAAGAATTTAACACCACCGGCCCACGATTTCATGTTTCACAAGTGAAGTTTCTAACAACAAACTCATCCATGATCACGTCAACATCTTTTAGTTTTGTTCGCCTTCATTCTTTCATCCCCACAGGCCCATATACGGATTCGAAGTTGAATCTTTCGATTAATGGATCCTGGGGACTGATATATGAATGGTTTAGGTAATTTGGCCTGTATACTAGGGCAGCTCTAGGGATTAAAGAGCTGGGTAGCTTCGTACAAAAGAAGAAGCATACAAGCAACAGGCACAACAAGAATCCTTCATGTTGCCGAAGAATTATGGTTTCATTGCAGGATTTCAAGAGCTCAGAAGAACAGAAAAATTTTCAAAAAAATTTACAATTACCTCCACCTCCTCAGAGTTCAAGTTGCCCACAGCAATATAATACATTTTGGAGCTGAAAATTTCCTGGTGGATAACACCATCTCCTGAGAAGGAACCAACAAAGATTAACAATATAATCAGCCACAAATTTAAATGTAGAATGTGTCAAAGTATCTCCCTTGTTACCATGAATAATGTTCCAGGACAAAGTTGTATTAGGATATGAAGGGTCCTCTATCCACTCAATTAGGTTGTCTCTACCTGCAGTATGGTCATAAAGAACTGTGAAGAAACTAAAAACGTATCTACAGATGCTAAATTTGAATAAATCTACATGTTTATATTGACAAATTTAGACCTAAGAGGTTTCATAGTTCTTGTCAATTGTAGGTTCTTATTGAATTACAGTTGTATAAAAGCTGGAACTGCTAGCACCCAGCAATCGACGTGAGTAAGTGAAAAGTAGTTGGCTAAGTCACTAATTAGTAGCGATTCCTATAGAAACTTCATTTTTTCCAAGTAAATCATTGTCACTAGCGGATATAGTTTACTGTAGTATGCAAGTTGAATTCCATACGTTTAAGTAAATATTGGTACTCCTTATCATACTTCTATAATCGGCAAGTTCGAATTTACCTTGGGCAATTACAAGGGACAAAGGGGAAGAACTTGGGGATTTGACGCTGTATGAAATATCAACTTTAGACCCTTGGTTAAGAAAGTACTCCCACTCCTGCAATGCCCGAAAAATTATAGATCATACTGTCATTCAAATTCATCTGATCAATAATCCAAGACAAGTAGTAAAGTGAAAATAGGGAGTTCGGGAATCTTTGCCTTGTGGTAGTTTGATTGTATAGATGCCTTGTGGGTTTCGGACCAGGCAATCTCAACATCAAGAGGAGGGGTTTCGTAAAATCCATATAGCATTAGCCCGTGTTTTGACTCATCTATTTCTTGTGCCTGGTTCAAATACAAACATGAGTCCAATGCGGTGACAAAAAGGAGAACGAATGCTTAGTTCAGAATAAACCAGCAAGCAACAATAACCTTAATTGACTGCACAAAGAAAGGGTTAGCTTGCATAAGGCGTGAGCAATTCGGACCCAACGGCAACTCCTCAGATCCGTAATACCCGAGTATCACTGTCATCGATGCTGCTGGTGACAAATGTCAGCAATGCACACAACCAGGAAAAAATAGATCATTAACTTATACTGTATCTACCACGTAAGGAAAATCCACTGAAATTGTTTTGGTAGCTGAAAAAATATCAGATATGAAAAGATTCAGTGGTCACGTAAAGTGGGGGTGTTTGGTAGTTGAGAAATTGCCAAAGAACGAACAGATTCGGTTCCTAGAACCTAGTTTTCCTGTTAATTTGCAGAACTAATTAAGAGATTGACACTATTGAACCTGAAATCCACTCTCAATCGCTCTTTTTAGCAGGTAGAGTGTTGGCCTGGTTGTTAAGGCCGGAACTTAGGGTTTGCTCCCTCCTATGTCTCATGTTCAAAACCTTCCAAGTTATCAACTCTTATGGGATCAATCCACGTTGGACTTTGGCCCAGCGTAAATAGACACCCTAGTGGGCTTAATCGAGATGCGCATAAGAAAGCTGGTCGGTCAGTTATAACAACATATTCAAAGAATGAAAAGATTCAGAACTAATTAAGGGATCGGTATAAGATCCAGAGGGGGAAAAATCCGACGGGTTGGCCTGGTCATCAAGGCCGGAACTTAGGGTTTGCTCCGTCCTATGTCTCATGTTCGAAACTTTCCGGTGCTATCAACTCTTATAGGTCAATTCACACAGGACTTTGGCCCAGCTTAAACAGGCGCCCAGTGGGACTAATTGAGATACGCATAAGTAAGCTGGGCAGTTAGTTATAACAACAACAAAAAAAATTAGAGAATGAAAAAGATTCAGGTGTGTGATTCGTTTAAATCTGTCAATTTGCAGACCCGAAAGGCAAGAATCCCTAACAAGCTTCAGAAGGCAATGAGTACACACCGAAGAACCAAAATGTGACGAGGACAATGAGGATAGACCACACGTCGTCCCGAATCTGGGTGGAGGCCACATCGGAGATCGATATATTGAGCCGGTAAGACACTCCCGGTGGCCAGCGGCGGCGGAGGTGGTGCTGCTGCTGAAGAGAGTGCTGTTGTTGATGATGGTTGTCACCTGGGTTAAATTGACTGCTCTCTTCTCGTTCTTCGTCGACCTGAGAAAAGGGCGGCGGCGCTTCGATTCCATCGGAAGTAGAAGGAGCTGAAACGGCGGCTTCGGGATCTGATTCGCGTTCCATCCTGAAAGAGAAGGGGGGGAAATTGATGGGTCGTTTAATAAGGGTGTGTTGATTTTTTTACTACCTGGGAGATATTGGGTTGGATCGGCCATTGGTGGGGAAGTGATGAACGAATCTGTGGGATTCTTCATTCACCTAGCAGTCGTCTCTCCTCTGTCTCAGTCGCTCTCACTCGATCTCGATGCACTTCCTTTGGTTTGAAAGGTAGTTGGCTTATGTCAACTGGCGACGGTTAGTTGCTGGGAATCAGGCATGGACAGTGCACTTGGATACTCCATTTGTAAGAAGTTTACTTTGATCATCCAATTATAGTATACATTTTAGTCAAAGTTGTTCCTAAAAATTGACAGATTGTGTTAAATAAGGAAAATGTCATGGTCCGTGAAACATCTGAATTAGACGGTTCAATCCTGGTTAAATAAGTTCGATTGAGTGTGTGAAACTATTTAGGGCAAATTTCACTCAGACCCCCTGAGGTATCTGACAAAGGCAGACAGTACCCCCAGTTTTGAGAAATGACAGGGACCTCCCTTATTTCACACTTTGGGTTTCTAATTCTCAATTTCAGCTGCCGTCCGTTAGTGAGAGGGATGGAAAAGAGTGAGGTCAGCAACATCTTCAATTTCTTTCCCAAATTTACCCTTTATTCCACATCAGAAGAGAAAAAAAAAGAGAAAAACAAAATAATAATTAGGACAGCTATAAAACCCTCCACCCCCACCCATTTGGCACGCCTCTCTCTTTCCCTCTAAGGTATGTTTCTGATCCTCTCTTCTTCTGCATTTCATTCTCTCTCTCTCTCTCTCTCTCTCTCTCTCTCTCTCTCTCTCTCTCTCTCCATCCATTTACTAAGGTGTTCTACTAAGGTGTTCTACTTGCATTTTGTGTATAGTTTCCTGATTTCGCATGATTAATTTGCATTCTTAGGTTTCATTTGCCAAAATGTCTTCAAGCACAAGAGGAAGCTCTCAAAATCAAAATTATATTAAGTACAAGAACAGGACATGCTATTGTGGGAAAAGGGCTGCGGTGAAAATTTCAGAATCTGAAAAAAATCCGGGCAGGCTGTATTATCGTTGTGAAGATGAGGTTGAGCAAGGTGGCTGCCATGCCTGGGACTGGTGCAACCCTATCAATATGCCTACCCAGTTACAAGTTCCAGCATCACAAGTGCCAGAATCTGCATATAAATCCAATGACAATCCGAATGCATTGGCTGGAAGAGTTGGTACATCGGTGCAAGAATTGGAAAGGAGGGCAACAAGTCCGAACTTCATAACTGTTGTAAGCTTGGTATTTTCTGGAATAGCTCTTCTAATGGCCATGACAGCTATAATGAAGGCTTAAGATGGCAGCAGTAATGAAGGTTTATGAAATAGTTTTGTGTTAGTTTTTTAGGAAGGTTGTGTTTGCTTTTGTGTTTGATTTTTGTAAGAGTAACGATGCAATCTTTGTTCATGATGTATGGCTAATCATCTTTTGTAATGGCCATGAAGAATGTAGAAGAACTACTACGATGGTAATATGAAAAATTTGAGAAGCCATGTGATTGTGTCATTCTGGTGCCAAATGCAGAATGCAATGAAGATCCATTGCTTGAACAAATGTAGAAAGTCCAGGTACCATAAGAACATAATAAGGTGTGTAATTACAGACCATTTGCATTGTCTTTACAAAAGATGCACACTGATCGGGGGATGAAACAAAAGTCAGTCACCCACCCAAGGCCAAACTAACTAGGGTGAAACAAAATTCAGTCACCCACCTGTGGCAAGTGTGATAAACAAAGCTAGTGGGATGAAACAAAAGACAGTCATCCACACAAGGGCCACACTAAGTGGGATGAAACAAAAGACAGTCATCCACACAAGGGCCACACTAAGTTGGAAGGAACAAAATTCAACCATCCAACAATTACACACCATCTAAACATATGCAGAAATACTATGATAAATAGTCTGATATAACTCCACAAAAAGCCATACTACCTAGGCATTTCAGTTTTTCTAAAACTGAGCATACTCACTGGTTGGAACTCCCCTTCCCAAACCCTTGCCTCTGCCTCTGCCCAAACCCCTGCCTCTTCCCAAACCACGGCCTCCTCGATTTCCCCAGTTGGTATCCACTTGTATAACAGTTTGAGAACCTTGTGACTCTTGGCCCTGCAGCAAAAGGACACAATTGAAAAGACAAAAAAAATTCCAATTTTAGAAAAAATATAACAAATTAACATCTTGAAACGGCTAAAAGCTAAAAAATACGCGGCACATGGCCGAAGTGATGCAGTAGCCAAATAGGAGGAGTACCATCTTAAACATTCCAAAAACTATTTCTACTAGCCGGTTTTTTCGTAATATAATTGACCGTGGATCTAGTTGACGAGCCCACCTGGGTTCGATCTGAAATGGCCCAACGGTCAAAACACATGCCGATGGCCATGTGCCGTGTGGATTTTAGCCTTCCGAGGCCGTTTAGGCCTCCTAACGGGCCTTCGTTCCGTTTTGGGGCCATTCTTTGCGCTCTTATAACTTTCCGTAAGAAGTTCTGTTTCAGTCCATTCTTTTTTCTGTAGTCTTGTTTTTTCATCTATTTTGTGGGTCTCTAATAATTTCGATATTGTTTCTTTTATGTTTTTGTCACATATTTACGACTTATACCACTTACATGATTTCCTAAAACTGAAACAGTTGAAGCACTGGCTGCCCTTCCTCTACCTAATGAATTGCTGCGACCTCTACCTCTCTCTCTTCCTCTGATAGGCCTTGGTGCTCTCCCTCTTCCTCTACCAGTGCTTCCCCTTCCTCTTGAAGGACCCTCCACTTGTGTGACACTCTGAGAAAGTTCAGTTGATGTTTGCTGACCCTGTGACACATAAAACCAATTACTATTGTTGCATAATATGTAGATAAAAGTAGAACTAAAGCAAACTTAGACAATATATACATAATACCTGATGTGGAACCCTAGCAGATGGCCTTTGTGGTGCTTTCTTCTTGGCAACTGGAGCCCTTTGGCAAGACCTCCGATTGTGCCCAAAATCTTGGCATATTGAACACCTGATAGTTTGTGACCTTCTAGATTGACTGGTTCCAGCTGGTGCCTCATCCACTTCTCTTCTTCTATTCTTTCTTGGCCTTCCAGGCATCCTCCTCAAAGGTGGTGGCTCCAATACATCCCCCCCAACAGGTTCCCACATCCTTTGATCTGGAATTGGGTGGATCATGCCCCCATGAGTTATTAAGTAGGCCTCTTTCCAGAATGTTGGGTCACACCCTTCTTCGATATTGCCCCTTTTGTGTGTGATTGCAGCAGCAGCATGCTTGCAAGGTATGCCAGAAATTTGCCACTCTCTGCAACTACACTTCTTCTGGTCAATATGCAGTTGATAAGTCATGCCATCCTCCAAAATCTCATACTCTGCACCTCCAGCAAAAAACAAAGTGCAGTTTCTTGATTGCATCTTAGCTTTGGTAATTCTCTTCCTTATATTAGGACCCACAAGCCCTGGCCAACCCAATGCCTTGTCATGTCTTTTTTGAATCCTAGTCATGACTTTGGTTCTAATTCCTTCTAGTAGGGACAGAATGGGCTTATACCTCAAAGGACCAACCCAATTGTTGAATGATTCTGCAAGGTTGTTAGTTATATGGTCATTTTTAAGCCTCTCATCAAATGCATGCCTACTCCAACTAGTAACGGGGACTTTGGACAGCCAGGTGTGAGCCTCTACAGATATGCTCTGAATCATTTCCATTGCTTGCTGAAACTGAAGCTGAGTATAAGCTCTAGCAGCTTGCCAAAAGTACTTCTTCAACAACAAACCAGGGTGGACCTTTTTGAAGTTGTTAAATAAATGTCTACAACACAGCCTATGAGAAGCTTCAGGCATAATCTCACCAATTACGTTGTCAATACTCTATAAACAAACCAAAGTAGTTATTAGTGTATGCATATGTGTAATAGGCTTAAACAGTAAAAGAAAAAGTGTGCATAAACAAATGAAATTACGTTTGTTGGTCAGACATAAATGTTAGTGGCTGGCCACGTGCATCTCCACCGATAAGAGTATGCAAATGATCAATGAAGAAGCCCCAACTCTCTCTACCTTCAGACTCTACAACCCCCACAGCTATTGGAAACAAGCCATTGTTAGCATCAAGTGCAATAGCAGCCAGTAGAACACCTCCAAATGGGCCCTTAAGGTGGCACCCATCAATCCCAATAAAGGGCCTGCAACCACTACTAAACCCAGTCTTCATGGCCTCAAATGCAACAAATATCCTTTCAAAAACAGGGGGGGATTGAGGGGTAACCCTATAACACTGTATTTTCACCAAACTACCAGGGTTGCTCTTCCTAACTTCAGCTGCATAGGTTGGAAGTTTAGCATATGATGTGCCATGGTTGCCTTCAATCTCTTCCATGGCTTTTCTCTTAGCCCTATACAGTTGAATTCTAGAGGCCTCAATCCCAAACCTTTGTTGCAACTCTGCTTGCATGGCATCAAGGGTCATTGTAGGATTTGCCCTTAATGTGGTAGCAAATTTCTTTGCAATCCAAGTAGAGTTTGCCTCAACACTAGTGTTTGAACTTAGACAGGTATGCGCTCCATTGTATGACCTAATTTTATATGTTATGTCATCAGGTATAGGAGATGCATGAATCCTCCACTCACAACCTAAAGCTGCACAATGACAAGTAACCCTTCCCCTTTCATTCTTATCCCTAACAATTTTACAACCTTGTTGAATGGTGTACTCTTTTAGAACTTCCCTAAACTTGTTTACATCACCAAAAAGCATACCAACTTTAAATTTAATAGGACCTTCTTTTTCAACATAAAACTCATGGCCAAATGTGCTACTGTCAAAGCCTTTAGACTTAGAACCACTATCACCATGTTCATTATCATCATGATCAGAGGATTCCCTACCACCTTCATCATCAGATTGGTAACTAGACAACCCATCGCTACTAATTTCAGATGCATCTGCCCAAACTCCAAAGGGATCATTATCAAATGTGTCATCACTAATAACCACTTCGTTGGCAGACTCATGAACATTAAAAATAGAAAAATCTGTTTCAGGATGGAAAGACTCATTAACTTCGACATGAACTTGAGGGTGGACAAACTCATTAACATTAACATCAACTTGAGGACCTATAGCTAAGGTATAACCAATACCATCAGCATCACCTACGTCAACAAACAAGTCAATGAGACATGTCTTAGAACAGAGTTTAAACATGTCCAGTACATCTAAGTCGCACCCAACAACAATCTTCTCATTAGACCCAGGGACTTGAAACAAAAGTGTGATGGTACAACCTGTATTGCATGGCAGAACAGATAAACTCCTTTCAGTGACATCTTCCAACAAATTGATGTAGGAGTACGCCAGTGGGTCTATATTCTTAATCTCAGTCATCCTTCCTCGGAAGTGAACATTAATGTCGAAATACAATGGAGTATCCATGCCTGAAATGGAAACAAACAGAAAAGACCCAATTCCTAATGGTTATACGATTCTCAAATACAGACTTCATAACGAGTCAGAAAAAAATTTAGAATGAAAGGAAAAAAGTTATCTTCATACCTCCTCCGTACAACTGATATCTAACAGTTATCTCCCTTTCTTTGTAGAATCGATCAAAAGCCTAACCCATTTTCACACATTTTTTCCTCTGCTGAAAGTGGGTTTAGTTTGGCTCTGTTTTTGTACAACTGTTATGAGTAGGTACAGTGGTGTATATATACACATATCCCATATGCATGCAACCCAGATCTCCCGCCAATTCCACCTACCATTTTACCTTGAGATGCGTGCAAGCTAAACCCACTTTTGTTCCAGGTCCAATCTGTCTCAGAGGCTCCTGCAAACCCACGTGAAGTTCTGAATTTTACTGAGGGGCATAAAAGTAATTCCAAGTTCATGGTTAGCTCCGTTTGGGTTCCGTTTCTGACAAGGGAGGTCTCTGTCATTTCTCAAAACTGGAGGGTACTGTCTGTCTTTGTCAGATACCTCAGGGGGTCTGACTGAAATTTGCCCAACTATTTATTTTAAAATGAAAATTTATCAAAATCATTTCCTACTAATTAACTAACGCGCAATTCATGCAATAAACATTTGTTTTTTAGGAACTTGATGACATCATCAACAAAAATTGAAAATGAAGTTCTTCAATGGTTGAAGCATACTCAAAAAGTCCACTAATAGGCCAACACGCAAGTGGAGTTGTATAAGTTTCCGAGTTAATTTTCCAATGACTCAAGTGTCCGAGCAACTTATGAGCTCCTCTATTAATCGTAAGAGACTAATTCCATCATTAACTAGGTGTGGGACCAGTTAAAGGAGTAAAGTCTCGTAACTGACCTCCAAATGAATCAACATTACTTGGAAGGATTTGAACCGAACATCTTAGAAGAGAAAGCAACCCTCAATGTCCTAAGCCCACGAGGCCAACTATGATAATTTGAAGTGCTAAAAGAGGGGGGAAAAAAGGTGAAAGAAGATGAAAGTGGTTGAAATCAAAATTAGAACAAAGTGCAATGGGTTTAAGCCTAAATAACTGGTTTGCCATATGGATAAGAGGTGGATATGTTATAAGACGAATTAGTTACGGAGAGAGATTATCTTGGACTTGAGTCGAATAATAGTTGATATGAATGGATAATATGTGAAATTATTTGGTTGCACGTAGCACTAATCAAATCATACCATAGAGAATACATCAATAAAGGTTTGAGTGATAAATTCACTCTTTTCTCCCATCCAGATTAGCTAAACCCTTCCAAGGCAAGGCAATACGCTCTTCCCCATCCTTTCTTCCCTCCCTTATCCCGCTACGCGACACCAGTCTTCTTCTCCCGCTCCCTCTATTCCCCCTTACCCTATGGGCCCAAAGTCGATACACTAGTGTGCTAGAACTAGTTTGGAATGGCTTGGCGAAAAGATATGGGCTGGGCTATCCACGACGACACTGATAACCCGCAATGAGCCCACGATGGAAACTTCTTCTTTCAGTTCTTTGTCAGCCCACGACCCTACAACCAATGGCGTCGAATGAAACTACTCACCGTCTGACGTGTCGTCCCTCCATTGGATCCTCTTCACAGCCCCCACAGGCTTTTGTTTTATATTTCTCTCCCACCCACATCATCTCTGCTCTGCTACTCTTGATCTACTCATCAGTCCTCCCCTTCCAATCAAAGGCGGCTGAAACCAGCAAGCGAGTGAGTCGAATCACTGAAGACAATGGCCGGAACTCGGTCGATCTCAGCCGTAATGGTGTGCACTGTAGTCCTCTTCGCAACCCTAGCTCACTCTCAGGTAAATAACTCTCTATGACCAAAGACGACCGATCGACTATGGTCTTGTTTTCAGATTTGATCCTGCCGTAGAATCCTTGTAGAAGATCTGAAATTTCTTTGATTCTTCTAGTTACGCGACTCTATATGTGTAACTTCTTGGTATTGATAATGATCAGCACTGTGTGCCTTCAGTGTTACTCTTGTCAGATTGATTTGTATGTATTCATCGCCGCGTGATCGTTATTGTGTAGAAATATGGAGTAAACGAGGCTCCATTGCATGTAGTTTATATGGATTGAATTTAGCATTCGAAACTTAAATTTCTTCGAGTTATTAGAAGTTACACTTTCTTTTCATGGAGTAAACAAGGCTCCTTAAGATCCTGTTAGTGTCATTTGAATTTGTGTGCAGATCTGGCCACCCGAGCATTGCGCATATTAAGATTATGTCATCTTAGCATTCCTGTCCAACTATTGAAGATAAAAGGTTAAACCAGTAAACTGGGAAGAGTGAGCTCGGGTTGTATGTTCAATTTTAAAACAAATTAGGCCAGGTGTTCGAATTAAAGTGGAGTGAGCGTTGTACAACAAACATTGTATATGTTTAAGGTATCCGATTGAATACCCCGCGAGTAAGGTAGTGCTACCCTGGAATTGAGTATGTTAAGAGCAAGAATTAGAAAAAAATTCTGTTCATGTCATGTGGTGGATGATAATTTGATGTGATTTGCTTTTCAGGCGAAAAAGTCGCAGGAGGATTTGAAGGAAGTGACTCACAAAGTTTACTTTGATGTCGAGATTGCTGGAAAACCTGCCGGTATGTTCTTGCTTCATTTACTCGTAGTCTGCTAGTGATTCAGCTGATTCTATTGTCTTTCAAGGTTATATTGTATAGTGGTTTGTCAATGCCTACTTCTCACTGAATATCTTTATATCTGGTTATTATATCTCGTTTTGAGTTGTTGATGTTACTAGTCTCTTTCAATTGGGACTTTGTTGAGTGGCAATGAACTACACACGTTTCTCATGTTACTGCCTTAATAGTTGTATTTTCATGATAACAGTTAATAGCATGTCACCTGTAGTAATGTTTTGCAATGTTTTTTTTTCCAACTACATGGAACACTTGGCATTATGGTCAGCAAGCAGAACTATGTTGAATGATTGTTGGCAGGCCCGTGGCTCCTTTTGGGTTTCAAAATATCCCATGGGTTTTGTTGTGGCCGAATGAGTTTCCATGTTGCATATACCACTTTTTTCAATTGTTCCATGGTGCATACTAATATATTGTACATGCTGACATTTCCAACCATCTGCATCTTTTTCAGGTCGTATCGTTATGGGTCTCTTTGGGAATACAGTTCCTAAAACAGCAGGTTTGATGGCGTCAATTGGATGAGATTTTAGAGAAAAAAGATAGTACATGCTTCACTTGTATATTTCAATAATATGATAATTAATTTTTTCCCTTGTGCAGAAAATTTCCGAGCACTGTGCACAGGTACATTAGTGAACAGTTTGATTATTGTTACCCATCTTGCACTTCAGTTCGTTTTACAATATGTAATATATATTTTCTTAAATAGTGAACCTTGAGTACAAGTATTTAGTTAAAGCCATTTGATATTCCCATTAATGCAACAGACGTAGAGGATTAGTTGATTCATTCATGTCTCTAAGGAGTTTGGGGAGATATCAGTGTATAATCCCCTGATTTATGATGTTGACATCAACCGAAGCTCTATTGGTGAAATTATTTAACTTGCATGCTATACATTCATTCTTTCAGGGGAGAAAGGTATTGGAAAGAGCGGGAAACCTCTTCATTACAAGGGGAGCACCTTCCATAGAATCATCCCCAGCTTTATGCTCCAGGGAGGTGATTTTACACTCGGTGATGGAAGAGGTGGGGAATCGATCTATGGAGAGAAGTTTGCCGATGAGAATTTCAAGCTGAAGCATACCGGCCCGGGTAGGCTATCATTTTCGAACCCTTTACTTCTTTAGGCTCTTTCATGAAAAGATGAACGTATTCGATATGAAATATAATTCAAGAAATCAAAACCTTTATGTCTGCTGAACAAACTTGTTTTTATTGTGTATAGGGCTTCTTTCAATGGCAAATGCTGGCCAAGACACTAATGGCTCACAATTCTTCATCACAACTGTCACAACTAGCTGGTAAGTAAAGTACTTCCGTCGAAGATAAGAGAAAAGGAGAGTCAGAGTTCTATTTAATTATTTAATAGGAATTTCATATGCTTGTTATCTGCATTTCTACAAGTTCTTCAGCATAGACTTGGATCTAGGACTCATGACTGGTTGTATACTTGTATGCTCTTCCTAACAATCTTTTCCATTTATTTGGACATTTCTATCTCTCGTGTTTGTTAAACGTGGCCCTTGGCTTGGACTATGCAACCCACCAAAATTTTAGACGATACATATGCAGTTCATCGATATTATTTTTCCTCTTTTTGAATTCATATGCAGGTTGGATGGTCGACATGTAGTTTTTGGGAAGGTGCTATCTGGCATGGATGTGGTTTACAAGGTTGAAGCTGAAGGCAAGCAGAGTGGCACCCCCAAGAGCAAAGTTGTAATTGCTGACAGTGGCGAGCTTCCTTTGTAATTTTCTGCTTTAATTTGTTCTCTTCAAGCTAAATATGAAACCTAGCTGTTTTGTTTTCCTTTGTAGTTTGTTCCATGAAAGATCCCTTTGAGACGATACGGTTGTGCATTAATAAACCCCATGGATTAAAATGTTCTTTTTTGTTTCCTTTTTTTGCCTCAACCTTGATTATTAGGAAAAGTGGGTGAACCTTAAAAGTACCTAATGCAGGGCCAAGGGTAGCTTTGATTATTGGGAATTTCACCTGGATGCGCGTAAAATTAGCTATCCCTTATTGTTTAGCTCGTTACCAACTAAAGGGGTTTGAACATTTCACATTCGTGTTGATTGGATGAACTGCATGTAATTGGAAGCCCTAGCAAAACATTAGAACGGTTGCTGTAATTGTGCCAAGCAAGAAAGATTTAGCTCTTGAAATAAACAAGACCATGAGTTTGGATAACCCACTAATACAGGGAGATTGATTCTGAAGATTTTCCTCCCATCCCTTCATTAATGTTGCCGGAAGTTCTCAGCTGTTCAGAGAAAAATGTGTAGAAAATAATGAAGTGAAAGCATATGCATGCCTTCGGGAAGTTTTAAGAAGTAAAATGTAGCTACTCGAATTTGAGTTTATCGTTGATTTATTAGAAACTCACTCGAGATCAGTTTGCAACCCTGACTTGCTAGTTAAGCTTTCAAGCTAAGTTGAACTAGTAACAACTCAACCTGTTTGACTTGATATTTTTCAAATTTTCAAGCAAAGCAAGCCAAACTTAAAACATCACTTTGAACATCTTTAAAGTTTCAAACCAACCGTGAACTTACTCGGTTAATCTTCCCTGCTTCTGTATGGGCACCATTGGCTTTCTTTCCAATGGGCAGGTATTTTTTTAACTTCTACCTATAGGTGAAAGTGAAATGTTGCTGGAAATTCTCAGCCGAGAGGTGATGGGTATGTCTGGTGAGGTCGTCGGAAGACAAAGGTGGCTCTTTGGCCATCACCGGTTTCAAGGTCATCACACAGCTTGGAATTTCTTTTTTTGTTTTGCTTGGCATCTGGTTAACAATTTTTTTTCCGGATCTGACATCTTGCATCATGTATCAACATATGTTGTAAGTGTTTTTTCCTTTTTGTTTTCCTCGATGTACCCTTATCGAGTTATCAATAATATTTTGCCGATCAAAAAAAAAAAAAAAAAGAATGCTCCTACACAACTACGAATCATAGGATGCCAATGGACGAATTGCAATTACCACCAATTCCACCATACCCACCACCTCATACTTGTAACTCATGGACTCGGGCAAACTTGGTGATTGTCGCAAAGTTGGCCATCAAAAGGGGAGAGATCCCACGTTATAACGAAGAAATTCCGAAGAAAAGAATTAGAGGATTGAACTGTGAACACCTATCATCACAACCAATTTGTACTTGCAACTCCAAGACTACGGCAAGTTGCATCCGCCAATTCCTCAAGCCATACTTTAGGTATGTAGGCCCTTTGGCAGCTGCAAGTTCCACATCAATACGGCTGCAATTAGGTAAAGGTTATTCTTTTCGCAATGTTGCGTTACTTGCATAGCTGGAAAAATATAATTTAATAACTATCGATATTCTTTCTTTTTTTCCGAGAATAACTAGGCCAAATGAGCTATATGAAATGGAATTGGAGGCAAATCTGTTATGCCGCTTTATAGGCTTTATAGGCTTGCACAACACGCACAATCTCATCAGATAAAATATGCGAATTTGAGGCGTTACACAGAATGTGCTGCTTTCTTCTGACTATATGCTTGGAAATTATTAGTTATTCATTGATGAAGCATGGAGAATGCAAAACAGCGTAGGGGGTGAAAAAGTGGGAGTGTTTCCCTAGTATCAAGGTGTACTATTAACTGACTAAATTGGCTCTTCTAACACAGAAGTAGTTAAACGTTTATGTTGACCGGTGCACTGTTGGTGAATGTCATGCTCTATGGTTGTAGGAGAATTATGCTAGTCCTGTTGGCATTCCCGGATACTGCAGCCGGTAGCTAATTTGGCTGCAGCAAGCGATGCATGGAACTGATCATGACCTAATGGCTTCTCAAACTTCAATCCATCATCTTGCCCGTCGAGGCAGCAACTATACTGCATCTCTCTCTTAACCACCTCGTCCTTGACTCTCTGGAAGGAAAAAGGGTGATGAGAAAAATCATCCTCTATCAAGGAAGTCAAATATTGCAGATATGAACATAGGGGGGCAGTATAACTAGAATATAGTCCGCAAACAACAAAAAAATCTACACGTTTGACCCGTGTGATTTGATCTCCTCCTCATTCCCCCTCCCCTGTTGTTGGTGATAAACCCTCTTTTATTCCCAAGTCAAATGATCGAAAAAGTATTTCCCCTTTGGATCAAGTTTCAGTTCGCCTGCGCCTCCTGCAGATTTGCATTTGCACTTTGAAGGACAATTCTCAACCCATCATAGCTATGGAAAACCGAACTTACCAGAGTATTACCACCCATGTCTGTCTTTTTGCTCAAAGGGCTTGTCCAACAAACTTTTTGCAACAAAATTTCTATCTTTATGCTTTACATGATTGATAGATGAATTTTACTTTGAGAATACAGGGCCTCAAACTTCATACAGTTAGAATAATGTGTACCGAGGGTCCCGACCTGACTTTCTAATGCCCTAAAAGAATGATGGGAGTAGCAGGATTACCCAGGACTCATTAGCATGAACCAATGGATACCCAAGAACAATATGTCGTAGAATGATATTACAACCAAGATAGAAGAAAACCTACAATAGTACAATGTACCACAAAAGAATTAAGAAGTTGTTCGAACAAAGAAATCGTTAAACTTGTTATCGTACACCAGAAGCTGCACCCATTTTACTCCCGTGTGTTGTTCTACTATTAATATCACCGTTCATCTCCTGCTGCCAAAGATATACTTGTAGAATAGCTGTGCGAGTCCCAGAAAAGAGCCATTACGCATTTAAACATTTTAAAACTATGGCTACACAGCTAAGGAAGAGTAAAATCAACAGAGAAGTGAAAACCAACTATATGAGCTCCTGCTTCCTCTTTGATGGAACTTTTTCGCTTTCCTACGTGTATACCTTACTTCCCATTTTCCAATGGAGATTCAAATTTTCAAGAAAGAAATTATACTCTTACCAGTATGAGCAACATGAAAATCTGATAGTAAGAAATACCCCTATCAGTTTGCAATAAAGAGTACAGATCCCAGCCCCATTTCTCAATTATTAACCTTTAATCCTAACAAAGTCTACGGCATGTAATGCTCTTTCTGTAGCAATTCTCAACTGTAAAGTAGATGCCCATCACTTTATCCCTTCTCAAAATTCCGTACTTTTCTCTTAAGTGATAAGAGAATAAACCGGTCGTGCAAGCTTCAATGTTCTATTTTGCATCATTCAAAACTCAAAAGATCTCAATGAATACTTTTGAACGGTGTCAAAAAGTTCGAAAAAAACATTCGATGAAGCACCTTATTTTTTAAGGTCAAAATGACACGATTTTTTCGTACCAAGCAAACAAAATGGGAACAAGGTGGTATAACTGCCCTAGCTTAATTCTGAAAGAATATGCAACCGAGAATACTCTAATTCTCTACAAAGCATTTCAAAAAACTTCCCAACTACCTTTAAAATGACCTCGGATATCATACTGCCTTCATAGTTCATAACTTTTTTTTTTTGATAACTTAGGTGTCCGGGTCAGCTTTTGCGCATCTCGACTAATCTTGGGGAGTCAGGGACCAATCCCACCCACCGCCCACTTGCCGGGTCTTAATTAAAGCCATAGCATAGCAAAGCTCTGTATGAATTGGCCCGAAAGTAATTGATAGCACCAGGTTTCGAATCTGACAGTTTAGGAAGGAGGAAACTTGTAGGGGTTTCCTTCATTCTTTTCCCCACATTAACAACTAATTGGACAGCAAATAATAATCTCATCTCATGTCAACAAAATGAAAATGAACGAAACATGAAAAGAAATACAGTAGTAAAATCACACAACAAACCTGCAACAACTTGGAGTCGAACTTGGGAAGCCCGACATGCCCAACAGTGAGAGACCCACAGAAATTGCCCAACAGGGCCGCATCGGGCACGGCCAATCCGTGAACAAGCCCGGCCACAAACCCGCCCAGAAAACTATCACCAGCCCCAGTCGGGTCGACCTGAACCGTCGGAAACGGCGCAATCCGGTACTCCCCGTCATTCCAGTACACCGTGCACCCGTCCTCTCCATTCGTCACCACCACACAGCACAGCCTCCTCGCCTCCTCCACGTCCACGAACGGCGCCTCCTCCGCCGACGCCTTGAGAAACCTGATCCTCGGCAACAAGTGGTGAAACCCACTGATCTTCAATCCGATAAGGCTCACCGTTCCGTCGACCGGGTCGAAAGCCCGGATCAGGCCCTGGACGTCGACGAATAGGGTATCGCAGATGTCGAGCATTCGGGCTAGGGTTTCGGGGAGGATTTCGCCGGCGACGGCGGCGGCGAGGCCGAAGTTGAATTTGGCGTTAGTGGGGAAGTCGGAGGGGAGGATGGGGTCGCAGGAGCGGACCCGTTTGAGGACCCGGTCTTGGCGGCGGGGCTCGGAGGAGAAGTGGGCGTGGAAGAGGGTGGTGGGGGAGGAGGGGGAGAGGATGGGGGGGTGGGAGACGTGGTGGGAGAAGTCGGGGCCGACTTTGGAGATGTAAGAGGTGGAGGAGGGCTCGGAGGAGAGGGGGTCGAAGACGGCGGAGATGAAGGAGGAGGCGCCGCCGAGGGTTTGGGCGATGACGGTGTTGTCTTTGAATAGGACGTCGTGGCAGTAGTTGCCAACGATTAGGGTGCAGTGGGAGGGGGGTTGGGGGTGGTGTTGGGGGTTTTTTCGCACCATGGGTGGGGTTGGAAGTGAGGAGAGAGATTGAGAAAATGTTTGGTTTTTTGGATTGAGGGGCTGGGTTCTGATCGTGATCAGGCAAGGGAGAGTTCTTGTTGGGGAGGCGCCAAGAAATGAGAGAGAGAAAACAAAACAAATCGGAAAACGTTTTATATGGTCGTCACGAAATTGGTAAAATAAGAACTCGTGTAAAGAAGGAAAAGATAGCAGGTGACGCGCGGCAAACGGCCAAAAAACGGAGAGAGAGAGAGAGAGGAGGTAATATTGTAAGTGCTGTGGTACGTAAGAATAAATTCTTTATATTCATCGACGGTGTAAATATTTATTTTTTTAAAATTAATTACATGCATCACATTGTAAAATAATGGTTTCAATTACTCCCTCCGTTCCTAATTCATAGTCCATCTTTCTTTTTTGAGGTGTTCCAAAATAAGTGTCCACTTCCAAAAGTAAACACAAATAGAGATCTAATTTTCCATTTTTGCCCTTCTTTAAACTTTAATTGTTGATTATGGTTTCTTAATTATTTATCCAACTTTTTTGAATTTTGAATTCCTTTTACCGGCCAAGTTGTACTTAGGCTCCGTTCCAGAACACCTTCTTAACAAATAAGTACTTATTTCACATTTTCAAACTCAAAAATAATGTAAATGAAAAATAATTTTTCAATTTCTTTTGCACCGTATTAAAGATCTCAATGAGATCTATCAAACAAGATTCATAGTGATAAAAAAAATTATTTGCGTAAGCACATAATTTTTGAGCTTGAAATTGCCTTCTTAAAAAATAAGTTCTTATTTTGGTTTCTGGAACGCACCCTTATACCACTTCTTGGAAACAATACCTCTGATTTGCCGCCTAAATTTTCAGGATTTGGGAGCTTTTTTTACTGTACTAGGACTAGGAAACTGTACCAAAGTTATTCTGTGAAGGGTAAAACTGTAAAGGTAAAATTTTGTACATGTAATTAATATGCTCCCTTAAAAAGTTGGATTTCCCAAGCGGGACTCTCAAATTGGAACGGAGGGAGTAATAAAATATGACGACTTGGAGCAATATAATTGATTTGGAGGAAACAAATATTTACACCGTAAAGAATTTAGTCTCGTAATCCTTTTTTTGACAAACAAGCTAAATGCATTATAATAAAACACAAAATTACATGTTCAACAAAGCTGCCCTTGCTTTCACATGAGCAGCTTGCACCATTTGTCTATCCACCTTAACAACTTTAACTACATTAAAACGAGTACATACGGAACAAAAATCCGTAAAAGCTATTTACAAGCTAAACTCGGCATCTATAGGATTGAGAAGTCCTTGCACAAAAACTGCACAATCAGTACGAATGCAGATCTCTCGCAACCCTTAACCAAAGGCCCATTCCAGCACTAACAAACCAGCCTTGATTTCTACCATAGCTGCCGAAGAGGAGCTACACCTAGCTACCTGGTATGCCACCTCCTGCCCACCATCTCCTACTTGAACCCAAGCCGTTGCACTCCTCTTTGTATTGGCCTGCCATGCACCATCCGTAAGAAAGAGAAACAAACCCTGAACATCATCCCTTCCTCTATCAAACACAAACTGCAAGTCAGAACATCTCGTAAACCTTATGTTTATGGTGATTAATTTTTTGCAACAAAATAACTGTAAATTCACCTTATTTTATATGGGTGATTTTGATCTAACGGTCATGATTTACATATACTTCAATTTAAGGATCCATATTCGATGGTGACATCATGCTCTCATACCACTTAAGAGCAGGGCAGAAATTTCCCATTTGGATTCCGAGCTAAAATATGTGATCTGAATATTTTTTGTATAGCTCAACACAAATATTAGGGGTGTTTTAGCTAAATAAGTCAAATGACCTTTTTTTTTTAATCTTTATTTAAATTTTCTTTCTGCTAAAATTATGCATTCCAGACATGGATTCTACACATAGAATTAGCAGCATTGACTCATTTTCTAGATAAATGATTGAATAAATAAATAGACACTCCAAAAAAACTGATAAATTAAAAGAAATACAATATAAGAGCAACCTTTTAAATTTTTTTTTGAACAGAACAACCTTTTAAATTGGGAAAATAATTTATATATTCTCTATTTTAATCATGATACTCAATTTCTTGTCTACAAGCTTTTGTGCATCTTCCAGTAATGAATTACTCCTCATGAACATGAAATCCTGCGGTTCAAAAAAACATGAAATCCTGATTGCTTTGGAAATTGATCCAAGGGGCCCCCCTGAGCCAGTGTTTCCTTGATGGTCATTGCATTGAACTGCGGATCGTTCATCAAAAGTGGATTTATTATTCTTCTTTATTTTAAAATTTTTAATTATCAGTTTTAATGCCCTGACGAGGGCTACAACTACAAAAAGTGATTTATTCGAATCTCCTCTCTTTGACATGAGAAAATTTAGGGTGCAAATTGGGTTTATCTAGGATCTAATTCGAGTGGTCCGTGTTCGGATTGAACGGCTATATACCCTATTTGCATCTAAAATCTTCTCAACATGAGATTTGTAAATTGCAAACACATGTTCACACTTTTGTGGATGGCGTGACAAATTTTGGTAATTGCAAAATTCGACACCAAGAACATCTCGGACAAAATTTGGCATTGAAATCGACACAAGGGTGAAAAGGGATTTTGTCATTTTCTGATGCCAAATGTGTTAGACATGACATTTGGCACGGTAAAGAAAGTAGTTCGTACTCTCTCCGGATTCATTGCCTGGTGATCGGAGCAAAGATAAAATTAATTTGCCTTGTTGGTTTCACATTTTGTTTTTGTTTTGTTTTCTAATCATTACCTTTTTTTTTTCCAATTATTATCTTATATTTTCAATTACTATTAAGGCTCCGTTCCAGAAACCTTCTTAAAAAATAAGCAGCTTATTTCACATTTTCAAACTCAAAAATAAGGTAAATGAAAAATAATTTTTTAATTTTTTTTGCACCGTATTAAAGATTTTGATGAGATCTATCAAACAAGATCCATATTGGTAGGAAAATTATTTGCGTAAACAAATTATATTTTAGCTTGAAATTGCTTTCTTAAAAAATAAGTTCTTATTTTACTTTGTCATGTCACTCTACTCATTACTCGTCTTTTCAATCATTATTTGATTTCTCTCTTCACCCACAACTAAAACTAAAATACCCAAAAATGCAAAACGAACACAGACACCCGGAAGGGAAAGAAAGAAGAAATAAACTTGGAGAAGCCCAAAATAAAATCAATTTGGGCCGGACCAATAATTATTATGAAAAAGAATATGCTCCTACTTGGGCCCGAGCCCATTTTGATCTTTGACCCATTCGGTTCAGTCGGTCGGACAACAATGGTGCACGAAGTTGGTAAATGGGCGTTGGCCCACTTTGATCAGTGTCTCTCCCACAACAAAACTTGTCATTCCCTCTCCCCTTTCTGGTCCGCTCAAAAGCAGACCATTTGCCTCGGTACTAGGTCAGTCGGACAACAATGGTGCGCACACATGGTAAATAGGCCACAACCCACTTTGTTCATTTCCTCTCCCGCTCAAAAGCAAATCATTCATACTAAGACTAGAGTTTGATTATTCAGACATCAACGATGTGCGTATGGTAAAATGGGCCAAAGCCCACTTTGACCATTCGCTCTTCCACTACAAAATTTGGGTTCATTTATGTCCAACATGGGTTATATAGATTCAATTATTCTCTCTCTCCCCACCAACATGGGTTTTTCCACATCTACCAATGTTCATATAGTCACTGTTAGTGTAAATTTTTATTCACTCTTAAACTATATTAGCCAACCAAGTGCTCGAGATTAATCTCCTCATGGAGATGAATCCAACCGTGGTATGTCGGTTCGTCACAAATGAGGCGTCGGACCCACTCCAAACATAGTTTTTTTTGAAACCTACTCCAAACATAGCTCAAAGTTCATAAAAGCAAGTTTTTGCAACATTTGTTTGGCTGAAGTTCACTAATTTCAAACTACAGCTGCGGTTAAGTTTTATTATTATTTATTTATTGTAATAAAGAGTGTCCTCATGAAGCGAACAAATCTCTTTTACACGCATTTGCGTGAGGTGAGGTGGCCTCAAGGACTAATCGTTGTCGAGGAGAATTGACCCTGTGACCTTGGAGTGATAAGCCCTGCGAGAGCAGCGAGACAAGTTGATTAATCAATGCACAACCCCCTCTACAACGCTGTAGTGCAGCGTGAGATTGCCCAACCTTGAACTAATTGGTAGTATCAATTAAGAAATTCCTGTCTCCTACTAACATTGTTGGTTTAAACTGAGTCTGAATCTTGAACTCGCTGAGGAACTCCACAAGTGTGTTTGAATCTTGAATTCAAGGGAAGAAATTTTGTGAAGCCACGAAGAAAAAAATTTAAGAGTAGATAGAAAAAAAGATAAGTCGATGAGCATGCAAGAACAATATAAATGAGGCTTCACAGGAACATGAATCCATCGATCAACTGCATATATAACAGAGCATCTAATGATAGTGGTGGAGTCAGGATTCGGACGCGAGAGTGACACCACTTAATGAAAATCTAGTTACATGTTGTGCGGAAAAATCTAGTTACATGGTGCTTACTCCCCCACTATAACTCCGCCCCGGTCCAATGAAGTAGAACATGTGTGGCTGTAGCTCTTTTAGGGAGAGATCAACTTTCAAGGCTATTAATAAGATGGAAAGGAGGTTGAGAAGATCAAAGAGGAAGATTAAGAAGAAGAAACTTCTTGCCGAGCTTGGGGTCCAGACCGACAAAGCTATTCATAGAAAAAAGATGATCCCTTCTTTCTCATTTATCTTCCAGTGATATCAGGAACCGAAATTCCCTCCTTTTTAAGGATGCTCGAGAGATGATGGATATGGGTGCCAAATTGGGAATTCAATATCAAAGGGGGAGGAACTTTATGCTTAAGACTTTTGTGGAAATGCAGGAAGCTGAATTAGCAGAAAGATTTGATGCTCTTGATGATTTAGAGAATGAGATTGAGTTGGAGGATGATGTCGATTTTGAGGAAGATGCCTCCCCCTCTTTGGAATTTTGATGCTTGATTTTTTTTCTTCTTTTGGGTTTAGGTCCTTTTTCTTTTGGTTTGTTCCTTTTGGCTTCGGTTGTGGTTGTAGGTGTTATCTTTATTCCTATTTTCGGGTTTAGGTTTTAGGTGCTCGGTTCGCTTGCTATTTTAGGTAGTTTATATAGTTCTTGTGGTGTTGGGGAGTGGTGTTTTCCTTGTTTTCAGGTGTGTTGTTGCGTGTTGTTTCGGTTGGACTTCTGCCTTCTTTTGGTAGTGGTTCTCGAGTGGCGTTTTTTTGCTGGTGTACCCGAGATCCGCTTAATCTTTGTTTTCTCATCAAAGATTAACAAAATTGTTGTACTTTTTCAAAAAAAAACTTCCTAGCAAAGTTGTACATACAATACCGTGCAGGCAGTGTGTGCACTCTGCCTATGTATCGGGGGAGTTGCCTATTTTTTGGAAGGTCTGATAACATATAAGATAGGAAACTTCGTCCTAAGACTTGCTGCGCTATGGTTTTTTTTTTGGGTTCCATGATCAAGAGTGTTCGGACCAGCTTATGGGCACTTCAACTAGTCTCTTTCCTGATCCGGTCAAAGGCAGGCCATCCACGCTGGGGCTAGAGAATTTAAAAAGATTTATTTTCCCACAACCTGACCCCAAGAGTTGAACCCTAATCAATTGTGTGGGGAGAAAACCTACCAACCAACCCGACTAACTTTCAGACTTTGCACAACAAATATCAACCGTATGGAACTACGGCAATTTTTGTGCCTATCTTTGTTGTCCACGATGAGGTAATGAACCTAGCTTACTCCAAGGAAGCTTCTTCTTATGTAGTTATGTGTGAAGCATATCACCAAACGTACACTGCAAATTTGTAGTGAATCCCACGCAAAGATAATTATTTCTACGTGAGGATTCTTTCGATAACTCGACTCTTTGAAGGTCAATCCGCCATTCACATATATGCGGAGGCCCAATTAAAATCGAGGAAAATTCACCGTAGATTGACCTAATGAAGGAATTAATAGGACGCGCATAGATGTCGAACTCCAAACTTACGGCTTCCTGAAGCGTTTATCGTCAAGTGACTATCCCTGTGCCAACCTTTTGGGTTTTCTCGTTGTTGGCATGGTACACTTGGATCACTAAGACCAGTTACAGTTTATTAAGTTATTTAATTTGCTTGACGATTTAGAAGAAAGGGAAGGACTACAATACACACCTCTTATTTGGGTGTGGATCATATACACCCCCCAAAATGTTATGAATTATAGAAAAAATGTTACGAATCGTATTGCTAAAAAGTTATGAGTCGTATAAAGATTACGAGATACACCAAAATGTTATGAATCATAATGAAAATGTTACAAATTGTACTGCTTAAAGGTTATGAATTTTAGAATAAAATTTACAAAACACACTAAAATATTATGAATGAGTTATAAAATAGGTGCATATGGTACATCCAAATAAGAGGTGTGTATTGTAGACTTTCTCAAGACGAAATTAACATCATTCGATCAATCCCCCCCCTTTTTTTTTTTGATGTGTTTCATTAGTCAGAGATAAATCAGCATGGTGTGCACTTATCACGCTAGTCCAAAAGTGTATTTTTTTAAAATAATTAAAAGTGTCCGAGACATTTATGTGCACATCGTGGTTTTTTATTAATATGGACGGTCAACATATTTAATCAATATGATTAGCATATATGTGGCAAACTGGCAATATCTCAAGTGCGATGGGATAGATATATACTGATGATCGATAGTTATATTGACCTTCATTTATGCTAGTTTGGTTTTTGAAAAAATAGTTGAGATAATAAATGGAGAGAGATAGAGAGAAAAATGTTGGAAGTATGAAAAATCTAGAGGATATTTTTTTGAAAAATTCTTTTTAAAAAGTGAAGAGAACGAGGCATTAACTTCTTTAATTTATTTTCTTTCCTTTCTAAATATCACAAACGTCCAGGGTGTTCAGCATTTTTGTTTGTCGCCTGCCTAACAGACTACCCTCATTCACTTCCAATTTTCGGGAAGTTTCGGGGGGCAAACTTTGTTGAACTGTAACAGGACTGTATCGACATTCGGCCCCGCTAATACGTGCTTCTGGGGCAATACTTTAGGTGCAATAAATATACCGAAACTCATGAATTGTTTTCATAGGTACTCACAAATCATTATTTATCGCCACTATTTTCTAAACTACGTACCCGTAAATGTTTGTAATACCCTTTTTTAACGGTCCCGCTAACAAGCGTCTCTGAGGCATAAGTTTAAGACATTAATTTACTAGCAATAAATGGTGTGTTTCCACCTAGTGTGTTCTGTAGTAATTATTTTCTCATTAGTGCTAATTGGTTTTCAGGGTAAAATTTGTGACATTTAATGCGTCATTGGAAACGTTTCAATAATTTCCAACCGTACCCTTGTAGATATGTAATTCCCTCCCGCTCTTTTTTTTTTTTATTTATTTAAGAAAAAGTTGGTGTTTAATGTCTCTTTGTAGTAGAAAACAGAAGTATATCACAGTTTTATGTTGTTAAGCCACTAGACCGTTAAACATACTTTAAACTTTATCCAAAAAGAAATTCGTTTGGTTAATACTAATTTTTTAGATTTTAGATTCATCTCGTCGAGACTAACCAATAATTCACAAAAAATTGGCGCCAAGATAAAGATAGTGAAAAATAATTACATGAAAGACCAAAAAATATGAATTAGTTAAGATATGTTCCAGTAGCTAAAAAAAAGTACTTGTTTTTATAATTTAGGGTGATGTATTGTGATAGAATGACCTGTCTCATATAGCAGGAAATAAATACTTAAAAAATAAGAACCTTAGTGGAATGAGGTATTAAGCCAAAACAAGGCCAACCATCCCAAATCTTGGGACCATTTGGGATTATGCCCGATCATTATCTTCAGGGTCCCAAAATGAATCGAGTTGCGCACAAACTGGCTCAAACATTTGGTTATAAAAAAAATCATTTAAATAAAGTCTAGTTCACCGTGTTTAATATAATATGTTAGCAGTTAAATAGGGGTAGAAGAGGTATGAATTTGAATTGTTCCCATAATAAATACTTATAGTTGAACATAAATGATCAGTATTTATTGACGGCATTGTGACTTATAAAACTCTTTTTATTAACTATAACCAAAACACTACCCCTGGGGCACCAATTAGCATTTGCCTTTTTTTAATGACAATACTATCCTCATTTAATTTCTTTTTAAAAATGGCAAATGCAAATAAATAGACTACGTACAAATGGCACCGGAATGGCAAATACAAATAACCACACAAGAATCCGTCCGATCAACGCTTGAAGTGGTTTGCGTGGGATGGCAAATACAAATAACCGCAAATGTCGCGGGATTCAACCGTACAACCAAAAAAAAAAAAAAAGTTGTATAACAATTGTACAAAACTCAAGTGAGATAACAAAAAAAAAAAACTTGACCAAAACTCCAATTTCTAATACTTCACACAAAATATAGGATTCAATCCTATGTCGCTTGAAGTGGTTTTGTAAAACACGAAAGCCTCCTCTTCACTAAGAAAATACTGTCCTAATTCTGTATTTTTCACTAAATTGTTCATCTCTTCAACAATTTTACCGGATCTTTCCAAATAACACAGAACAAAGATATGAAAATGAAAACAAGAAAAAGTTCATACCTTTATAATTTGTCCTCAGGAAAGAGAATTAACGAGCAACACTGGGTACCTGAACTTGCTCTTTTGAGAATTGTGTATTATGGAAAAGAAACTGGCGCCAAGTTTCCATAGGGAGCGGATCAAAAAAAGTTTCCATAGGGAGAGTCATATGGTCAACTGATTAGATTTCCTCCAAAACAATAATTATTTTTCTCACCTTAAACATGGAAGAATAGGAAGAGTAATATGGTCATTTTTGTCATTTAAAATAGGGAAATGATATTAGCACTCCAAAAATTGATACAGACACTTCACTTCTTTTAATAGAGTGTTTTATATTCTCACTTGTAGATGTTGGAATGAGCATAAAAAATATAATTAAAATATGTAAAAAGTTCTAAACTTGTGCCCCAAACTTATGTCCTAAGAGTACCTTGTAGCATTTGCCATTGAAATTTAACCACTGGTATATCTCTCCCCCAGAGATTCAAATTGTGACTAAAGAGCTTTAACTACCAACTCAAACAACCCATTTATGCGAGAAATTTTTGGGTACCCGTCGGCAATTTTAACTGTTCAAACGTGTTTTGAATAGTCCATTACTCTCTCTCTCTCTCTTTTCACACCACCACTTTCTCTCCTCTTTTTTTCTTTCTCTAAAGTCCAGACCGTTTAAAACACATTTGGACGGCTGAAATTGCCGACGGGTATCACGTGTGTGGTACCCACCTGGCACGCAAAATTTAGAAGCACTTGTAAACATTCAATTAAGTCGACGTACTGTCTACAACTGATTCTGATCTGGCTCTAGTAAATGATTACTTACATAAATATGTATATACGCACTCATTAAGTTTCCATTCTCTCTCTCTCTCTCTCTCTCTCTCTATATATATATATATATATATATATGTTGAAGCACCTGTACTTGCTGTTGTAACGTACGTGTAGTCCATGCAAAAAAAGGAAACACGCAAAAACTCTCAAGGAAAATTCCACGAAATTTCAACCATCAGCCAAAAACCTCCCCCCACTGTCCTATATAAACTCTCAACGCCCTCAATGTCCACAGAGATCTAGAGAGAGAAAGCAAAGAAAGAGAGAGAGGCGTAGAGATAGTTTGTATCTCCATCTCTTTTCTTAATTTCTTTCCCACAGCAACCAGTACTTACTGGGAGAGAAAAGCTACATTAATGGGTTCACTGGAACACTTGGATTTGGAAAATGGGGACTTGCTGAAAAAAAAGGGTACTATGGGGAAGGAGGAGAACTTGGTGGTGGGCCGGACGGCCCAGAACATTTCGGCCTCGCTGGTCCGGAAGAAGTCGGATCCGATACTGGTGTCCAAGGTCCGGTTCCAGATGGTTAGGGTTTTTCTGGCTAATATTCAAGAAGTGATACTCGGGACCAAGCTTTGTTTGCTCTTCCCCGCCATTCCTTTGGCAATCCTTGCAGAGTGCTATGAGTTTGGAAGAGTGAGTGGTTTTGCCATTTTTGTTTTCCGGAAATAAAAGTATTTTGAATTTCTGTTTTTCGAAAAAGAAACTAGTTTTGGAAGATTTGAAGGAAATTGTTTGTGTGTGTGTATATATATATACATATTTTTTAAATTGGGTATTTCTCGAAAAATAAAGTATCATCCGAAACGAGTTTCGGAATCAGTTCCCGTTCTACTAAGGAAAATAAATACTTATTTTTTAAATTAAAGGTGATGTATTGTGAAAGAATTGACATATCTTTAAAGCAGAAAATAAGAATCTTAGCGGAACAGAGCTACATATCCAACGAATTTTGTTCTGAAAAGGGTTTTCGAAATAATAATTACTCCCGTGATTTCATAATGATTGTAACGCCTTGAGCAGAACATTGGTCTAGTGGCTTGATTTTGATCCACAAGCCATATTGCATGATCCAAAAACTTAAGCCCGAGATACTAGTAATAACCCACAGGTTTCTTATATGTCCAAAATCATCGACTTCCGATGGGAGACGAAATGTTACAATCTCCCCAACTTTATTTAGGTTGAGCACTGAAGTCACAACAGCTTTACTTGGCTCTTTTTCCTAAGGGCCAAAAGTCACCATAGCATTATCCGGGTCTTTTCTTTGGCCTAAGCCCACACGACACACGGTTGTGTACACGGGTTGCTCTGATACCATTTGTAACGCCCATATAAACCACTAGCCCAACCTAGATTTTAATCTATAAGCCACACCACATGACCTAAAAGCTTAAGTCCAAGGTATTAGTAGTAGCCCACAAGATTATATGCCCAAGATCATCATCATCCATGATAGACTTCAGAGATGAGACGAGTTTGTAACAATGATAGTCCACTGTGAAAAGTCTTTTGAAATACAAAATTAAAATACTTCCACTTGTACTAATGGTTCATGTCAGTTTAAAGAAGATATCCAAAAATGTTGTTTTCTGCTAATTAATTATTTTCTCGTTTCTTTCTTGTTTAATGTTAATCAAGCAGCCTTGGGTTTTTGCTCTGAGTTTAATGGGGCTCACTCCGCTTGCTGAAAGGGTCAGCTTTTTAACAGAGTAAGAATGTAATTTTGTCTATTTATTGGAGATATGTCAAGTCTATTTGGATTTATAATGGCCGGAACGAAACAGAAAAGGGAAAGAGGATAAAAAATTTATAATCAAATAGCTACTAATGTCCTTATTATATGCCCCACTGCTTACCTTTCTGGAAGAGCTTTTTGAAAATCCGGACCATTGATTGCTGAGACAGACGGTGAAATATTGAACGATAAAACCAAGCCGTGGGCGTAGCATCGCTGTTTTCTAATGAAGACTGAAGAGTCATGTATGGAAGAAATTATGTGTTTTTACGATCCTCTTATTTTCTATTCTAGAACTCAAGGTCTTTTCAAATAACATTAGTGTTAGTTCCACAGACTTTCTAACAAGTATTTTGTTTTTCTCTCTTTTATTATATTGTTCCCATTGACAAAAACTGAAGACAAATTGCATACTACACTGGTCCAACAGGTACTTTTTCTCTCACTTAATTTCTCATTCTTGGAAAACTATAATTAGATTAACAAATTTTTTTTCCTATCGGCCAAATAAGCATATATATGTAGATTAATTTACTTTCAATCACATTTTCGATGGACAATTGATTTTAAGTGTGGAATTTGCAGTTGGAGGGCTACTTAATGCAACATGTGGGAATGCCACAGAGCTGATAATTGCATTATTTGCTCTTTACCAAAGGAAAATCCATGTGGTGAAATACTCTCTTTTTGGCTCTATCCTCTCAAACCTCCTCCTTGTTCTTGGCTCCTCTCTCTTCTGTGGAGGATTGGCAAACCTCAAAAAGGAACAACGATTTGACAAAGTAAGATAACCCCTCTCTAAGTTACTTCTTATAATTTCACAGTAGTGATTTTCACACTCGTTTTTTCTTTTCGTACTATTTTTTTCCTTTGTTTGTTATGTGAACATACAAAATTACCCTTTCATCAGTTTACTTTTTACGCCTCAAAAAATAATGTGGTCAATTCATATCATATGAATAAGAATGCAAAAAATAAGTACAAATGGTAAGAAAAGGAGTGTGAAAACGGATTTCCAATTTCACCCCTTTTTTTTTTTTTTTACAAACTAGGGTTTCCCTTTTATTATAATTTGATGGGTATTCTTTTGTTTTTTGTTTTTTAATTTTAACAGAAGCAGAGTGATGTGAACATGCTCCTTCTATTGCTTGGGTTGCTTTGTCTGCTGCTGCCATTGATGTTCAGATATGCTGTTGAACCGGGCTCGCTTGCGGCCGGTTCAATTCTTCACTTGTCCAGAGCAAGCAGCATAATGATGCTTCTTGCATACTTTGCCTACCTCTTCTTCCAACTGAAAACCCACAGGCAATTGTTTGAAACCAATGAGGTAATGGTCCAATCCACTTGGAAAATATGCTCAGAATTGGAAAATTGAAAAATATGTTCAGAATTTGGAAATGTAGAAAATATGTTTCAGAATCTTCATATTGCAGTGTGACATCACTATATTCAATCTGGTGGAGTACTGTGACTGTTAGCTTGATCACTAACAAAAATAATACTGTCAACGTAGCTTTCCGGGCACTTCTTTCGAATAGATTTTGGGTTTAGTAAAATGTCATGCAAATATAAAAGCTAAACAAAATTTCTGTTAAATGCATGTGGTCATTCATATTCAAACCGGCCAAAAATCAAAAAGATGAATCTTGATTTGAAAAAATATGAGTACCACGTATGCATTTTCCCTTGACGAAAACATGGTCATCCATGCATCCTAAGTGCTAAAACTGAATGATTTAATCTCAGGTTGCGAATGGGCAGGAGGTGGATGACAGTGATGATGCACTGATTTCTGAAGAGAAGGCTGTGATTGGATTTTGGAGTGCATTTATTTGGTTGGCTGGCATGACTGTCGTCATTTCTTTGTTATCTGAGTACATTGTGGATACTATTGAGGTATCTATATCTATATATAAACACATTCATAATCTTCCTCGTAAATCTGAACTATTGAACCATTGAACTATTGGATTGTCGAATAGACGGTTCAGATGGTGCACAGCACCCACCCCGATTCATTATCTAGTCGTAAAACTGGCCATAAAGCATTCATTCTTAATGGGAATTATTGTCTTTTGAAATAGGCTGCTTCAGATTCATGGGGAATTTCAGTTAGCTTTATCAGTGTAATATTGCTACCAATAGTGGGGAATGCCGCAGAACATGCTGGATCAATCATATTTGCTTTCAAGAACAAGTTGGTAAGACACAACATATATATGTACTTATTGGCCTATTATTATTGTTAATCTTAATTAGCAGTTTTAATTATCCCTATGAATTTTGGTAATTAATTTTTATTTTTCATGCAGGATATAACATTGGGTGTTGCTCTGGGCTCTGCAGCTCAGATTTCAATGTTTGTGGTGAGATTTCAAATTAATAACAAAACCCCAAGAGAAATTGATCATTTAGTTCCACCCACAAATCTTAAGTGGTCTTAATCATTTAATTTCAGGTTCCCTTGTGTGTGATTGTTGCATGGATAATGGATGTCCATATGGATCTTGACTTCAACCTCCTAGAGACTGGTTCCCTGGGTTTTTCAATTATCCTCACAGCCTTCACTCTCCAGGTTTTCATTTACTCTCCTCCAGGTTGAATTTTATTAACGAGGTTAAGCTAGATTGCTAATCGTTGCCTAATAACGCAACACGCGCTAGGAAAACCATACTCTATCCCGAACGCAATTGAAAGGTTTCGACATATAACTGAAAACTAAAATCAAGATTTTCTGATTTTTGCAGGATGGAACTTCACATTACATGAAAGGGATTGTTCTGTGTCTTTGTTATGCAGTTATTGGCGCGTGCTTTTTTGTCCACCGAATCGTACTTGGTAAGTGCATGCATATAGCAAATTTCAAAACAGCATAGTCCAAAAGCTTTTTTAACAGAAGACGGCATTACTCGAAGATTTCCAAGCTGTTAATAACTTATTTGTGTTCCCTATCTTTTCATGGCAGATCAAAATGTTGCCTCTGGAGCTTTTGCCGCTTAATCGGCTTCTTCTTCTTTATTCGGCTTCTTCTTCCTTATTGATTCCGGGTTAAATATCATCCAGTGCCGTATGGTTATTCATTCATTCAATTAGGCGTCTCGATTCTGGAAACTAACACAAGGAATTGTTGGTTTGTATGTTGAGGACTTGTGGTCGAATCCAAAAGCAGTGGATAAGGAGATGAACTCCCCTTGATTTGTACTTGGGTTTTGGTTGGTGGTATTGGCAATAAAATGTAATGGCATCGGAGATATGTACTCATAGCCTGCATGTGTTGAAGTACATGCCATTACTTCATCTGTTTGTAATAACTTGATCAGAAATAAACGAAGCTTCTCATTTTGGATTTGATTATTTTTTTTTTTCGCTCGGCTATTCTCAAACATCTTTTATTTTTGGAAAATTATCTTTTGTCTGGTGAGAGTTGGGCAAATGGTAGATGTGAAAGAAATATTATGAAGGTAAGAGAATTCTGCATTGCAAAAGTATGTATAGGTGCTTCTCGTACTTCTGTAACCTCACGAGTTGGCTAGCTGGCTGGTAGCATTATGAAAAGAAAAGAATCCCCATACAATTCGGGACACAACTGTATCCGGAGCCGTTCAATGTACCATAGGTGTGGTGGCCATGTGCATCCAACGACTTTGGTCTAGACACAGTAGTTAATTGTCATTCGTAGCATTGCTCATTACTAATACCCTTTGGTTCAGAATTTATTTTCCATGTTGCTTAATGTGACAGATATATAACTAGCTAGGTTTTTTAAGCATATGGAGAATGTTTCGTTAGATGTCACAGCTGCAAAGACAAACTGAAACAAGGTGTCGGACAGTTTGATCATCCCATATGGACCATTGACATTCTTGTCTTCGCATTGAAAAATATAACTTCAATTTGGATATTCAAGTGGTCATTTATATAATACGAATTATATAATGTTTCAGTTGCAAAATGTCAAACAGCTCATGAATAATATGATTCAAGTTGTTGTATAATACTAGGATTTATTCATTCCAGTGGTGATTGATTTCTCAAATTGCCAGTTTTAAAGTGGAAATGCCAGCACTGAGCTGACTAGAGTGTTTTCCAAACTACTGTAGTAACTTATTTCAATACTACTCAATTGTCTCAATTTGCATTTCTCAAGAGGAATAAGAATTGCAATTTCGCTTTTCCGTGAATCTAACATGTTCCACGGGTATAGAACATTAAGGGATTCCGTGATTATATATATGTTAACCGGAATCATAAGCACAAACTAGGTCGAAATCTGATCCCCACACATTAATTTCCTACATAGTTAATTTGATAAAGGAGGATTCTTGAGTGCTTGAGATCAAGAAAAGAAAGGCCAACTCTTGCAGCGTGAGTTCAAAGTACGGTGATAACGTTGATAGTACAAGGGTAAATTGCATTAAACCCTCTCAACTATGACCCATTTTCACTTAACTCCCTTTAATGTAATGGAAGAGGACGGTCCGGTTTGCCCTTTTGTGGGCCTTTCCTTGGTCCACTTTGATGATCCAAGCAGTTCACATTTTAGAGTTTGTCGATAACATTTGTCCCACCAAACACCAGTTTCATCAGATACCGCTTGATAAAATTTCATAATGTATTTGTGTTGAGATAAATGGTTTAAATGAGTTCTGATTTGCTGTTATAATCTTTTTATGTTCTTAGACAAATATGTTCCGAAATCACATTAAACGATATCCGATCAACCTAATTTTTGCGTGGTTAATATTCTAGGCGAGCTCTTAAATGTAAACGGTTAGGATGGTCGTTTAATAGATAGGACCCACAAATGGACAAATTGCATGGTCCAGTCCATTTACACGGACTGCGGAGGATCACCTCATCCCCCATGTAATTTGCCCATGTAATTTAATTTACCCATAACATATACTAAAGGAAAATGGTAAAGTTGTCTCGTAGGAATGGAACAACGACGTGTGGCTGGCTTGCAACGCACGTTTACTTTCCCCCCATTCATTTGTTTTGTAGTGCAAAACAAGTGTTGAACGTTGAATGATTTAAAAGAATTAAGGTTTAATTAATTCAGTCTGTCCCTATCAGTATGCCTGCATCTAGCTAGCTTAGAAATCGTATTTTAGCTAGGGGCACTTGTTCGTCTTTTATTTTACTATTTTTTTTGGATTAGGTTCATCGATCTTTTATTATTCCTTCTAATTCTAACCGAAATGTCACCAGTGATCACAACATGCAGGCCCGATCACCTGCCTCCCGTTGGTGTTCTCTTCCGTGTTCTGTCGAATCCTATTGGTTCATATATTTTTTATGCTGACATAGATGACTCTGTGAACCAACAAAAGTCAAGCAAATAGAGAAGAGAAGATTTAAGAGGGGAAGATTGATACAAACTCATGGGTAAAATTCACCATTGAAAACTGGTTTACGAGGAAGGATGTCTGAGAGCTTATATACACTAGGCCAAGCTCATGCTTAGGCGATGTGAGACTTTCGATTTGTAACACAGATGATCTCATTTTCAATGAATTTCCACTTGCCAAGTGGGTGCAGTACTCATAAGCATATCATCGAAAAGAAAATATATGGTGGCATAATTTTGATGGCCAGGGTGTTTGATGTGGTGTTATTTGATTCCTCGTAGGTTTGTCCCTAGCTAGTCCTAATGGCTAGCGGTTGAATGATGTTGTAGCTTTGGCTTTTGGTTAATAAAATCAAATCTACCAAAAAAAAAAAAAAAACTACTTATATTAATTATCAGTATTTTTTTAATCATGAAGGACGAAATTGAATTCCTCCCTTGAACTAAGGGGCATTACTATGTGGTATGAAATTGGTGTTAGAATGTTGTTAGGTTGCTTTTAGTCCTCTTTTTAGAAATCTGATCACACAATCATTTTCGCACGGGACCGCACTTCCGGAGTACGTGTCCATTGGACAACTAACTAATCTTGCAAAACACGGGTCAAATGACACCTTTTGTGGTCACCTCATCTTTGATGTGATAGATTACACCTTCTACGACATTATACATTCACTTTTGCAGGGGACAACACTTTCGGAGTTTGAATATGATAATTGGGGAAGGGAATTACATGTCCATTGGACAACTAATCTTGCAGAACAAGGGTCACTCACATGACATCTTTCGTAGTCCCCTCACCTCTGATGTGAAGGATTGCCACCTTTTACGAATTATATATTCACTTATAATTAGTTTGACCAATAAAAATGTGGCAACAGACACAATATATATATATATATATATATATATATATATATATATATATGTGGTCACAAGGTATGAATTGAGAGACAGAACTGGGCCAGAGAATCCAATTAAGTCTGTCCCAATGGGAGTAGAAATAAGCAATGGAGCAGAAGCTCCAAATGTTGCAGTTATCTTTGGAGCAACTGGGCTTGTAGGAAAGGAACTTGTCAAGAAGCTGCTCTCAAAATCTAGGTGGAAGGTTTATGGCATAGCCAGAAAACCTGAAATCAAGCCCACCCAAAATCCCAATTACCATTTCATCTCATGTGACCTCCTCAGCCCTTTAGAAACCCAGCAAAGGCTGTCTTCTCTCCAGGAAGTAACTCATCTTTTCTGGGTCACATGGGCAAGCCAATTCCCCTTGGACAGCCAAGAATGTTATGAGCAGAACAAGGCCATGCTGTCCAATGCCTTGAATGCCATCCTCCCAAGAACCAATTCGCTGAAGCATTTGTCCCTCCAGACGGGGGCTCATCACTACGTGTCGTTGCAAGGCCCTTCCGGCGGAAAAGAAGTTCGTTACTACCACGAAGACAGTCCCAGAGCGAGTGGAGATTTCAACTTCTACTACGCCTTGGAGGACTTGGCGAAGGAGAGGTTAGGGGGAAAAGTGGCGTGGTCGGTCCACAGGCCTGGTGTGATAATGGGGAATTCAACTAGGACTGTGTTCAATTTTATGGGCAGTTTGTGCGTATACGGTACTATTTGCAAGCACTTGAATCTTCCTTTCGTGTTTGGAGGGACAAGGGAGTGCTGGGAAGAGACGTATATTGACGGATCGGATGCTGGGTTAGTGGCAGAACAGCACATTTGGGCTGCTACTAATGAGGAGACATATTCAACCGATGGTCAGGCCTTCAATGCGATAAACGGGCCGAGTTTGACGTGGAAGGACATATGGCCAGCCATTGGCTTGAAATTCGGGTTGGAAACGCCAACAGACATGTTTTCCCCAGATTTTGTCTTCTCGGCGCAGTTGTCTGACAAGGCGGGCGTCTGGGAGGAGATTGTGGAGAGGGAGGGGCTGGTCCAGACGGCGATGGAGGATTTGGCGAACTGGGGATTCCTGGACATGCTGTTCCGGTGCCCGGTGAAAATGCTGGGGAGTCGAGAGAAAGCCGACCGGATGGGGTGCACGTTGAGGTGCGATACGTCGGATTCTGTGATGCATTGGATTGATAACATGAGAGAAGAGAAGCTGATTCCGTGAAACTAAAGTTTGACTTGGGAGCTAGCTAGGGAGAAGAGATGGAAGAAGATCCGTTTTGACTGCGATGTTTTAGTTTTAAGGAATGTTTAGGCCTTGTTCCCTACATTGTTGTCCCTTATTTTACTCATCTTGTCTTCAAGTAGCAGAAAGACTAAGTTGTGTTTTGTCCTCCTTTTCCCAAATCCTGCCTTTTTTTTATGCTGAAGTAGGGGAGTTTATTTTGACTTTATCTTTGTAAGCTTATGTTACTCTTTGTCCTGAAACTTTTCAAGGTATTTGAATAGGTAATCTGGACCATCAATTTTCAAATTCCGAATAATTTCTGGGTACCTAGAACTCCTCTTCCCTTTTGTGTCGGCAATTCTATAGATCCTGCCTCCAGAACAGTTACAATTGACTTATATAAATGATGTTGATATGGCAGTTGAGACTACATCAGGCTAACCACATCTACTGACATCTCAACAATCTATACATACATAGATACACATTTGTCTTCTTTTTGGCTATTATTGAGGGAAAATATCGGCATGCTGGGGCTGGGGCTTTTTTTTTGTACGAATGGTCCCAATGTATTAGCAAATTGTCAATTTGATCCCCAATATATAAATTGTGTCTATTTAGTCCCCAATATTCACAATTTGTGTTTAAATGGTCCCTGAGTCTAACTCCGTCTGCGTTCACCGTCAGTGCAAGGGTATTTTTGTCTTTAAGCAACCATCACCCCACAAAACTTCTTCTTCCAAACTGAATACCCTAAACAGCAAAAGAAAAAAAAAACTCATAATCCTACTCCTATCGAATCCAAATCTCCCAAATTAGTCAACCCAGAAATTCCTCTAGCATGTTTTCAATTTGGGGCCTTCTCTTAAAATGCCCAAACACCACCACCGACACCAAATCACTCTAATTTGTTGAACCCCATTATCCAAATCAAATTTCGTCTTCCCTAAGCACCACCTCGTCACCCACCGCTACATCCTCCGACCGACCACCTCACCTACTGGTTCTCTCCCCAATTCCCTCTCTCTCCCTCTCCAAACCCAATGTTACACGAGAAGAAAACTTGGGTTAATCTGTCTCAGAAAAGGTAAAATACTCACTTTGGAAACCCCCAATACCAGATCTCATTCGCATATGCCTTTTCCATCATTTTGCTGATGAGTCTCTTCTCTTCAAGCGCTCGAACCCATTCGATTGGGTTTCGGTTTTATCCTTCAAGCGTCACGGTCAGACACCTGCAGCAGCGTGTTGACTGATCACGCCACGACAATTTCTTGCAGACGAAGTTGAAAGACTCCTCGCAAACAAGTCATCGCCGCCGTCACCATTGGTTGTTGTTTCTTCTCCGGCAGGTGGAATAGGATTCGAAGCCCGCATGATGCTGCAGACGAAGATGGAGCCATTGTCGAGCTCTAATGTGACTTCAACCGGTTCCTGCTCATGGCAACTTTAACCAATTCTGGCAAAAATTTCCTAGGTAGGGTCATCATATCTTCACGAACCTGATTTGGTAGTGTTTTGGAAATCTTGTTTGGATTATCGGACTCAGCGTTCTCGTCAGTCATGAAGCAATAAATTGTCATGGCTGTTGATTTTGAAGAACCAAAAAAGCTTGAATTTAAGAGGAATAAAAGTGTTTGTGTGTGTTTGAGAAATTAAGGGGGTGTGAATAGAACAATTCGTCCTTCCTCCCTTGTAAACATTTTAATGAAGTCCCAAAAATACCCTTGCACTTGAAGGTGAACATTGACAGAGTTATACTCAGGGACCATTTAAACACGTATTGTGAATATTGAGGACTAAATAGCTAGACACGATTTATATATTGGGGACCAAATTGACAATTCGCTAATACATTGGGGACCATTTGTAAAAAAAGCCCTTTGGCTGGCTATAATCCCAAAAATAGTACGAACAAAGATGTGCCATGTCAAATAGCCAATTAGTCACCTTTTATTGCTGTAGTAATATTGAAGATAGAAAGTTTCCAGTAAAATACGGACGAAGAATCCAAAGTTGTATCGACGGAACGTGACAAGAAAGTCTACCATTGGGGTCGTTTGATTAGAAGGAAAATTATGTTGGAAATGAAAATGAGAGAAAGGGAAGTGATAGAAGAGAAAATTTATTCTCTTTCAGGTGTTTTTTTGATTAAAAAGAAGTTTTTTGTCAGAATTTTGAAAGAATTTTGAAAGAAAATGTGTATTGTTACTAACTTACCCTTAACATACAATGTGAATAATGATAGGAAATGAAAAATTATGGACATAACGAGAAGTGTTGTAAGAGATGACCACTTTCACAAGAATATAAAAATTTATTGTGCTTTTAGTAAGAAAGTGAAACCTATAAAGTCGTATGCTTAAATGAGTTGTTCAAGAAAATTTTCTTTCTAGCACTTTCTACTATATTCATGCTAATCAAACACCAAAAATGTATCTTTTCTTCCCTTCTATTTCCTATCATTTTCATTCTTATAAAACGGACCCTTGGAGACGCGTATGGCCCCACCAATCACCAATATGTTGAGTCCACAATTTTGATGTTGAGATTGGGCTTGATATCCTTCATGGCTTCAACTGAATCTCCATTTATCTTTTCTGAAAGTTGAGAGCTTTGACAGAGATAGCGAACATGGAAAAGAAAAAGACAGAAAAGCCGATAAGCACTGCTACTGAAACTCCAAGCATCCCAGGGCCATAGCCAAAAGTAACTTCTATGTACTCTTTCACAGGGCCCTTAAAACCATGTCCTACGATCAATGTTTCCACATCCCCGAGCTGAGAGGTAATGATTCCCCGGAGGGTCCATGATATAGGACTAATGTAGTAAAACCAGATCCACCACACTGGGATACTCTGTATAACGACAAAAGCAATGGAAGAAGAAGAAAATCGTAAGTTGATCACATTTAGAGAAAACAAGTGTGATTCTTCTGATGGATAAGAAGTCAGGGTCAGCTGGAGAAAAGTAATAAAAGCAATGAGGTTTTAAGGTTCTGATTACAATTTCACATTGGTATTTAAAGCAACTCGTCGCATGAGAGAAATATGATACTTACCGGTTTTGGAATAAGGAAACCAGAGAGGAGATTCCATAGTGAGTAAAATGCAGAAGAAATAACCGCAGCCAAGTTTTGGGAAGGTGTAAGGCCAACGGCCATCATGCCGTAGAAAGTAAAGTACATGAAAGTGAGAAACATGAACAGCAGATAGAGGAAAAATTTGCCTGCAACAGAGAAATTTATTCATGTCAATGCATCTCTATTTTATGTGATAAAAAAGGAACATCAAAATTGGCAGACTTAAAGTACACAGCCACTGACTATGCAAAGAGATGCACTGAAAAAGTCAGCAGTGCTATGTTTCAATGGTTTAGGGACATTTGTGAGGAAATATAGAAGAGGTAATAGATTGATAAGGCAGACCAATTAAATAAAAAGCTAAGCTCCATTGACTAATAATCATGGCCACTGTGACTGGACTCAGTAACAATGGGAATCACAGATAAAAAATTTGTCGCAGTTAATTTAGTCCATATGAAAAATATGGATAAATCATGAAAATTGCACACCATGCAGTTGAATCAGTTGTATCTCCAAGTTAAATGCAGGCAAATAGCAGACACAGGATAAGCAGATTACAGTTACCTGGATATAAGTTTGTGTCTGCCAAATGTCATTTTTCACTTCTTAAATATGTACTTAACAGGTCTCCATCACTATCCCAATGAAAAACTCATAAATTCCATTTGTTTTAGTGAATAATTATTGCTTAACATGTACCCAAGAAAAAAAAAAACTCACTATAAGAACCTGTGAATTTCGAAATATGATTTGCAGGAAGCTCTGCTGCATTACTCAAGGTAAATATTTTGGAAAAGTACGATTGTTAGGTTTTTACCTGGAGACAGAACTAGGAACTTTTTGGAAGAAAATAGTTCCTGCTAATTTTGCATTTTAACTAGCCAAGTTATAGTCTGTACAGTGTCTTGTTGCGCGTACCATAAAGTCATAATTAGACGATTCTCTGTAATTATTCTTTACTTGCCCTGTTAGTCCAGGACCGAGCACAAGGAACAGAATAACCCAGGGAAAGTTTAGGCAACTTTCTGACGTGGAAAAGATAGATGTTAAGAAGCTGTCAATTACTACCTCCGTTCCAAAATGAGTGTCCTTTTTGGGACTCCGTGCCATTTTCAAATGCTTATATCTTTTGATTTATGAAGTTTTATGTGATTTTGAAAACTTTGTTTAATAGAACTAATTATAATCTATCAAACAAGATCCATATTGCATATTTTTTGACATTCACATTAAAAGATATAAGCAATTGAAAATGACACGCTTCCCAAAAAAGGACACTCTTTTTGGAACGGAGGGAGTATATCCTTTTCACAGTACCACGAACTTTATGTGGAAGATAGGATCCCTTGATCCTTCATAGTCCTAAGGGCAATGGTTTCTTTCTTAATCGAACAATTGATTTATATAAGGACAATATTGGCAATAAAGAAGATCTATTATCTAAAATTAAAATAAAAAATATAAAAAAACCAAAGAAGCCATGAGAAAAAGATCATACCGACTGTCCTTTCAAAATCCATCATGAAATATGTAATTAGACCAAATAAAATTGTCTGCACTGCAATGTATGGTATCTCTACAAGGCCCTGTCAAGAAAATTGAAGATATTTATTACCTGTGCAAACTGTCATAGGGAAAATACTCTGACATTTTAAAAAAGTCTGTATAGTGTTTGGGAAGATGAGAACCAGGAAATGATACATGGTGCTGTCAAATTGACATGGCATAACAATTACCTTGCAAATTTCGTGAACAGTCTGTATAGTTTTGAGAAGGGTAAGTCGATGAAATTCTGTGTGCACATCCCACTAATTTGTCCGTTGGATGCAACATAATAGATTAAAACTGCATTTTTACCCCTTACAATTGGAAATGGCTAGGTTTTACCAATAAAAACTTGACCTGGTCACTATTATGACAACCAGAATCTTCGCCAAACAAGCCATAGATGTTTGATAGTATGACGAAGATTTAATTTCATTTCTTGTTGACCATTTCCAAGGAATAGGTCAGATATAAATTATAAAGCTCTATTAAGTTCTCGGCAAGGAGTTCGTGAAAAGCAAAGCTCATTGGATACCACCATGCTAGAGACATGCAGGTGTAGCCTATACTCCCAATATTAGAATGAACACATTTCGGTCTAGGGCCTTCTATTTACAATGACATATGTAATGAAACGGTATCAAGAATTAACCTGGGCTGCAGCATAAGGAAATGGGGAGTACATTCCAGCAGCTTTTTCTCTGTAGAAAACAGTTCTCTCAATTGAAACTATTGGTTGTACGGATGAAGCATTACTGACGCCAAGAAACAAGCATGAGGAATAAAGAGCTCCAAGGACCACATATAAGTTCTGAGTTGAGTCCCTGCACGAGATAAAATAGACAAGGTATATTTTGGACACCGAAGTTCTGACAGTCCTAGCGAATGACAAGAAATCAATAACAATCATATTTGGAATGCCCTTGAGTTCTAACAAATATTCACAAGGAAGGTATCTAATATAGGAGGCCTGGGTCAAATTATCCACATTTCCAAAGAAAAAACTGCTTATGCCAAACATTTATCATTTTGTTTTTTGATAAGTTGCTCATTGCCAAACATTTGTAAGGCGAATGCTATAGCAAACTCATCATTTTCCAAATCTGACGTCTTCATACGGAAACACCTCACCTTCAGCTTCAAGAAAGCCTATCGAAGTCATTCCAAGTCTGTCATAGGCTACCATGTCCATGTATTTTACCTATGTGTTTAATTGTATATATGTGATTTGATTATATATCTTCCCATACAAGAAACAAGTGAAAGATCATTTTTCAAAAGTTTCTTCCTCAATGATCAATACCATTCTAGGCTCAAGAAAACAGCTGCTGAGTACTGACTAAGTTATTTCAAGAGACTGGTAACCTGGTTTCTCCAAGCATTGCCTGCCCTAGAGAGGCTATGTCGTTTTATGTATCTGTGTGCAGATTAGAGACAAGTGGAAGATCATCCTTTAAAATTGATATGGAAGGAAGGGACAGAGCTGAAAAGTGTGTGCACAAAATAGAGAAATGGCTTTCAACACCAAGAGCAAAAACAAAATTACCTTTTATAACCAACCCCCCAAAATACTGTGCCAAGTATCAGTCCACTCAATGCAGTAAAGAACAATCTGACAACATTGTATGATGGGCTTCTCCAATATACAATGTTTTGCTTCCAGAGGCAAGATCTAAATTGGAAAAGTGCGCTTCGAGAAAATGTCGTATCGAATTTTAAAGCTTCTGACTCAGGAGGTGGAATACTCATACGCTCAATGGAATCTTCAACATCCCTGGATTTTATACCACAAAACTAAACATTAAATACAACCACCATATAACTTAACAGCATTGTTTGTTTGAGTAGTACAAAAATGAACAGATATCACCTAAATTGTTGAGAATTCTTGTATGTCTCAGCAAAGTCCTGGCCAATTCTCTGTTCAGCAGCAGGTGTACTGATCTCTAGCATCCAAGTTGCAGGATTGTAACCGCTGGGAATAGGAGGGATTCCACAGATCCCCTGGGCAATGAAAGTATAAATGCAGATCAACACAAGTGTTGGTAAGAAAGATGGGTGTAGAAAGAGACTACAGAGTGATGACTGTGGTTGTATAGGAGTACAAGTGTACAACAGAAGCATACCTGAAAATAGTTGATCATGGTTTGTGACTTCTCACCAAGCTTCCCGCCATAGATTACTCGTCCTCCTCGTTTCATAAGAAGTAGCTGCCCAATGATGACCCAGACAATGAATCCAGACTATTTTGTTACACACAACTCAAACTGCTATCTTATGTATCTAAGTCTGGCTAACCTCATCAAATGCTTCAAATATATCAATGCTTGGTTGATGTATGGTGCACACCACAGTTCTTCCAGTATCAACAGTATTACGAACAGCTCGCATTACAATGGCTGCAGCTCTTGCATCAAGTCCAGACGTAGGCTCATCCATAAAAATTATGGAAGGATTTGCCACAAGCTCCACTGCAATTGTTAAACGTTTTCTTTGCTCCGTAGATAAGCCAGTGCTACCAGGCAAACCTACCAAAGCATCCCTTAGAGTATCAAGCTCCACCAATAGCATCACTTCTTCAACAAACTCCTGCAGAACATGACAGTGCAACTATGAAGCACCGATACCTCTAGAAGTCGAAGAATCGCAGTGTCAGGACACGGGGACACGGGGACACCGCGGGATACCGCGGAGATACGTCCGGGACACGCCACGTGGCGTGTCCCATATTTTAATATTAAATTTTGAGGGGGACACCGCTGGGGACACGGCGGGACACCGCTGGGGACACGGCGGGGACACTGATGGGGACACCACAGGGGCCAAACTGCAATTTTTTTTAAAATTTTGGGGGCCAAACTGAAATTTTTGAAAAAATGGGGGTGAAACTGTAATTTTTTAAAAAAAATTGGTGCCAAATTATAATTTTTTTAAATTTCTGGGTGTTAAACTATAATTATTTATTTATTTATATATATAAATAAATAAATAAATATACACGTGGCGTGTCCCCCGCGGTGTCCGTATCCCCATATTTTTAGAATTCCCGTGTCCCGGTGTCAGTTTTGGTGTCCGTGTCGGTGTCGGTGCATCATAGCAGTGCAAAATGTGTTATGGAATAGTACAAAACAACTGAACAAGCAAGCTGAACCATAAGCCGATGGCACAACAGTGTTTAGTGGAACTAACATGTCGTTTTGCTTCGTCCACTTCCTTGGGAAGGCGAAGACAGGAAGAGAACAAGAGAGACTCGAAAACTGTCACTTGAGGGGAATGTATATCATTTTGTTCGACGTAACCAGAAATTCTTGCAAAAGTATGCTGTTCTTTTGGGTAGCCTGAGATTTTAATGTCCCCTTCAATGTAGCCACCAGTTTTCCTACCCGCAAGGACATCCATCAAAGTGGTCTTACCAGCTCCACTTGACCCAACTAAAGCCGTAAGAACACCAGGTGAGAATACTCCACTCACGCTGGATAAGAGTTGCAACTTCTTTTCTGGAATGCCTTGAATGCTCATTTCCTAAGACACAGGCAGATTGCTTTCATTGTGTGAAAAAGGAAAATAGGCATGCAAAAGGAAACATTAAGAGCTTGTAAATTCCACCTTTGGCATGTCAACAAAGTAGTTGACGTTATGGAAAGTCAGTGTTAAGGGTTGAAATGGGAGAATCATTCCCCTTTGTTTCTGCCTTTCCTGGACGGTTCCAGTAACCTGGTTATTTCCTGTTCAATCACGTTCAACACATGTGAAATAAGTATTTGAGGAGAATGGTCCACTAAAGCAACAAACCAAAAAATTAAGGGAAATGCTAACTGCCACCCAATGGGAGGTGGATATCCTTCACATGTGTGTAAAGAGTGTATAATATGTATTGATGCTTATAAAGTGCCTTGAAATTTGTGACATGTGTTGAAATGCTTAACAGTGTCTTTATCTCCAGCTTAACCACTATCCATGTGTTGAAACACTAAATATGTCTTTATCTCCAGCTAGCTCCACTATCCACTGGGCAGTATTGGCATGAAACAAATTTATTGTCAGAGAAAAAGAGGATGTCTGACCACCATCTGCAGCTGAACCCTCTTCCATTGTGGCATTTGGTATCACCGTCTGGACATTCTTGATAGCTAAAGGAGAAAACACAAGAAACCACAGTAATTGAAGATTACTGCATGAACGTTCCACACAGGCCACATGACACTAAAACAGAATACAAAGCACATAAATGTTTGAGACATACGTTTGAGGTACGCCAGGGCCAAAGTCACCATGATATTGAAAAACACAGCATAAAGCAATAAAACGCCAACTCCAAGCCAATACCAGTAGCCATCATTGGGTAGACCATATAATTTGAGGATGTTGTATCCAATTGTAGAGTTTCCAAAGGCAGATGTCTGCAAAGTCATAGTGATAAAAGGTAACCAGATCAGTATGGCTATTATTCTGAAGAAAGAAAGTCCAGTTGTCCAGGGGTCCAATAAGCACACGGTTAAAGCATCCAACTCAAAATCAATTGGCAATGAATGGAGAGACCACCCAAGCTCATATACTAGTTTTGGAGGTTATAATTAACCAATGTGGGACAAGCTCTAACGCTCCCCCACACATGTGACCCCTGACCCACATGTCAAGAGGTAAACAAACGATTCATAACATTGGGATCAAAATGAAACAATATGCACTTATGGCACAAACAACTGGGCAAGCCTAGCTTTGATACCATGTTAAAGCATCCAACTGAAAACCAATGGGCAAGCCTCGCTCTGATACCATGTTAAAGCATCCAACTCAAAACCAATTGGCAATGAGTGAGAGGCCGCCCAGGCTCACAGAGTAGCTTTGGAGGTTATAATTAACCAATGTGGGAGAAGCTCTAACGCACACCTTCATCCATCTTGTTGCACTAAACTCGTTTACAGCAATTGCACGTTGCCCGTAGGATAATGGTGACAACCAAAATGCCCAAGACCACCATGGCTTGATCATGTCTGAGGTAAGAGGAACTCCGTCAACTAAAACGTAAGGTGTTTGTAGAATACATCGGATGAAAACTAAACAAGCCTTACCTTTTGGGATGATAAATCCGCCCAACAGGAATATAGCTAGCAATGAAGCTGACCCAAATGTATTGGCAATGATCATATCACGAGCAAGAGAAGCCATCATCCGGAACAGACCCAATGCCATTTGGTGTATTGAGAAGAGTAGGAACATATAGCGGAAAAACCTGTAACATTTAAGTGCTGTTGATGAGTATGAAGAAAATATAGATAGACATCTGAAAGATAGTTGTGGCCAAACAGGAGATACCTCCCTGCACCAGGTGCAAAACCAACGGTGTAGTATACAACACAAGACCATACAATAGCTTCAATGACTGAGTAAGGTACACGCAGAATCCAACTAGTAATGGACCAAGCCCAGGCAGGATGAAAGAAATTATCTCTTTGCTTGTAAAAAACAGGAAGTCTAAATATCATAAGAGGCAGCTCAGAGAATCCATTGAACATCATATGCACCAGTGCAAAAAACAGACAAGAGAGATAGAGGCTTCCATTTATCTCATCTGTTGGATGTATTCTTGTTCGCGAAAACACTGTACATGTCACAAACCCTACAAATGCAACCTGTAAAATATGAACTACAAAAAATTAGAAACTTTCTTTATGTGAATTCAAGGAAGAGAAGATGTACAGTTTGAGGTGCAAAGTCTATACACCTAGTGGAGATTTGTCGAATACTGTTAAATAATAGAAGCATCACCTCTTCTGTCTAAGATACATTATCAATAAGGTAAGAGAGAGAGAGAGAGAGAGAGAGAGAGAGAGAGAGAGAGAGAGAGAGAGAGAGAGAGAGAGAGAGAGGAATAGAAGTGATTTATGATGGAAAAATAGCATGATTCGGCATTCAGTAATAAGCAAAAGTGGCAAACTAGCATGACGTAAATACATTCAGACAGTTGAAATTTAGCCTACCAACTTGATGTTGCAGGTTCGAGCACCAAGACAACCACTTGGGGCATACGGCCAAAATTGAGGTTTGTACCCACTTTACCCCTCCCAAACACCCATTATGAATGCTAACAAGGCATACTATTTCTTTAGCAATAACTAAAGACTGAAAAAAAGCTAAACAATACTTACAGCCTTGAGGCTTCCATATCATCTTTTATAATTTGGGTCACAGTATTAGACGAATAATTAGAAAACGACTTTGCATGCATTCTTATAATTAGATTAGGCACCTTTTCATTTCCTATTTTTTGTTCTGTACACAGAACAATTGCCAGTACTTATTCCTTACACTGTTACATTTAACCACTAGGATACTGTCCACATTTCTAACCTTCAACGTTCAAATGTGAGGAAATGATAAGGAAACACATTTTTAAACAATAGTTTGAGGATCAATATTGAATTATCTCGTTTGCAGCAAAACATGTAACATCTTTTCTACTTGTAAATTTAAACTCAACAATCTCAGACTTTGTGCACTTAATCAGTTGACCAGATAGAGAAAAGTTAGCACAGATTCATAGTTTCTCCAAGGGAATCCAGAATGACAAGTTGAAAAAACAGACTCAGGTGATCCAATCTCCTGTGACAACAACAATGATTATCAACTTCGAGATTTGAGTCAATTACAGAACTAGGCTAGGTTCATACAGGGCAGTTGTCTGCCACAGATAAAGCTTAGGCAATTTAATACACAACTTTGATTGCCCAAGACTCCAAGGTCTCCAGACAGACTGTACTATTAATGCTATGCAAGTAGATTAGGAAAAAGAAAAAAGCTTGGGCGTATAGTGTGAAAAAGTGTTACGGAGCTATATGTTCATCCTCCGGGACATAAAAAAGTACGGTCCAATGTGATTGGGTACCCAAGCACATTCATATACTTAACTGTCTGCAAGGTGTTTTGTGCTGAACAAAGAATATATCTAATCAATTTCAGCAGTGTTCTAAAAGGCGGGATTAATCACCGGTTAATGGGCAATTAATCGGAAATCTGGGCTGGCCGATGAGATTAATGGCTAAAAGGTTGAATTAGGCGGCTAGAAGATTAATCGGACTTCGGCGGCGATTAATCGCCGCTTAATTGGTCGGCGTCTAGGTGACAATAGGCGATTAATCGGTTCATGGGCGATTAATCGGCTAATGGGCAATTAGGCGGCGTAAATATGAATTTTTAGAAAACGAAGGGGGGCAATAGTTATACTCATACCAGGTTATTTAGGGCTTCAAATTACTGTGTTAGGGCTCTCATTCGATCAGCCTCTCATCGACCTGGGTCTGGGAAGAAACCCAATCATCGCCGACTGCCGACACCAGTACATTGACGATCGCCTCTCATCACCGATGCCAGTCATCGCCGATGCCTTTCATCACCATTCATTGCCACTGCGCCTTACTGCTGAGTGCTGTAACTCTTGATCCCTCTCTCTCGATCCCCCCCCTCTCTGTAATTTCTCTCTCTCTCTCTCTCCCTCCCTCCCTCCCTCTCTCTCTCTCTCTCTCTCTCTCTCTCTCTCTCAGTGTGTGTAATTTCTCTCTCTGTAATTTCTCGATCCTCCTCTCTCTGTAGTGAGAAGTATTTTTTTTTTTGGACAAAATTTAACACTTAGAGTCTAAGTAGTAGAGTAGTGTAGTATTGTAAATTTATGGTTTGGACCATTTGGTGTAGCTGTGTAGACCAGTAGACGTGTAGTAACTAGTAAATATTGATGGTAGAGAAGATACATCAACTAGAAAAATTGTGATTATTGATGGTAAGGAAGTTGTAGAATATTTATAAAAAAAACTGACTAATTGCTAAAAGGCGATTAGTGGCCGATTAATAGGACTCAAAGCTTGAAGGTGGTTGGCTGCCCGCCTATCGCCGAGAGCTTTTTAGAACACTGAATTTCAGTGATTAATAATAAAAAATTTGCCTTTCAAAATATATATATATATATACACACACACACACACAATGCTTCAGCTAAGGTCGCCCTTAGACTTAAAAAATGCGGAAGTCTGCTCACAGCCGTTGGATAATGTTTTCAATGGTCCGGATCTGCTGATGGTCATAAATGGTTTATGACCATCAGCAGATCCGGACCATTGAAAATACAATCCAACGGCTGACAAGCGATGTCCGCATTTAACAAGTATAAGGGCGCCCTCATAGGAAGGGCCGTGTATGTGTGTGTGTGTGTATATATATGTCTACTCTAACACCTCTTTGCAGCTGAATATTCTCAAAACTGAGTCTGAGAAGATATATCTTAAGTAGGTACACCATCTTTTATTATACATGGTTTCAGTCTATAAAAAAAAAGGGCAATTTCAGCAGTGTTCTAAAGGCGGGATTAATCACCGGTTAATGGGCAATTAATCACCGGTTAATGGGCAATTAATCGGAAATTTGGGCTGGCCGATGAGATTAAGGCTAAAAGGTTGAATTAGGCGGCTAGAAGATTAATTGGACTTCGGCGGCGATTAATCGCCGCTTAATTGGTCAGCGTATAGGTGACAATAGGCGATTAATCGGTTCATGGGCGATTAATCGGCTAATGGGCAATTAGGCGGCGTAAATATGAATTTTTAGAAAACGAAGGGGGGCAATAGTTATACTCATACCAGGTTATTTAGGGCTTCGAATTACTGTGTTAGGGCTCTCATTCGATCAGCTTCTCATCGATCTGGGTCTGGGAAGAAACCCAATCATCGCCGACTGCGACCCCAGTACATTGATGATCGCCTCTCATCACCGACGCCAGTCATCGCCGATGCCTTTCATCACCATTCATTGCCACTGCGCCTCACTGCTGAGTGCTGTAACTCTTGATCCCTCTCTCTCTCGATCCCCCCCCTCTCTATAATTTCTCTCTCTCTCCCTCCCTCCCTCTTTCTCTCTCTCTCAGTGTGTGTAATTTCTCTCTTTGTAATTTCTCCATCCTCCTCTCTCTGTAGTGAGAAGTATTTTTTTTTGGACAAAATTTAACACTTAGAGTCTAAGTAGTAGAGTAGTGTAGTATTGTAAATTTATGGTTTGGACCATTTGGTGTAGCTGTGTAGACCAGTAGACGTGTAGTAACTAGTAAGTATTGATGGTAGAGAAGATACACCAACTAGAAAAATTGTGATTATTGATGGTAAGGAAGTTGTAGAATATTTATAAAAAAAACTAACTAATTGCTAAAAGGCGATTAGTGGCCGATTAATAGGACTCAAAGCTTGAAGGTGGTCGGCTGCCCGCCTATCGCCGAGCACTTTTTAGAACACTGAATTTCAGTGATTAATAATAAAAAATTTGCCTTTCAAAAAATATATATATATACACACACAATGCTTCAGCTAAGGTCGCCCTTAGACTTGAAAAATGCGGAAGTCTGCTCACAGCCATTGGATTATGTTTTCAATGGTCCAGATCTACTGATGGTCATAAACCATTTATGACCATCAGAAGATCCGGACCATTGAAAATACAATCCAACGGCTGACAAGCGATGTCCGCATTTAACAAGTATAAGGGCGCCCTCATAGGAAGGGCCGTGTATGTGTGTGTGTGTGTATATATATGTCTACTCTAACACCTCTTTGCAGCTGAATATTTAACACCTCTTTGCAGCTGAATATTCTCAAAACTGAGTCTGAGAAGATATATCTTAAGTAGGTACACCATCTTTCATTATACATGGTTTCAGTCTATAAAGAAAGGGCACATGAGATCATAGACGTGGAAGGTAAAGAATTACCTGGCATGTCCTGAAAATATAAAGGAAACGATGTCTCCTAATCAGAAGCAATTCTCGTGAAAAGCATGTGTTGAAAAGCTCCCTCTTCGATACAGAGAACTTTGTCTTTGCCAGAGCTGATGGATGATTCTTGGATTTATCATATGGAACAGAGAGATAGGACTTCAAAGACATTCCATATTTGGAATTTTTAAATGCTTCTGCAATTTCTGAGACAGGAACAAATGTATATGGTTTTGAAGAATCAGCCCAGTACTGTGCTTGATCCTTTCTTGAGGTTACCTAGAAATGAAATAAGATTAGAAGCAAGGAAAACATAAAAACGAAGTGTTCTTGAGCAAAAACTACCTCTTGAAGGAAATCTGCAACTCCCTTACGAGGTGGCAACCGAAAACCTAAGGATCCAAAGAAATCTAAGACTTCTTCCTGAGGACCTTGATACACCAAGTATCCTTCTGACAATAATACCAGATCATCAAACAGATCAAATGTCTCAGGCGCAGGCTGAAGAAGAGCCATTAAAACTGTAGCCTCCATTTGGTGAACGAAATTCCGTACACATTTGACAATTTGGAATGTTGTAGAGCTATCAAGTCCAGTTGAAATTTCATCCATAAAAAGGGTTTTTCTTGGCCCAACAATCATTTCTCCTACATCAGTATAACATTGGTCAGCTAGTATTGATGATGAATCGTCTGACAAAGACAGCGTTACAGTACTTCCTCTGAAGTCTAAGCATACAAGTGTACAAACTTCTTTAATTTGGATGTCACCCCCCACTAAAGGAATACCATGATCGCCAGGTGAGCATATGAATTGGGATCTGAACCTCAGACCACAACAACAAAGAAAGGCAACAGGATACAAAAACTGGCTAAGTTGTATCGGTGGCTGAAGAATTCATACTCGTTCCAAAAAGCTGAAAATCCTAGACAAGACCCCATCGTCTACTGCACAAGCTACACTAGAATGATAAAACTAGGCTTATACTTCCATTTCTTTCCTGTCATCCTCCTACTTATTTTCAATAGGGGATTATCCGTCTACTTTAAAAAAATGATAAAGTACAACTCAAAATTTATTCAGGCCAGGCACTGTAGTCTTACCATTGATTTCTTGATCTATATTTACTGCTCATAAGGGACCTTATTCTGCAGGAAATCCCTTAAAACAAATCAAGTCACCATATTTGATTTCACCCAATGCTCTCATTTGCTTCAAAACCTTGACAACTATACCCTAGTCACCTTGTCATTATGGTTCTCGGTCATCTAGATAGTAGAAGAAGTAAACTAAAGATGACATTTGTGAGCAAACTGGACAAACCGAACACAAATTATAAATATCAATGCAATTGGCTAAATTACATTTCACATGCATCTTAAATTATGAATTCTGTTCAGATACTAAAGACCATTTTCCCGATGACAGCACACTGGAAATACTACATGATTTTTGCATGACTATAGCTGCACACAGTCTTATTAAATATCTGGACCATGAACAACCATAGCGCTATGGCCATGTATTCTTCACATTCTTAGCAGTTTCATTTCTTCAAGGTCCTATCCACAAAACAAAAATCATGAATATCCCTCAACTGCAAAGGGTATGGGAGCTAATTGTGCATATTTAACAGCATTTAAACGTGCGAAAGTGAAAAATATGAATCAAAGATTTCACAAATAAGCAGAGAGAGAGAGAGAGAGAGAGAGAGAGAGAGAGAGAGAGAGAGAGACACCTGTAGTTACTCTCTTTCTCTGGCCACCTGAAACACCCCTAAGCATATCATTACCAACAATTGTATCTGAACACACATCAAGTCCAAGCACTTTCAAGACATAATCTGTTGAGACACTATTCTTTCTACCACCAACAGATGATGCCTGAACAATCACATTTTGAGCAGAAACATTACAAACTGTAGTTCATTTGTGATCTAAATTAAAGCCCTGGTAAATTCAAAAACAACAAAAGTTTATGATTGCAACCTTCATAAAAGCATCAATTTCAGGACTTGGGCGTATATTCTTTTCCTTCTCTAAACGAGTAAGATCCTCCATATATCCTGCAAATGAGAAATTAGATGAAAAGAAAAAATTCATTATTCCGCGAATTATGGCCTAAACCCCAAAATTGCACCCCCTCAAATGCCCTCGCATAATCAATTAACAAATTCTGTCCAAGTCATGTAAGTTCCTCATTGAGACGGACAAGCAGTGGAAACCATTGCTTTCAATGTGTTCCCTTCAAATCTTACAGTATCGTAATCTTCACAGGATTTAGAATCACGTTCGCAGGAGAAGTTCAACATTAATCATTCATGAAGAGGTTACGAAAAGGTAAACAAATGGACAGCCTTATGAATCATAAAAGTTCCAAAGGTATGTCCAAATACTACTAACGAACTAAGAGCATCTACAAACTCGAGCAAAATTGAAGGAACAAAAAAACAAAATAAAAATCCAAGACTCAAGAGGTCAGCTAAGTTTCATAAACGTTAGGCAAGTGGAGTGGTAGGCAGCATGTACTCCCATGCATTTGACAGGTGTTTAAACCTCACTAACTACTGCTACTTTCGCCAAGCAAAAAAAAAAGTTTCATGAACTTGAGATGATATATACACTGTAAGCTAGATATTTACTCTTTCTACTCTCTCTACTTCCTTAAGATAAACATAGCCTTCCCTATTCTAGCTTGGTTGAGTTCGATCAATCAAGTCATTTAGTTCGGTTGCTAACTCAACCATCAAAGTGCACTCTGGCCACATCCATTGGCCGGTTTGTCTCTGACTGCTTCGTGTTTTTGCAAGCAAAGGAGACAATCGGTGAAGTCAAACAAAGTAAGTCAAGGTCCAGGGCTAGTCAAAGTACTAAATCCTGTTACAAGTAGTGGCACGAAATAAGCCCCCACTACAAGGGTAATTGACAAGTATCTATCTATCTATAATACCAAACCCTAATAAACCGATGCATTGTAAACACTTACCATATGTGCCATTAAGCTGTAGCAATACATCCGAGAAAATTTGTAAATGACTGTTGGAAAAACTGTGGCACAGTTAAATTCTACCCCTTTTGCCTATTGGCAAGCCTTATAAAGGCACTGACAGCAATTTATCAAGCTCTCTGGCATTGACTAAAATGAATGCATATCCTGATAATAAATTAGGCAAATATGGTACTGTTTGACAAATGCAGCAAGGAAGATACCGAATCTACAAACACAAAGAACTCGCATTTGCTAAATGACAAGATATTAGGGTAGGATGGATTCAATGTTTAGAGCAGAGTTGCTGAGAGACATTAGATTCCCTCCAAAATATAATTGTAGACTACTGAACCACTACAGAATCTATATAAACTTTTGGTTTGTCAATTAGAGCAACAAACCTGCAAATCCTCCTCCGCCACCTTCAAATCTAGCAGCAAAATCCAAAGTTTCTCGAACAGTTAGTTCCGCTATGTGGGTATCCGTTTGACTTATGTAAGCAGAAGTCCTCTGAACGCAGAAATCATCTAGCTTCTCACCATTGTAGGTAACATTACCGGTTTTCTGAAACCAAACATTAAAATTATAATCTGAGAACATCTTCAAAGTTAGTAGGAATTCTTAGTAAATTCCCGATACAGTCGTTCCTTCCCATTTTATACAGGTAATCACAATATCCTCACTTTTGAAAAAGTACATTAAATTTCAAACCGATTGATGTCTCATCACAATGTTGAGAAGGCCCAATGTTATGTCATACATTGCTTAAGACAACCCCAAAAGATCATTCACCCCGAGTCAAAAGTTCAAATCAAATGCAGATTGTTGAACTCTTTCCTACTCCATCAATTTAATTTAACCCATGAACTTCGGCTGTCACTCCGAATTGATTTCAAGGGTCTGATTCAAGCGATTGGAATGTGAGGATTTCTCAAGTGGGCTTTAAGTGGCCGGCAATAACTGTTGTCCTGAGATTTACATAATGCAGCTTTGGCTCCCCATTATGTAAATCTCAGGACAACAGTTATGGCCGGCCACTTAAAGCCCACTTGAGAAATCCTCACATTACAATCTCTTGAATCAGACCCTTGAAATCTACCATCCAATATGACCCAGCTCTTGCTAATGACAATATACGGAAAGCATTCTTCTCCCTGTCAATGTTTATATACATTCGGAATACAGTACCCGAACAGCGAAGTGAACCTGCTAAGAGCATCTCTGGCCTACTTTTTTTTAACTCAAACTCAAAATTTGAGTAAAAACATCCTAAAATCCACTCTACTTCTGAACTAAAATTTATGTCAAATTGAGTTTTACTCAAATCAACAGGGACTCCAATATTCACTCAAATTTTACAAGAGAAAATAAGTATCCTTTAGTGAGTTTATATTTGTGCTTAGATTTGAATTTGTTCATTGAAATATTTCGTACAATATTCACTCAAATTTTACAAGAGAAAATAAGTATCCTTTAGTGAGTTTATACTTGTGCTTAGATTTGAATTTGTTCATTGAAATATTTCGTACCAAACGAAGCTTTTAGTAAAAGTGCAAGTAACGGCCGGAGATGCTCTGACAAACCAGACAACACCGGGATTGAGTAAACAATCCAATCGACAAACCAATCAATATACTGCAATAAATTAATCAAGAATTACAAGAATAGTCAATTAACCCTACATGACTGTCCAAACACGTGCTGCACCCGTGCACAAAACATACTAACCTTTAAGCCATGGTCGAGCTTTCCCGCCAGAGCTAATAGCAATGTGGATTTACCAGAACCCGGAGGGCCCAATAGTAGAGTCATCCTGGCAATAGCCGAAAAATAAAAATACACATATCATGCATGCATAACAAGTTAACAACCTAACCGAATGGAATTCAAATTATTTTTCCTAGTCAGAGTGTGAATATTGTACATCAACTGAACAAAGCAATAGGTTAACTTCTTCAAATGTACGTATTTTTCTATTTTAATTTGGTTTTACCTTTTCATTTAAATGCCCACCGAACAAATTATGTAGTCTCTTTACAAAGACAATGAAGACTAGAAAGTAGATGTGTAATTTGAAGTATAGGTTATGTACATGCTGGAAAGAGAAATCCTCTAGGGCGTTCCGCCCTACAGGCCGTCTATGTGGCACGGACACTCTGATTTAATCCGAGCTCCTATTGATCTGACAATCCATTGATCGGATTAAAATCCAAGCTGTCCATAGATGAACGAACCGGATCTACTCTACGGGGGCTGTAGGGCGCCCCGCCCTACAAGATCCCTCGGTGCCCTCATAAGCTTCACAAAACATTCAATTTAGGAGGAAATTATACATTCTCTACTCTTTAGTTCTATTTCGCTTCTTTTATAAGTCAATTTACACGGGAGGGTCAATATTTTCAAGTTTCAGCTGTAATACCTTCGAAAATTTCTCTGAAAATGTTTTTGGACCGGAGATGGTCTAAGCATCAGTGATTGTGTAGCGTCATGTGTGTTCTACAATGCTAAATCCTTATACGTCATAGGACAAAGGTTACAGTGGGAAAAATAAACAACATGAACGATAAAATTGGTCTCCTAAAAAATAGTTCGCATAAACTAGCACAGGGTTTTGGGTTTATTAAAAACTAGTGCTAGCCCGTACCTACGGCACTACGTATCCTGATTGGAAGGGGATGGCAGTTGTGTGATTTAGATGAAAATCATGGGCACTTAACCGGAAAGTGGGAGGATGCACTACAGCCTTTGGATCAAATGAATCTAAACTGTTCCAACAACTTGTCCCCACACCATTCTGTTTTATAATAGAGATGTATCGCTTTTTTTGATCTGCACCTAATTCCACTTATTAAAAATGTATTGCTAAATTCCACACTTCTAGTGCACCTAATTGCTTGTTCGCAAACAACACGAGCAAATCAGAGAAACCACTTTAGTGTGAAACTTTGTCCACCTTAGGCTCCAGTTGCCAGAAATGTTGTACCGGAAAGTTATTCTCTAGAAAAGTTAAGTAAATTGAAATAAAAGAAAAAAAAATCTATTTTTCTATAAGTGTTCATTTGACTTTTTTTTTTTTTTTTGCAGAAAAACTAAATTTTAGTGGTTCATTTGCTGGAAAAAGACACTTATGAGAAGCTTCTTTATTTTTATTCCCGTAGCTAATTTTAACTAAAAGTAACTTTGAGAGCTAAATAATAGGCTATCATATTTCAAAAATTAACACATACGGAAAATGTATTTTATCTAATACAAAACCTAACATGAAATGAAAAAATCGATTTGCAATTCCTATTCAATTTGCTATATTTTGAATGGTCATGCAAATCCCCATTTAAATTGACATTCTCTGATAATCAATCGTACAAAGGAAGTTTAAAAAATTAAGGAGATGATAACTAAATAAATAAATATTAAACAACCGTGCTTAATTAGTTGCCGATGCAAAAACTCACTGAAAATTAGTTAGTACAAAACAAAATTGAAGACTAATGACAAGATAAATAAATACTTCCAAAAAAATAAACTGGAGTATCAATCTTTTTTTACAACAATTATCTCAGAAAGTACCATACTAGTTGAAATTGTTGTTAATCACGTAAATCTCAAGTATCTTCCTTAAGAACCTAATTTGTATTTTTTTGGTATTGGCGTCACACTTTTTTTCTTACCCGCCAATTATTTTGGCCCCACAATGGAAAAACTTTTCCCGTGACGCAAAATCCTATGCTTTTGGCCGGATCACTTTTGCAAGAAAGTAAATTTTGCAGGAAAACTTAAAAACATGTTTCTCACTACTTTTCTGCCAACTGAGCACTACAAAAGTTATAAGAAAATTGATTTTTCCATCATTTCCTGTACTTTCCTGATAACTGAACGGGTCCTTAGGTGGAAACTTTGAGTTTCCGCCGCCGCCGCTTGTAGGCCATACCATGACGACATTGTAGTAATTTGAACCGTTCATCCTGTAGAATCTGTAGCGTATTCTCGAAAAATATCAGCTTTGTCAAATATCGAAAAGTATATAAAAAAATTGGTTTATAAAATGGACCGTCATGAAAAGTTTCACTTTAAACTTATTAACCTTCCATTTATAAATCAAAATTTTAATTTTAATGTACCTATCGATATCTGATTAACTTGATTTTTTGTGTGTATATACTACTCAACAGATCCTACAAGATCAACGGTCCAAAATTGTACAATGAATCCATCTTGGGACCGGTGGTCTTAGGTGGGAAGAATTTAAACCCTTTTGCTTTTAGTTTTAGAGATAAGAAACCAAAAAAAAGCTTAAACATCAGGTCCGTCCCCATTCCCGTGACGACCACATCTCGGGCACTCAGCCACGAGACTCACGATTCTGTTACACGGAGTAATCGTAGGAGTGAAGAACTCTATTACCTTCCCGGTTTCACAAACCCACTGATGTCGTTCAAGATTGTGAAACGATGCCTCTTTGGGCGGAATATACGCAAACCAGTTAATATACGCTGCATTCAGTTCAAACCAGTTCGCAATGGTCAGATATCATGGAATCGATTCGATCGGTTTCCACGCTAAACTTGAAAACGAGTGAGAGAGAACACGCTACCTCGATGTGATTACGAACATTGTTGACTAGAGTAGGCAAAGCTCTCGAACCGACTTGAACATTGACAGAGATATCCAGGTTCTCGAACCGCACTTCAACTTTCGGAATCTCTATTCCAGCTCTGTCTCACAATCAAATATAAACGCACAAACTAATCAATAAAACTCAAATTGAATAGCAATCGATTAGAGTTTCACAAGCTAATCTACAAACGTGATTTAGACGCAGAAACTAATCGCTAAAAGTCAGATTAATTAGCAATCGATTAGAATTTCACAGACTAATCTACAAATGTGATTCAGATGATTCTCGATTCAATTTCTATAGAACGCATACAAAATCTATGTACCGAGAAATCTCGCACTGTTGGATCGCATACAAATATTAGTAATAAACAAAAAGTTCCTCACACAATCCAATCTGAGATTCCTTGGTAGGTACAGGGGTTTCTCGATACATAGGATCTCCTGCGAGAATCCTTATCGTTTCAAAATCACAAGTAAGTTTGCATACACAATTGACAATCAGAGATCGATCGTTTGAAGCCGTTTAAAAGGCAATCATGGAAATCAATTACTGCATCACAAAAACTTTTAAATCAGGATGAAATTATTTACTCCTGATGCATTGAACCTAATAATTGATAGCTACGTAAAAAGGAATAAAATCAATAAACATGTAGAAAGTCCTGCGTAAACGGACATGCATACAGTTCAATGGACGAACATATACATATACATATGGATGTGTATGTAGAGAGAGAAACAGAGTGTGATGAAGGATTCACCTATCGAGTCGTTCTTTGATGGCAGAGAGGAGCTTGTAATTGTCCTGGTCAGCGGTAGCCAAGGCCCTTTTGACGACGAGCTCGCGGTTGGGACGGTCCAGTTTCCTGACGTCGACCGTCTCCGTCCTCTCCTCCCCGCTGTCCGACTCGGACGCCGTCCGCCGCAGCAACGCGAAGTTCGTCCGCTTCTGCGACGGCAGCCTCGCCAGCGCCGCCCACAGCAGCTCTTCCTCGTCCTGCCTCACCGACTCCGCATTTGACGCCCGAGCGAACCCCCCCTCGATCCCTGCCTCCACGTCCAGTTCGAAGTACTCCGTCCCGTCCGACGCCGCCATTCCCCCTCTCTCTCTCTAGAACCGATTACTATCTCTCTCCCTCTCTCTATACTCTTACTCCCTCTAACATACCTCTGCATGTGAAAGGTGGGGATGGGGACGAAGCCCGGGGTTATAGGGGACGACCCCCAACAGAATTGGGGACTCCTGGTGGCCCGGGAAGTTTTGAAGGCGTTGAAATGACGGAATTGGCCCTGGAGTCTCAAGTTAGTTGGGATTTACAATTACAAGCATTTGCCCTGTTCTCGCTCTATCATTAGCAAGGCATCCTAATTGATCTTTTGGACACGTGTAAAACTTCCACGTAAACCGAATGGTCATTTTCATCACTACTCCATTTTTCGCACGTGTATTAGGAGTATTTGAGAGGAAAATGATTTTCACGCTCTATTTTTTTTTTTTAAATGCAAAACTCTATTTCTTATTTTTTAATGAAAAAATTACATATAAAAATTTCCAGTGCATTATCGGAAAAATATAGCAAAAATCACTCCCGTTGGCAAAGACGAATCCTGCTTTGATGAGTTGCAATGTATGATTGATAAAAGCATTATCCAAGTTTAGCAAATAGACTCTGGAAATGGCAAGAGCAATGTTTTTTTTTTTTTCATTTTGTATACATTAGCGGGGTTAGTGTGGGTATTAGAATTAGCACAAGAGAGTTTAGAAGCTATCCATAGCCATAGTCCCCAAAACTCCGCCCCTCATGACACTCAAATCTTGGTTACCACTGAAGAGGGAGATGAATTACCAATTTCACTAGAAGTGGTTCTCCCACTGTTAAATGTACTGTTTTCGTAGCAAAACTTGTGGGGGGAAAAACGTGAAAATCGTTGTGTTAAGCTATACTCCCAACGAAGCTGTACTCCTTTCCTTCTCCGCCAGTTCGAGTTACCATTGTTGATGCATCGGCTTATCTAACCTCGTAGTGGACAGGCAACTAATGGTTTTTTTTTTTTTTTTTATTTAATTCTTTGCGTTATTCAGTTAGTTAAAAGCTCTGAGACTCAACAACTAAATAAAATAAGTTCAAATTACACTGTATTAAGCTAGTTTTATCAAATGAGGAGCTCATAGTTTGTAATTTTCTTTTAGGGTGTGTTCCTGTTTTGAGGATCCGGGGTGCTGTAGTGCACCTCTCGAACTACACGCATCGTGTAATGTGTTCAATCCGGCCGTCCATCTCAGCAATGGACTGCTCGGATTTTCATCCGAACGATGGACGGCTAGGATTTGTAGGAGTTCGGATTAAATCCAAACCGTTTGCACTGAGATTGACGGTCGGATCGACCACACTACACGGTGTAGTGCGGCGGGTGCACTACGGCACTTCCGATTCCTGTTTTGAACTAAGGGAAAGAAAAAGAAAGTAAGAGAATTGAAAAATTCCTCCCTACCTTTCAAACTTAAATTTTTCTTTACTATTTTCGTAAACCCAAACCAGGAAAACGGAGTTCAGCTCCTCTCCAATCTATAGGAAATTTAAGGATCCTCTAATTCCAATTTAATGGTTAAGATTACCCTAGTTTCTTCAACCCCAAAACACATATGGTATTCTATGGCACTCAATTACTCCCCAAATATTCTCCAATTATCATTTGGAGTTTTTAAATATCCATCCTCAGATCTCATCCCCTGTAAGTATTCATCCCGGCCATTTTGAACAGTTATGTTTTCATCCTTTCAGATGATGAATTACCTATCTTACCCTTTTAATAAGATATTAGTATATATGTGTATATTGTCTTCCTAAATTAGTGGGATTCAGCCATTTTCTAATTTAGAGGGAATCAATCATTTTCTAATTTAATGGGATTCAATAAAATAGTTACGGGAGATAGTTACAAAAGAGGATTTCAAAATTTTAAAAATATATAATAGCCAAAAAAACTCCTTTATTTTTCATTTAAATTTGAAAATAAAATATGAAAAATATTGTTTTCGCTATAACAGTTCATATTTTTGGAAACCAATTTAAACCACATGTTTATCATATTTTCAGAATATGTCATGAAATTGATTCATATTTTCACTATAAGAATGTGATGATATGTCATGATTGATTTCACCAAAAAAAACATGATCGATTAACCATGAATTTGCCAAAAAATTCCGAGATATCGATTAACCATGTTTTTGCCAAAAAACATGAGCGATTTTACCCAAAAAAAAAAAAAGATCAATCTAGATATTTCATTGTGTATTTTGTTCATCATATTCACCATAAGAACGGGATCACATTAACCATGTTTTCATGGTTAATACTGCAAATTCATGACATATTCCGAAAATAGGATTCGATTCATATTCCATGAAATCAGGATTTCACGTTCTTATGGTGATGATGATAAAAAATACACCATGATGATACAAAGTAACAGAATACACCATGAAATATCTAAATCGGAAATTATTTATTTATAATACCAATGGCATGATTTCATAATACCCATTTCAGATTAAAGATTTACAACATGATTTAATCGAAAAAAGGAATACAATTAAAATAAACAAAAATATCATTATTTAATAAAAAAATGATTTCAGGATATGAATCGATTTCTGAAATTGATTTACCCATTTCAGAATACACCATGAGGATTTGTTTTTGTTCAACGGGCATCGGGATGAGTGGCAGAACTCGACAGCGGGTAGCGACTCAATTCCAACAAAAGATGGAGGGGTTTCGACATCCCCGCTTTGAAACAAAAGCTTTGAAACAGCGATGGAGGATGACGACGGCGGCGATGGAGGATAGCGACGGCAATGGAGGATGACGACAACGGCGATGGAGGATGGCGACGGTGGGATGGGCGGTGTGAGGCGGACAGGAAATCTCAGATTTGAAAACTAATATGGGATTTCGGGTATTTGAAAACTACCATGGGATTTCGGTGATTTGAAAACAAATATGGAAATCTAAAATTTAATGCTTAGTTTTGGTCAATGTTTACCCAAGATTTATGGGATTTCACTTTGGGTAATTAATGTTTTTAAGGGGGACTTGGGAGTTAAGTTTAGGTCTCAAAATTTAATGTTATATATACATACATTCCATTTCAGCTTAACTAGGGTTAGATTTGGGTTTCTAAAAAATACAGGATGCTATCATAATTGTTCAAAATGACCTGGATGGATACTTACATGAGATGAGATTTGAGGATGATTCTTTAAGTCTCCCTTATCATTTATCACATTTCAAGCACCAATTTATAAGATTCCAAACATTAGTAAAATTTCATATCGTAACTTAAATAATATGTGCAGATTCACAGAGTTAATCAAAGAACTTTCTTACATATAAGATAATAATTTCAATTTGAGGATGATTCTTTCTAATTTTCATAGCTGAATCTTAATTTCAACTTTCTTACATATAAGAACAACTACATCAATGAGTACACAACACAATGTGAAGCACACGTGAAAATACACTTGTATCAGTAAAAAAATTTCATTTAGCTACATAATAAGATAATATCAACGAAAAAAACAATGCTAAAAGAAAAAAAATTATTGATATAATATTAGTAAAAAAATCCTCATGAGCTATATGATATCGGTCGAAAAAAATCCTCATGAGTAATTTTTTTTTTGAGGCAGGTTTAATGGGGAGAGAAGACACTATTCAAAAAAAAATAATGAATATTTTGTAACAACTTCTCAGATTAATGAATTTTTTTCGCCATTCAAAAAACGGGAAGGGAAAATGCTTGTGCAATTGAGAAATATTGGAGGAGTAATTGGGTGCCCATAAAATATCATATAAGCTTTGAAGCTTGAGTTACTAAGGCAATCTTGACCATTGAATTAGAATTGGAGGATCCTCCAATTCCTTATGGATTGGAGAGGAGACTCAGGAAGACGATGCACTTTTCCTGTAATCTCTCTCTCTCTCTCTCTCTCTCTCTCTCTCTCTCTCTCTCTCTCTCTTTCTCTCTCTCTCTCATTTTCTTTTCTCTCTTTCACAACTTTAAAATACAGCCATTAATTTTATGTTGCATAAGAGCCTACCGATGAGCATAAATTGTTGACACATAGAAGTCTCACATCGCATGTTGTTAGTTTTAAAATGCGTGTGATTGGCTATAACTATTAGTGTCTTTTTTGTCATTTACATTGAATTATTAGTTTTGCAGAAAAAATGATAATTATAGTTATTTTGTCCACTGGATTTAAAAATAAAAAAAAGAAACCAAAGTCGAATTTTATTTGGTATCAAAGCAGAGCTTAAGTAAGGATATCAACCTAATAACTACCTCTAAGGAAAGAATTATGATTACCTAAGGTCAATTGTAGCATTATAAATAGAAAAGGCTGAGGAGGAGGAGAATACGGCTGGGAACAAAATAAGAAGACCAAATATAATTGTAAGTTTTTATTTTATGAATTATAATCAAACTAGAGTTTGTGCGTGCCTGTAACACGTTTTGAATACAACTAAAATGATCAACCGATAAACAAAAATATTTGCCTTGCACTAATTTTACATGAAATTTTATTACTTTCTATCTTCCCATAATAAAGGAGAGTTGGGATTGGAAAAGTTAGAGAAGATTTCGCATTGCTTCAGAGAGGGAGTGTGCTAAGGTTTCAAAAATTACTTGCATTTCGTATTTCAAAATCCAGCTCTTTTTTTGCAATGAAATTTTATTGCTTTCTATTTTTTTTCCTTAACAAAAGAGAGTTGGAATAAGAAAGATTACAGACGATTGAAGATAGGATTTTCCAAGTTCACAAAAAAACACACACACACCAAAAAAATTGAAATTGATCAACCGATAAACAAAATATTTGCCTTTTGCACTAATTTTATTACTTTCTATCTTCCCATAAAAAAAGAGAGTTGGGATAGAAAAAGTTAGAGAATATTTCGCTTTGCTTCAGAGAGAGAGGGTGTGCTAAGGTTTCAAAAATTACTTCCATTTCTTATTTCAAAATCCGGCTCTTTTTTTTTTGCCAATGAAATATTATTATTTTCTATCTTTCCATAACAAAAGAGAGTTGGAATAAGAAAGGTCAGAAATATTGAACATAGGATTTTCCAGCCCTAGGACTCTTTTCAGCCGTAGGATTTATGAGGGATAAATTTGGACCGTTAGATTTATGTACATAAGATTCAAATACTGAGCTATTTTGTTATATAGATGCTTGACACTTTCTTTTTTAATCTATGATAGGCTAAAATCATTAACTAGGGTTGAGAATGTTGAGGCTTTAGGGTGTTTTGGGGCTTTGCCCACATGTGTTTGGGCTTGCCCTTTTAGTGTTCAAGCTTGTCCAGTTGTCCCTCAGGTGTTGTGGGCTTCGGTCCTCTAGGTGTTTTCTTTAACTTTTGGTTAGATCCCCCTCTCCTCTCCCCCAACTTGATATGTCTATTGTCAAGTTTTTCCTAATAATATTTTTGCCGTTCAAAAAAAAAACAAAACAAAAAAACTACGGTTGAGAATGAAACTCTCATAAGTTTTATTGATTTATATTATCGTACGATTTTTCCGTGATGCGTTAATTGTTTATCATTCTTGACTCACCAATTAGTAATGCGTAAAACTTGGATTGGATTTTTTTTTTTCAACGGAAGAAGCAAATTCATTAATCAAGCATGACAAGTATAGATTTTTGTCCAAATACAGAAAAACAGAGACACAATACAAGAAAAGACTAAGACACGAATTAGCTTAGTTTAACAAAGTAAATAAAAGATAGACTCGACTTAGCAAACAAACTGATAAAATCCTATCATCTTCAAGTAACAAATCCTAACCTAGAACACGTGACTTAAATAAACTAAATAACTAACAACCCAGCACAATTATTGGACCAAAAAGATTTATTCCCACGTGACTTGACACGCTGCTTCCATAAGAGGACTCTTTCGCTCCAACCAATCAATGGTTGCGCCATCATGATATTAAGAGCATCTCCAATAAGGAAAGTCAAAAGTGGAGATGTCAAATTATTTTGAAGGTTTATATGACAATTTGACATCAAGTTCCCCCTCTCCAACTCTTATGTCAAATTATTTTGAAAGATTATGGTCAATTTTTGAAAATTGGCAGTTTAGAAAGTTGATATCAAAGTTGACATGTTGAAACGTTCCTTCAAAATCACGTGCCCTCCAAAGCTCGGTCACTTTTGGCATGATAGAAGGCATTATGGTTGGATGGTTCACATAATGCCAAAACTAACCGTTTGATTGTCCACCTTAGTTTTGACATCTTCCGTTGGAAATGCTCTGAGTTCGGCATATCTACGGTGATTTGTTTTATACGGATACAGTTCATGATTTTAGATTAAACTTTGTAGGAGATGAGGAACATATTTTTGCTATAAAATTAAAAGGGCTTAATGATACATTTATCTGCGGTACCGTGTAGAAATCGAAGGAAAAATCATTGCATGAAATTAACTGATACTCCTAAATGTTTATGAGTAGGTTCCGAAACCCAGATTACTTTTGTCAACTGGTAAATTCTGTCCATGCTATCCACTGCAATTGAAAATAAAGAAGAGTAGGGCAGGGGTTTTGATAGGATGATTTTTATTCGATTACTATTTTTGCCAATTGCATGTATCACTTATTTAATGACACATTAAAAATAGTTGTCAAAATTAATTTTTTGAGGAACAATTCTGAAAATTACTTTCGCGCAGAGCTTCAAAAAGTGTACCTATCGAATAGGAATTCTACCTTTATGTATCGAATAGATATACTAGAATAGATGAACAAAATATCACCCATAAAAATGATTAGTTTTGACACACTATTTCCTGTTGTCAATTTTGCATGGTCTGTTCTATGGAAATTCGCCAATAAGTAACTTCTGTATTTACGCAAAATGAAGAACGTAGTACCTGATAGCAATAACAGACCAAACATAAATATTATACAAAGACCGCGCATCCTGTATCGATACAAAAATCACTGAAGACCAAAGTGGTGTTAGTCTGCAGCCCGATGAAAGAAGGGTGAAGGATACAACCAAGATTTGCCAATGAAAAACACCCGTTACCGGCTCAGAAAACTATTACAGGACTGTCTGGTAAACTACAGTTCGTCTTACAGGAAGACTGCGATATATTTTTTACCGCTTGCCCTTAATGGTATAACGAGATGTTTTTGGTGCAGCTTTTCCAGTCTTGGAGTTCTTACTCTTGAGTGTGGAGAGGTCGTCGTCAGAATCATCACTTTCGCCGGCAAACTTCTTGTTGAGTTTCTTTTCAGCCTTTCCACCACAAACAATAATCTTCTTTTCATCCTTCTCTTGCACAATTTCAGACTCCTCTTTCGGTCTCCAAATGAAAAGAGACCTGAAAATTGAGGATGACATCATAAGGATATAAAATGCACCGGAAAATCAAAAATGAAAATTAACACCCGGTCAATAAAAGAATTAAGATGAAAGTTGATACATCTTCTGCAATATTACGAACTCTCATTACTTTCTTTCACTATAGCCAGTAGGAATCCCGTTCGTTTTGGGATTTTGGATTTGGATTTGTAGGTAATGTGTGTAGAGAGAAATACAGTAATGATTGAAAATAGGGGTAATGATTAGAAAAAGATAGAGAGAAAAATAAAAGTAATGATTGGAGAAAAATAGGACAATGATTAGAATCCAAAATCTAAAACCCTTAAACGAATGGGTTGTAACCAGCAGCGAAAGGTATATAATGGTTCAACATTCACATTCCATTACATCGACACAAAATCAGATCTAGACTCGACCAAAAACACTAATAGGCGGCAGTGGATAGCATCTAGCTCTATGAAATTATAGTGATACCATTAGGTACAAAGTCGCAAGCCCAGCATCAAAATGTTGAGAAACCCACAGTGCCTTCTGGTTTAAAGGAAACCAATGAAGTGCAATTGATGATATTACGGTCAATAACTAGAGAACACCCACATAAATCCGTAAAAGAAAGTTGCTGCAAAAAGGACCATCTTAAGACATCAACGGAGTAAAGGGCCGATCAAACAAGCCTACAACTTACCTTTGGGTAACCCACTCGCACACAATAACACCATTTCATTTTGCTATATTGAACCAAGAAATACAATGGAAGAGTGGTAAAGGCATACAATCGAAGAATGAATCAAAACAAGAGCAGAGGGTCCAAACCTTGAACTACCAGATGCCAAAACGTCATCGCGTGGATGTAGCTTGTTCACAGGACTGATAGTTGTAATGTTTGGTTCAGTGACCTCTGCAATAAGTTGCCCGGTGCTTATGTCTATAAAATCAATGGGATGCAAAGCAGCCCCATTATAGTTTTCACTAATGTAGCGTCCAATAACCACAAGGGACTCCGATGGGTCCTGCATGAAAAAGAATAAGTGAGTATTGGTATTTACACCATCGTTTAAAACTTGGATACAGCCGTACAGCTAAATACATTTCACAACATAGGCAAGGCATGACCTTTGGATCCCATTCCGCACGAAAAGGAGTCAAATGCCGATTGAAATCGTGACTATGTACTATTTCTCGACTTGGCGAGTCCAAATTGCCGAAGATAGAATCCCATACTCGCAAGCGGTTGTCCTGTGATGTGGTAAGTATCTTGCTGCCGCTTTGTGGTGAAAAATATGCAGAGTTAACAACACGTTTGTGTGCAAGATTGTAAAGCGATGATCCAGCTTTTAACTGACGCATGTCCCAAATACGAGCCTGAGGCAGAAGAAGCATTCCATTTCAAGGACCATCATATTATTAAAGGCCATCACAACAGTAAATACTAAATAGAAACAAATATAAATAGATGGGCTCAGTGGCGCCACTACATTCAAGAATATGAGGTCGCCTGAACCCATGGTGGGAAAAAACTCTACTGCTATTGTACGTATAATCTCAAAGTAGATAGGAAATGACCTGATGAAAATACTCCATATCACTGACACCATTATAGGGTGCAAAACACCTGATAATTTATCCCATTATGAAAAGTTGAAAACCAACAACCTACTTTCTGCCGCGGTGTGCTCCCTCCCTCTCTCTCCCACAAAAATGAGCCCTGTGTCCCAATCAATTGGAGTCAACATTGATATGTAATCTATAAGCAATATATTTTCTCAAAGTTGATAGCTGTTCTTGTTTGTATTGAATCGTTTGAATTAGCATTAATTTCACTATAAATTTGAGTCATGGGTTGGAATGAGTTTTACTTAAATTTGAGTTTGAGTATTGAAATTTGAAAAGGTCAGGGTAAGAGAGGCTCTTATATGACCTTTTCAGCATTGTGTTTTTTAAGTTAGGTCAAAAAACATGGATACAATTTTGAAAAGAAACCGGTCACAATGCAAAGCTCATCTTCAATAGTCCTACTCAAGAACTTGTGCTAAGAAAAGTCGTATCAATTTGAATGACTTCCCTCGACTCTTGAACTAAAAGGAAACATCTCAACTTTCTATATATAAATGAAATGACACCATACATATAAATTTCTGGAGTCGCCACTGGATGGGTTCACAAGCTACTGAGAAGCTTGAGAATTCTTCTCCCCTACACTATCCAGATTTTTTAAAGCCACAACCACAAATCAATTTCAAGGCATCCTACAGAGAAATGTAAATTGCAAAAAGTAGAAGCTTACAAAATGATCATTTCCGCAGCTCAAAAGAAGATCCGGCTGAACAGGATTGCAGTGTAGCCCCACAACTTTGCTTCCTTTCTTATGAATCAAGGTGGCCTCCCCTACTTTACTGTTGGAACGCATGTCAACCCTACGCATGTCAGTAAACAGAACCAAAGTTAACCTTATGCTTACCTTATCAATGAATAAACTGTTGCACGCTGGTTCCTTGCATATATACACACCCCTATGTCCAAACATACAAGCCTCTACAAACGTATAGATACATGCATGTATAATCGAAAGATTCCTGTCTGTATAAAACTCTAAAATCAGTTCACTTGTGAGTTGTGAGATATTCCTGTCATTTAAGTATTACCATAACTTCCCATTATTCATGAGTCCTTAAGACATATGTCCCCTTGTTTCATCCATTAGTGGTGTTAACAACTCAGGGATTACGGATCCAATAAAGAACTCTGTGTTGTCTCTTTTGCTTCGCTGTTCAGCTAACAGCATTATGGTAAGCTGAAGGATACTCACAAGTAAAGCAGTCCAACATTATCTGCAACAAGCACAAGACCTTTCTCTGGATTGACATCCAAGCCATAAAGCATTCTCCAACTGCTAGGGCCCTACAGGAAAAATATCTATAACTGATACTCGGATACCAATATTGTGGAATAGAAAACATGGTCTTTTACCAACAGACCATTATTACAATAGCATACATTTACTTCTACCCACCCTTCCCAGCATTTCAGACCGACCACCGTTGAGTCGTTGACATATAACTAAAGATTCCAACCAATGATAAATGCAATTAAATAACTGCAATTGTATTAGAGATTCCACATGAAATCCACGCCTATATCAACTTATTACTCCAAGCATACTAAATATAAGTCAAGTGAAGGAACACATTCCTAATCAATCTAAAATAGAGAACACTATAAGGGAAAAATACGAACTAAAAAACAAAATCAACAAGGTCTTGAAGTTCAATAATGGTCCACCACATTAGTGGAAAAGTCCTCATCATCTGAGTGATAGGATTGGTGCATAGTAGGATTTTGACAACACTAGATCAGATAAAAAATCAGTGCTCAACTTCGAATAATGTACCTGCCAACCATTAGGATTAAGGTTCATCAATGATAATGAAATTCCAGTCTCCAAATCGGTGCAACTTATGGTTCCATCTGAAGATGCAGCATATACTGTTCCATCATTTGCGGGGTTGAACCTGCAGGTAATTGAATAACAAACGATGTCGACCATCACCAAAGAAAAAAAAACTTCTTGTTCAGTAACTGAACATGCTCAGAGATGAATCCCATTAACAGATGCATACCAGAACATAAGTAAAGAAACAGGTAGTATGGAGGGTGACTCACTTCATATTGTTGAGTATGCAACCATGGATGTTCCCGTAAACTATCTTTTCATGCACTTTACCAAAGTCCCAAACTCCAAGTTGTCCTTTCTTTTGTAAAAAAACAACAGGAAAAAAGAGAGGGATAATAAATGTCAATCCATCAGAAAAAAATTCTGACCCTAATTAGAACACTCAAACACCTGCTAGATTATAATTCAGGTGACTCTAACCTTATCTCCAGATAACAAAATGTTATTATTTGTTGGATGGAACTCCAAACATGTCACTCTTCTACTATGGTATCTGATAACCCCACAATGCACTTGATCTGGAACCACAAAAGCTGGCTTGATCTATTGAACAAACAACAAAACCAACAAATATATCTTCTGGTTAAGATCACAAATAAAGAATACAAGACCAATAAAAGTGATGGTATGGAACTTTGAAGATCAAGAATTGACCACAATATCACAGAATGCAAAAAAAAAAAATAATCGAGATTAAATAATTGTGAACGTGTTCATAACTTCATATAATCTAAATCTAAACAAGTCAAAAGGGTGGGAAAGCTGAATTATACAATAAGTTGCCTTTTTTCCTAATAAAAAAAAATACACTTGTTGTCCCTCATTCTGATGAAGCGTCGGGAACGAACCCCGTGAAACAGAAAAATAGAAGTGCCAGGATGAACTCAATTGCAGCAAATAAGACATTAACAGCAGACTAATTCGGTAAATCCAACCTTAAAAAGATATTTGAAACTAAAAACTTAATGTCATAGGATCAAGAAAGAAGGACTACTTTTGCATCTCATATCAGCAAGAAGAAATTAAAAAGGCTTCAGGCACTATCAACAGGTCGTGCTATCACACTAATGTGGCACAGACAAAGTTTTTCTTGATTCTTCAGTTTCAGTTAACACAATTTCCAGACTACTCAGACGTAAAATACTGAAGGCAGAAAAAGCTTTTCAATCAGCTCAAACATGAAAATTCCCAATTCGAAATACAAACAAATTGCCAATGCCTCCATGCCAAGGCAAGAACCACAACAAGTTCAAGCAACACCAACAACTTGTTTTGAATTAGGTTGGTCTTCAGCATGACAGAATATGGTTAACCAATAATATACCAGTTTAATAATGATTACCAAGGTATGAATGAAGTCGCTAAACTAACTAAAATAAAGCAGTGCCTGATTGTATTGGAAAAGTGCCTAGAAACAACGTGACAAGCAACAAGCACCTACAAACACAGTTCCCATGCCATACATAAAAAATATTGACAACTGATACCAAAAATATAGTTTGATAACCATAATGTCGAAATGCAGCTTACTTTGGAGACACTGGGCCTAATCTGGCGTTCAAAGACGTACTCCATTGAATTATGAGCATTTCTATGGGGTGCTGGGATTACCCCATGCTCAGTAGCAACCCGATGTGGACAGTTCATTGTTGTGTGGCCTTCAATCCTCGACGAAGAGAAGAGATTCGCATTAGACCAAACACGTTTACAAGTCTAATGACCCAAGTGATAACTTAAATAATGAGATTGTAGATAACAAAACCTAAATAGAAAGAATTTAAGCAACCAATGTGGCTCATACAATAGTTTTTTTTGGGTAATAAAGAGTGTCCTGATGAACCGGATTCAATAAAGAGTAAGGGATGCCCTGGTCAAGCCCTGTTTCCGACTAGTGCCGTTTACCTGCTGCTTTTTCAATCAACAAATGCAGACTATCGTAGAAAAAGAAAGTAAATTAAAAGAAATTGAGCTCGAGCCAATCGCAACCCGTAAATCCCTAGCAAGAGATTGGCACTGCCACAAAGATTAGTGAAAAAAGAAATAGCTTTGCATTGCTGGGTAATGTCGCAACCTTAACTCAAACAGTTGCAAATGGAAAATACTTGACACAATGCACCCATGTTGATTCTCTTGAACATCCACACACTATACTGCACACTAGGTCAATACAATACACACTAAAAAATTACCAATTTAACGAGCAATCAGTACACAACAAAAGATTTACCAGGCATTTTGCAGAGAAAACATGGTTTCATTGGGCAATCAATGTACGTAGCCCCCTTGAATCCCGCTTCATGACCCGTTCTCTTACACACCTACCAAACATCAACCATACCCCCTAAAAATCATCATCATCAAAACCCAAAACCCCAAAAAATGAAAAATGAAACATAACGCAACAAAAATAAAGGGTTTCGAAATAAATTAACAGGGGATGGGGGGAGGGAATAGAGGGATACAAAGAGGCTCCCACTTACTTTGCAGACTTTCTTGAGACTGATGGTGATCGGAACTTTCTCTCTCTTCTTCGCCACCGGTTCCTCTTCGATTGCTTCCTCATTTTCAACCTCTTCCGCCTCTACGACGTCCTCCTCTTCCTCTTCTTCCTCGTCCGACGAACTTTCTTCGGAGTCGGTGTCTCTCTCAATGACCACGGTCGGGAACGACGTTCTTCTGGTTTGAGGGGGCATTTTCGGGAACTGAGAAGTCTGTACTGTTTCGGAGAAATGGTGAAAAGGGAATGAACGGGTGACGAATTAGAGTGGAGGTATTTATATCTGGACAATGGATTACCTTTTGGGGGTTCGGATGATTACGGAAGTGCCCTTCGGGGCTGTTCGCGTTGGCTGGGTGGAATTCATAAACTGTGGGGTTATTTCCGTACTTTTATTACTGGGAAATGGCGGGAGACCACGTGGCTTATTGTCCATCGTGGGGCCGAATGGCCGGTGCAGTTTTCCTTGCTTGGTACGATTCAGGATAAGACGGTGTCGTTTCCTCCTCTCCGGCATTCTCTTCATATTTAAGGGTGCATTTCTTCTCTTTAAAAAAAATAATTTGTGTAGGACTTTAGACAAATAGCTTCTACTAAAATAAACTTTTAGTTGATTTGTGTGAAAAGAATAATCAATCTCAAATTTTTTTATTTTTTGGGCTTTTGGCTGAGTTTTTTCTGAACTTTTTTTGTTTTTTACTTTTCTCAATTTCTTGTTTAACTTTTTGTAGTAGTTTTCGTGACTAATCATTTGTATTGACAAGAGGATCAGAAAAGTACTATCACTACACACTGTTCTGCTAAGGGTTCTTAAAAAATATGTACTTATTTATAATTTTCAAACTTAAAAATAATGTACTTACGAAAATAAATTTTCAAATTTTTTGCACCGTTCAAAAGATCAATCTATCAAACAAGATCTATATTACACAAAAATTTATTTCAATTACTATAAATTCATACTTAATTTTAGGAACCCTTAGCGGAAATATGAACTGATATTGAAAAAAGTTCATATAAGACTTTAGGCCCCGTTTCGGAAACCTTCTTAAAAAATAAGTACTTATTTTGCCATTTTTCATTCAAAAATAAGAAGGGTCATTCTACAAAATCCAAATAAAAAGTTTCTTTCACATTTTCAAACTCAAAAATAATGTAAATGAAAAAAAAAATTCAATTTTTTTTGCACTGTATTAAAAATCTCAATGAGATCTATCAAACAAGATCCATAGTGATAAGAAAATTATTTTGCGTAAACACATGATTTTTGAGCTTGAAGTTGCCTTATACAAAAAATAAGACTGTTGCTATGATAATGGGCGCCGGCAGAGGGAAATCGTACCGGCGGCCGTGCCGGGCCGTCTCCGGTCACCGGACGGCCGATTCAAGCCGTCCAAAAATTCTATAAAAAAAAAAAACTGAAGGGGCCTACGCGGGAATCAACGGCATCCAAGGTATGTAGGGTGCTTGATCCGAGTACCCCTTTTCGGTGTGTATATATGATCATATACACACACCCATTGGCACCTATATAAATTCTACCAAAATAATTATCATCCTTCTTATTTTCCGGAACAACCCTTCTTATTCAACAAAAAATAAGTTCTTAACTTATTTCTGGAACGGGGCCTTAACACTTTAGACAAAAAAAGATAATTATTTGATAATTTTTTCATCTTTAGTGAATTTTTATTTTTTGTCATAATTTTTACCATACTTCTCTTGTCGAGATGGATAATTAATTTAAAAAATATGGCGCTAATCTAACAAAAATTTAAATAAGACCCAAAACAAATCAAAACAAAAAAGAAGAAGAAAGTTGACAAGAATGCAACCTTAATCCGTCCACATAGAGTCTATTATTCTTCTTAGGTTCTTATTATTGAAGTACTTGTTTTCTGCTTTACAAAATAAACTATTATTTCACAATACATCACTTTAACTGAAAAAATAAAAACTTATATGAAGAATAAATACTCCCTCCATCTGGATTTAATAGTCATTTTTTGGAGTTCGTGTCACTTTTCAATCAATTATATCTTGTAATTTATAATGTTTTATGTAATTTTGAAAATATTGTATTATACAATTTATCAAGATCTATCAAATAAAATCCATATTGGATATAAAATTTATTATTAATTTAAAAATATAACTCATTTTTTATCCCATTAGAATTGAACGAGGGACTATTAAATTTGGATGGATGGAGTACTTATTATCCTGAGCGGAAACGGGTCACTATGCTAGTATTTGACTTGAGTAAAAAGTGACAAGTTTGTAGAGCCATATAGGGCTTGTTCGATTTGGGTTCTAAAATCTCAACGCATGGTCCAATAAATCTTCTATATCAATCATTCTCCACCCATTATTCCAGAAAACCTCCATCAAAAACCCAATTTGAGCAAGGTCAAAATGTTCGAGAACACAAAATTGTTGGATAAAGAGTAGTGGGTGTGTTTCAGTTTCTTTAAAAAAAAACTTTTAGAAAAAGAATATAATTTCAAACTCAAAAATTATGTAATTACATGAATAATTTTCCTACCAATATGAATGTTGTTTGATAGATCTCACTGAGATCTTTTAAACGGTACAAAAAAAATGTAAAAATTATTTTTCATTTTTCATTATATTTAAGCTTGAAATTTTTTTTTTGAAAAAGAAGATTTAAAAAAAAAAACGAAACGGTATCATCAAATGACACCACCGTATTTACTAGTAGTAGTACTACTACTAATTACGTGACTCTTAAGCGCATAATTAAACCACCGTATTTACTAGTAGTACTACTACTCCTAGTAATTTGTTTTCGTCATACTTATTGGACCGAAGAAAATGGAGTATAATAATCTTAAATACTCCTTCTAATCTCCCACTTGTACCAACTAATAAAGTAGATAACATTAACAAGAAGTTGGTGGAACTATCCTCTCCTTCAGACCTGACACCCATTTTCTCTCTTTTTATAACCACGGCTGGGCGCCATCCGGTTTCGGCTATTATCCCCCACGGTCGCCCACGAAACCCTATCCGTTTACTCACCAATAAGCCATTGCCACGTCAAACAATCCGCTTAGTTGGACTTGGACATCCACACACTTCATTGTTACACCCTTTAATCTTAATCTGTGTTCATATTTTCAATTCTCGCATCACGAATTTTAGTTACTTGAAAAGTTTTTAAAAGATTGCGCTCTCGCATCTGCCTACGGATTATGTGATTTAGGTTACACCTTATCATATATATATATATATATCGTATAATCTGAAGTAGCCAAGGGGTTTGACCAAATGGTTATACCAAATGGTTATGAGAAAACAATAAGTACTCATCAATTAGGTTACAAGTTTCATTCCCACGAATGCCAAACATTTCAAATCTTGCGCATCGGGTTGTACCGAGTTTCAAAATTAGTCGAAATGCGCGCGCAAGTTGGCTTGGACATCCAGTTATAAAAAATACTACTCCGCCACTGTATGGTATAGGAATCTAGGCCGCAGAGGATCTCAATTTCACCAGATAGGAGTATATGAAAGAGATGAACAATTTGAGGATAAAGACGGAATAAGATAAACCCAATAATTAAATGGAAAGAAAAAGTGTAGAAAAAGAGGACTTTGCTTTGGTCTGTGTGCACTGCATACAAGAAGTCTCGGGAGCGGCTTTGATGAGTGTGAGAGAAAACCTAGGTGGATTAATTCAAGTAGGGTACGCAATTTGGTCTAATCTCTCTTTGCGTTCTTCGATTGTTGGATGGGAGTGACAATTTCCCGAGAAAGCCATGGCCATGAAAAAGTCATTCAAGGATTCTCTTAAAGCTCTCGAAGCGGATATTCAGCACGCCAACACTCTGTATAACTCTCTTTCTGTCTCTCCATCTCTTCACGGTTTAATTGATTGATTTTTGGCTCGTGATTAGTGTTGGGTTTTGGAGTAACTTGTTGGTTTTGGCTTGGAAATTTTCCTGTTTAGCTTATATTATTAGTAAATTCAGTACCATATTCCACTGCGTTCCTTGAATATAGTTTATCTCCGTGTCACCGTGCGAATTCTGTCCCGTATCGTTGTTCAGAGGAATGTGGGATATTCCTGATGCTAAACGTGTAGCCATGATTTTTTTACTGTTACCAGCGTTCTGCATTTGGTATTTATATATGGAAAATTCCAAAATCAGCCCAATGGGCTGACAATAATAGGTTTGTGAATGTGTATTAAAGGGTGTAAAAAATAAACAGAAATACATATTTTCCTTGCCTTCTAGTATGTTTATTGTCAGCTCAATGGGCTGACAATTGTAAGACCATTTATATATTGTCGTAAAAGAATTCATGGTGCAGAACATGTTGATTCAGTGATCTAGCTCTAGGTGGAGCATGGAGCATGCGTTCCTTGAATATAGTTTATCTCCGTGCGAATTCTGTCCTGTATCGTTGTTTAGAGGAATGTGGGATATTCCTGATGCTAATTGTGTAACCATATATATATATATTTTTTTTCTGTTACCAGCTTTCTGCATTTGGTATTTATATATGGAAAATTCTAAAATCAGCTTGATAATAATAGGTGTGTGAATGTGTATTAAAGGATTTAAAAAATAAACAGAAATACATATTTTCTTTGCCTTCTAGTGTGTTTATTGTCAGCTCAGTGGGCTGACAATAGCAAGACCTTTATATATTGTCGTAAAAGAATTCATTGTGCGGAACATGTTGATTCAGTGATTTAGCTCTAGGTGGAGCATGGAACATACTTGACCAATGCACAATGCTCACTCTTACATCAGAGCTAGGTAGTGATAGTAGTATGGATACATACCACCGTTTTTAAAAAAAATAGAGATTGCAGTTAAGTATGTACGAGTGGCGGTCACACTCCGTCGTTTGAATGTTCAACGAGATGGAAACTAAATTTCTTGACCCGGGGACTTGGGGTCATGTTTGTAGGAAGGGGTCTCGGCTTAGATGCGTTTTCCGAAATGTGAAGCTGTGATGTCAATCATTTTGCTAGTGTTGTGCTAGACATGACATCAACTGTCTGACTTGGGGGTATTTTTCGAGTACACTCATTACTCATCAGTATTTCAAACTTTCAATTTGCTTTTTGTTTTTTGCTTCTAATTACAGTTATCAAATTACACAAAACTCTTTTGAGACACGCATTAGACATGACATCAACTGTCTGACTTGGGGGTATTTTTCGAGTACACTGATTACTCATCAGTATTTCAAACTTTCAATTTGTTTTTTTTTGCTTCTAATTACAGTTATAAATTACACAAAACTCTTTTGAGACACGCATTAGACATGACATCGACTGTCTGACTTGGGGGTATTTTTCGAGTACACTGATTACTCATCAGTATTTCAAACTTTCAATTTGTTTTTTTTTGCTTCTAATTACAGTTATAAATTACACAAAACTCTTTTGAGACACACATTAGCTATTTTAACGTGCCATTGCTTTATGTTGTTTGTAAGAATCATTAACGTATTAGGTTCTGGAATCCATAATTTATCCTCTCCTAGTCTCCTGAGTCCTTATTATGCAATTCTGGTTCGTACATTCTTGAGTAATATGCTAAAAGTGAGATTCTGAAATTAATGTGTTTTTACCATCTTCATGACACAGTGTTTAGACACTCTGAAATATGTGTTCTCGTTCCTCATTCCTTTTGCCTTGTTACTCCAGGGCTTTAGGTTGTCCGAGGCTGAATGATGGAGCATGCCTTCAACTGAGACTGTCTTATAGTCCAGTTGCACACTTATTTCTATTTCTTGTTCAGTGGGCAGATTGTCAACTTGCTGGTACCCTTGGGTTGCTTCGAGTTCTTATTTATATGGTAAACTCCTCTAAATTGTGTACAGTTACCTTGTTTATAGTCTTTGACTCTTTGCCTTTTCACAGTTTGTTTAGAGGTTGAAGGCTTCAAGCCACTCCCTTTTATTTCTCAGATACTTATTGTTCTTTCTGTAGTTCCTTTAAAAGTCACTCATCTTTGTCAGTAAAGCAATTCCTGTATTACTTCTTTCTTGACGGCATGTGGAACGTTGGTGGATTGATGCAGACCTATGCAGATGGCAAAACGACGATGTCTGTTTATGAGAGAAAAGCTAGCATCAGGGAATTTTATGGTAAGGTTTGATGCAGAACTAAGCGTGTTTGGGTCAAAGGAAAATGGATGGAAACTAATGTAAATTTAGTTTCTTCAATTCATTACCTTTTTGTCGTTTGCTTTGGTCTTTTTCTTTCTTCATAAATCCTCCACAGATTCATAACCAAACACTACATTCAAGTCATTAATTTATGAAATAGGCACTCCCCCCTCCCCACTACTTTCATTACTTTTTTCAATTTCGAATATATAAGTGAGGTTCAAGCCTTCAATGTTAGACACGTATTTACTTACGGAATTATCTTCTATCAACAGCTGTTATATTTCCTTCTTTATCGCAACTACAAAGCGGGATAACAGATTTGGATGATAGAAAACAGAAAGAGATATGCTCACTCAGATACTCTAAGAAGGATGATTTAGACAAGGGAAAACTCACCGAGGCCGACATTGAGAGAGAGGATGAATGTGGAATTTGCATGGAAATGAACAGCAAGGTTGTGTTGCCTAATTGTAGCCATACCTTGTGCATGAAGTGTTATCAGGATTGGTAAGTTCCTCGTTCTGATTTCTGAAACTCATCCTCTCTCTTTTGGAAGCTTTTTTTTTTTCCCTTCAAAAAAACACTGAAGGTTAGTAGAATCTGGTGCTCACTGCCCGGCCCGCAAACGGCAACTAAAGTGGGCCCAAGTCGGCGCGATCACGTGGCATTCCACACAGAAGACCAAACCACACCTCACAACCTGCCATAAATAAACACCCAGCGGAAGATTTATCGCCTTAATATAAAATGAGTCAACGTGTTACCAACCAACTCCAACCTCGATTTACAACACTTTAGAAAATTTCATACTTCAACATGTCCATTTACAACTTAATTACAAATTAAACAAAACAACTTCTTCCTCAACCACCTACAACAAGCTCGACCATCCACAACATCCAAGGCTAGCCAAACACTCCTCGACATGATGACCGGTAGTGGACCCACTCTAAGCAACTTGTTACCTGGTAGACCAAAAAGGAAAGCCAGAGTGTGTGAGATATAGAAATGCTCAATATAATACCACAATACCCGAAGGAATATCAGCAAGAATACACATCACCAGCGTAATTGAAATACTCGAATGTATACAATAGTTATAACCAACCTGTCCACCCAACAGAGCAGTAATATTCAATGCACAACAACATGAATATAATCGCATCCCATGCAGTGACACGTCTGTCACATCGAATGTACCCAAGAAGAGGTGTCCCACATACCATGCTCCTATCCACTGACAATTAGCCGGCATGGCATACGACATGGTATGCCTCACACACTAACCTTTGGCGGTTCAAACAACACCCATCAGCATGCATATTCATCAAACACGTAGATCACAATCAAATCTCGTGTTCCACACAACATGCTCCCAACCATCGTCCATTGAACGATATGGCTTACGACATGGTGTGCTTCACATGCAACCATTCACAACATATCAAAAGCTAAACAACAATAGTATGATATACACCCCTCGCTACTGAACGATATGGCTTACGACATGGTGTGCCTCACATGCAACCATTCACAACATATCAAAAGCTAAACAACAATAGTATGATATACACCCCTCGCTACTGCAATATTTCATTAAAGATAACCATATCAAAAGCTAACCACGATTAGCAAGATATACACCCCCCACTACAACAATATTATATGAAGAAGAACCATATCACACTCACCTTTGTATTGACTGAGGTACTCCAAACTTACGGTTTTGACACCTCCCAATTGATCAGGTTGACACCTAGCCACAAGCTAACCATATTAGTTTATTGAATGCTTAACGTCAAAACTAACTCCTAACAACAATCTATAACACCAACAATAGATTAAAGATGCTCAACGCATACTAGCCTGTCCATCTCAAAGGTTTAAAAGTGTCCCTAAACAAGCGTAGCACTCAAACGCCACATAACCCCGACATTCGGTTTGAAATCTACAACCAGCTTGTCGTATTCTGCCTATAACTTCTTATAGGTTTAAAATCAGGTCATGGGACCACCACCATTAGAAAGTAGACTTCCACTACATCAATTTCGATATATAATTTGCCTGAAATGGAGTCCGGACAACAAAGTTATGCTCGTCCGAAGTTACACAATAACCTGTCCAAAATCCCAGATTTTGCGCGTCTATCAACTTCAAATAAAAAACTGATTTAACCTAGTACAAACTAAGCCACAACCCCTACATATTCCGAAAGGTATACGTGTCTAGTTTTAGAATCAATAACCCGTGCGCAAACCCAATACCCGAGCTAAGAGATATGACCATTTTCCCAAAACGTGTCAGTGCAGCAATTACAAAACCCAGCAGGGTCACACAAACTTGTAACATCCGCCAACACTAGACTATACAACAACATGATCTGAAATTTGGCAGAGATCATAACAACATATCAAAGTTTATCCCTGATTTTTCCCAGATTTTTAACAGTAAAGGAACCTAGTCAAAATTACCTCCAAACTCAGATATTCTGTGCAACAAAGCACAATTTCCAGCAAAATAGCCTGTGTTCGAAAATTCATTAAAAATCGAATACTAATACTTTTCAGTAATTCCTATGCCAAAACGTCACCAACTTATCAATCTTTAACACCCATAAGGACCCATAATCAGGAGGATTGTTTAACTATAAAAAAGAGTGATGAAAACCGCAGCTCAGCAAGCTGTCTGCTCAAAAGCAGGAACCTGACCACAGCTAGGTTTATGATTTTTATCTTTTTCCACACTTCTCAGAAAATTCTGAACATTTAACACGATACAATAGACACACTAATGAATCTTCGGTAAAATACCAGAAATTAACAAGCTTTCTAGATACCTTGAATAATTTCATGAAGAGCAGACCAGAGTTTCCTCTGCTTCTCTCTCTCTCTCTCTCTCTCTCTCTCCACCAAAATATCAGGGGAAAGGAGGAAGATATTTGCAAAATATCTCCTCTAAGGAGATTATCAAGTGCAACCACAACACCCCTCCACTTAGGCAACCGACCAATAGCATTTAGTTAAATACCCACCAAGTATGAATGAACCCCATAAACACATAATTCAATTACAATATGAGTTTAAGATACTAAATATCCGGGACGGGTATTACACTGTTGTTCTTCTATCCCTAACTAGCAAACAAAAAATGAAGGATTGAGAGAAAACAGTATATGGTTTTCTGAAAATTATGTCTTCATTAGTTGTAACTTGTAACTCAATTATGTGAAAAGATTTTCTATGAATTGCAAATCAAACAGAATGCAGTTCTGTTTTTTTTCTTCCCGTTAGATATCACAATATAAATTTTAAGTACTCTGCCCAACCATGCTGTTCCTCTTTGCTGCCTTTGACCATGATAAGTTTTGGTTTTTCCATGGTTCACTTTGTAAGAAATGTTTTGGCAAAACTAATATGATGAGTACCAGCCAACTTATTGGGGAAATATTGGTATAGTTGGACCAAACTAATTGGTGACCTGACTTTGGTTCCACTTGCATGCATCATTCTGCTTACAGTTTCTCTATAGCTGAATTATGATCTTTAGAAGTATTCTTTAAAAGTAGTGTATAGGGAAGCGTATTTGCTCTCCTATGGTAACTGGAATGCGAAGTGTGTTCTCTGCGAGTTGATCAAATAAGCTTGTCTAGTCTGCTGCATCGTATGCCTATCCGTTTTAAACCATCGTTCTGACTTCTGACATATTAGTTGTTGATAGGTACTACTTTTCTGTAGTATCAATTCCAGCTTTTCCGTTTATTAGTAATTTATTGGGACCTGATGGGTTTTTCGGTGTTTAAACTTCAGGCGTGGGCGGTCCCAATCTTGCCCCTTTTGTCGGGATAGCCTTAAACGGGTGAACTCAGGTGATCTGTGGATTTGCATAGGTAACAATGACATCAGTGATACATCCATAATCTTGAGAGAGAACTTACAAAGGCTGTTTATGTACATAGAGAAGTTGCCTCTTATTGTTCCAGATCATGTGTTTGTGTCCTATGATTCTCGTTTCAAGTAAAGGACCATCGACTCTGGTATTAGTCTGCTGATTGAAGTTCAAATGTATATTATATAAATGTGCTTCGCAGTTAGAATTGTATATTCCTGTTGGATTTAGTATCAATTATCATGTTGATCGCTGGATTGTTCTTATCAATACAAATGTGATTCAGGTACATATCTGTTTGCGCTGTTGTAATTTTTGACCTTCAACACCATCCCCTCCTGCTCACCCACACACACCGACAGAGATAGACTTGATCATGATACCCAGCTCACAGTAAATGACAACTCACACCGCCACCACTTGAGCTCCAATTAAACCCCAGCCCCATCCAAAAACAGTCCATAGGGTTGCACAACTCCATTCTCATAATTGTCAGACTTGAACAACAAATTCTTCTGTAGCAAACAACCTTGTGAAAAGAATCAGACTCCAAGCTTCACATGGACCACATCCACACTGTAACCGTGTCACCTGGAATGGATCTTTGAATCTCAGTTTTAGTACCCAGATATCGCGGTGAATAAAATACCAGCGCTGTAAAGAACCCAAATTATTGGAAGTGGGAACCACCTTCTGCATAGGGTCATGATTCTGACAGTCAAACCGGCAAAGTGCAGTTGCAACTGAGTTCCTTCCCTTTTTGACGAATAACTGCATGAGAGAATTTGGTGAGCATATTGTTGATGGCTTTTTAGCTCGGTGTCATGGTGTTTTTCGTGCGGACGAAGCTCGTGCAGAGCATGGCAATGCCGGGCTGCATTATGAAGACTAGGTATGCTGATGTTTTTGATCAGACTCATCCGAGTCTGTGACACTCCATGAGCATGCTGTAAAAATCTTGCGCAAATTCTCATGAGCTAAATTATTTTCCATTTAGTGGTATAACTCTATTCATAATCAAATGGAAAGAATACGGGTGCATTTGGACCAAATTATTTTTTGGCTAAGACTGATGGTATTAGTTTTAGTTACCTTTCGGCTGTCGTCTCGACAAAGGAAATAAGAAAAGTACAAAAACATGGAGTACATTAAAGATGAAAAAAGCCAATATTAAAACATTGCTAAAGTCTTCTTGACGACTTTTATTTATTTATTTTCGTTTTAATTGAAATTTTTTCTATTTTGGTTTATATTTTTCTAATTTCTCTCGTTGAGATGAACGGTAACTTCAACAAATTTGACCTAAATCTATTCATAACTAAGAGAAAAAGTCAAAAATACCGAAAAATTTAGGGCAAAGGGGGGCTTAATTTAACCTTCAAACTTCTTTCAATAAAAAATTAGCCTCAGTGTCAACTATAATTAACAAGGACATGATAGGGGGTATTGAAAGTGGGAGTAACTTAGGTAGCCACCTCGTAGTCTCATACATTATGTGATGGTTTCAAACCTCACCCACCGCATCCTGAATCCCTCAAATTAGAGTAGAATAGATTTCTTGCCTTGTACACAAAAAAGAATCGAGACTAAAAACTCATTGCATATAAATGTATACTATCCAAACATTGTCATTTGCTTGTATTAACCAGGAGGGGCAATTGCTCAATGTAGATCGCACTTTATATCACATTATAGTACACAGAGGTTTACCCATGGCCATGACTACTAGAGAATGGTAAGAGGCCAACAGGTCTTCTTTACACCTTAAGAAGGTACAAAAAAGAAAAGAAAAAGAAAAGGTAAAATATTGTCACTAATTTTAAACCTACGGGACCGGGAAGGGGAGGCTATGATTCGAACCCCAACAATGAGCACGGTGTTTCAAGCCAAACATTAACGGGACAGCCATGCGCTCTCGCCTCAACAAATTCAAATAAGACCCAATATTTACATGCATCTATATAGACATTCAATTACAGAAACCAGTATCTGAAGAGGTAGGGATAGGTTTCGAGCAGTTGCTATACTCTCTCTGCTGAAGGTCTCACTAACCAGCATCTGTAGAGGTATGTATATGTTTCAAGCAGTTGCTACACTCTCTGCTGAAGTTCTGCTAGTGAGGGATGGTCTCATTGTGACGATAGCAGATTCATTGGCTCCAGCTCTCAGAGCTGCCCTCCCGGCTTCCAAGAACCTCGCAACTGCATTCTCGGCGTAACGGTTAGCTTCACCCACGGTCATGCTTTTTCCCATATTGGGGTATGTGTTGAGTACATAATCACCAACTAGCTGGGATGCAAGTTGGATCAACTCAACTTGGAACTCGGAGAGTTTCTCATCTTCCTTCGGTCCGTGTGGCCTAAGTGATACCTTAACTTCAGGGAGCGTTTCTGTTCAACAAACATATTCACAATACCATGAAAGATTATATTCACTGCAAAACTATAATCACTGATAGACTTGCACAAGAAAAATAATGTTAAATTCAAACCAATCCCACAATAGGCGAAGAAGAAGATGCGGCAGATTATGTCAAACTATCCTTAAATCATTAGCTGAGACCAACTCAGGAACCAGTATGGGTGAAATGCATTTTGAAGACAATAGACATCCTCAATACGGACTGTGTTGACATATCCCTTCTGGGGAACTCCAAGGTAATTAGCTTTGACCCGCCGTTTCCAATAAACATGTTTGGAGAAATTGAGGTACCGTGAGAGACTCAACTTTGAAAACCCATAATGTGCCATAGAACACGAGTATGGTAATGCAAGATCTCAAAAGAAGGCGGCACGGAGAAAATATGAGAAACAAATATGGTAGTACTTGGTATGATATTCATGGCATGGTGGGAAAGATATGTGGGACGCGGACTCCAATGAACAGCGACAAGGACACGCCAGGCATCAATTAGCAAAAATACTTTCAAGACTGTAATGTGGCTCCATATTGGAGAGAGGATCAGTATTTTTGGGGGTGGCCTAAGAGATGGTGTGCAGCAAAACTTCAAGCAAAAGACCCTCACTGCCATTGGATCAATTATTCCAGTACTGATACAACACAAGGCTACTATAGAAAAACAGCACATGTCATATATTCATCAAGAAAACAAGAACATATGGGTACAGAGGGTTAGGGTTAAGGGCCAGTACAGAGTAAATGGTGAAAGCTCGAGCCAAGTGCAAGAACACAGGATATAGGCTTCGTAGTTAAGAAGCTTTTACTAATCAACGAAGTGGAAAATCAATCAAGCTTCATCAAGACAATAATGTAGAGCATAGATAGACAAACTATGGGATGATTCAAACCTGGACAATCATCGCGAGGAGTCTGGCGAAGCTTGAAGTAGTTCTCAAAAGTTCCAGCCCATGCATCTCTTTTGGTCAGGAAGTTTGATTTCAGCTTGAAAAGCTTCTTAACAGTTGCAGGAATAGAAGAATGCTCAAACTGTGAATCTGGAGTTGGCCCGCTAGGCTCATGGATTACTGCACCAAACAACCAAAGAGCCAATCTCAAAGACAAATAAATCAAATCTTTTAAGTAAAACTAAAAAACTAGGAGTTAAACATGCAAACATGTGTACAAACTTAACTGTAATTCTCCAATCATGATCGGAACATGAAACGCGGGTACAAAACTTTTAGATGTGCCGATGGCACTACACTCGTTAATAGTCAGCACAATAACAAAAACTAGAAGCTGAAGTCCTTAGATTAAATTTTTAAGCTCATTCGTTCCGTCCTACTCTCTCCCCCACAGGTTATCGCCTATCGGCCATGAAGTCTTTTCTCAACACCAAAACCCTGCCTCAATTCACGCTCCTCTCGCCCTCATAGCACCACCACAATTTTTTCCTCTCAACTGCACAAACTATTTTCACTTCTTAAATATATTGCTTGTACCAGCAACACCAAGTGGAACAAACCTGAATGGAATAGAAAAACTAAATGAACTACTATAAACATGCCACTGCTTTAAAAATATTTCCTCAATTGCCAACTCAACTAAACATCGAGAAGTGCAATCAATCTGCAATTCCACCAATAGGGAGCACCCACAATCTTTACCATCGGGTTTGGATCTGGATTGACAGGATCATATATGGTGGGAAAGGAAAAGATGAATTGAAAAGGGCAATCTATTCCATGCCTTCCCTACTATTTTCCTTTTCCATGAAGAATCTCTTCACAAATTTGTGATACAAACAACCTAAAGATTTTCTTTTGATAACTCAGGTGCTCAGGCCGGCTTATGCGCATCTCAACTAATTTGAGACTGAATCAATCCCCCGTCCATTAGGGACTTTCAATCAATTCAAAAGGCAACTCTAACAGTTCAATTCAACTAATCAATAACCAGTTCACAACACCAAACTAAAATCTCCAAATCAGTAGCTAATAAGAACCAAACCAATTCAACCAAACCAGTAAACGATGAATCACGAAACCAAACCTGTGCCCTTATCAACCCAAGGGGAGATCAATATCGTCGGAACGCGAACCCCCAACCGGTCAAACCCGAAGTAAAACGGGTCAGGACCAACAATCCCATCCGGGTTAGGAACCCCGGACACGGGGGTAGACACGTGATCATAAAACCCACCATGCTCATCATAAGTAATGAGCAAGGCCATCTCTTCCCACTGCGGGCTGCTCCTCAGCGTCTCGTACACCTCCTTCACGAACCTCTGCCCGATTGCCACGTCGTGTGACGGGTGGTCGTCGTTGGCCGGCGACAGCTCCACGTCGAAGTACCTCTGCTCCAGCACCACGTAGTTAGGAAGCTTGCCCTTCTTGGCATCCGCCTTGAACTTCAAAGCGTAGCTGTGGAATTTCGTCACGTGCTTCAGCTTCCTCAGGCTCTTGAAGAACAGAGAGGCGGGGATGTTTTGGTAATAAATCCCGAAGCTGAGGCCATTCTCGTCCAAAGAATCAAATATGGTTTTTTGAGGAAACCCATTGATTAAATCTTTTCTGACGTTGCTGGAGGCGCCGTGGGAGGTGGCCGAGTGGACGTAGAACCGGTTGGGCTGGGTCGACGCGGGGACGGACGCGAACCACCGGTCGAACACGGCGAACTCGTTGGCCAACTCGGTGTAGACCGGTACCAGCTCCGGCTTGAACCCGCTCATGACGGTCCTGGCCATGCCCTCTACTTCCATGTTGAACGCCTGCTGGACGAAGCCGTTCATCGGCGCCGGGTTCAGAGACGAGTCGTTCGACCCGAATATCTGCTCCCTTATCGCCTGGATCGAGTGGCCCGGGTCGGAGTCGATGAAGACGGCGTCGTCGGAGACGAAAATTTCCGGCGACTCCGGATCGGAGGCGTTCATCCGGTTGGATTCCTTCCCGGTGAGCCCGTCGATGTCGGGCCGGGTCTTCTTGAGCCACCCGAGGACGTGGTCGAAGGACCGGTTTTCCATGACTACGACGACTAGGGTTTTGATGGGCCCGTTGATTTTGCGCTTGGGTTTGGGGGTTGGGAAGGGGAAGGAGAGGGAGGAGGTCAGGAGGCAGAGAGAGAAGACGGCGGCGAGGAGGGGGCGCCGGCGGAGCATGGTTTTTCGCCGGCGGGTGGTGGGCGGGGGATTCGGTGAAGGGTAAAGTCGTCTTCTGACTGGTTAAAGAAAGGTAGGAATTGGGTGTGGGGAGTATGATATAATCGTAACGTGAAAGACAGGGGAATACTATGATTGAGGAGGTATATGCCTTGGGATATTATATACGTTTAGGAGAGAGTCTTGGGTGTATAATACTAGTAGAATGTAAGTGGGAAATGTGAGAATCAAAAGGCTATCAACACCTCCAGGTGGTCTCCTGATACAACTGTTTTCGGAATTGTTTGTTTAATGTGCGTTGGGTCACGTCGTATATCAAACGAATTGAATTTAATTGTGTATGGAGTTGTATTTGAAAATGGTATTCTTGATATTGGCCGTGTGGCATGTGTGACGTAATTTGCCGACAAACTTGAGTATTCAAGAAAGAAATTAGAAGGTAAAATAAAATCAACATGACAAAAATATAGTATTTTTTTGATTACGAATCTGTTGCTTTATTTATGGGACAGGTATAAAAGTTATTTGAATAACTCAACCAATCGCAGATGGAAAGATTCGAACTTCTAATCTCTTAATGAGATACAAAAACCATGACTAATTCAACTATTCCTAATTAATTTCCCATAGTTTATTCATACATATGATTTATTCAATTCAAAGGGGGTGCCATGAGATCATCTCCATTAGAAGATTGCAGATGCAATAGGTATACTAATACATATTCCAATCCGATGAGTTGGTCAAGTGAGCTCATCGAAGCAAATAATAGTAAAACCTTTTGGGAGGTTTGCTTAGTTATTAATTTTAAAGTCATGAATTTTATCGAAATGTGCATAAATTATTACCATCGCCCAATATAAAAAAAAAAACAACATGCATATCTTCACAATTGATTGGGCTAGACATGGATTAAAAAAAAAAAAAACCAATTTCCGAGTAGTTTGAGTGACAGCGTAGATGAACTGTAAACCTAAACATTAAGTTTGAAACTTGACAACCATTTAGGACCAGGCCGCAAAAAAGACACATCTTATAAATCCTCTCTAGTCCCGACATAAATGATATACCTTTAATTGGATCAGAGAGAAAAATAATCAACATATTAGGATTTGGCAGGGGCGGCGGGGGGTGGCTTGTTTAAATACCGCAGTTTTAAGTTGGGATTTGGTGTCCAAACGTGGACCAAAAGAGTACACGAGTTAGGTGGGTTCCAGTGTTATGAAATTCCTGTAGTTTTGATTTTGATGGAGTGGAAGCAGCCAACACCAACCTGGGACAAGAAAGGTAAGGGGCATTTCCCAGTGGAGTTCCAATCAGAGGCAGCTGCTAACTCTGGCTGGCCCAAGGATGATGTTGACTCACCAGTTGTCGATTACAAGTTTATTACGTCCACTCAATGTTTTGTCCAATTACAATTGATTTACACCCATCTCCAAACCGACTGACCCCACCACCATTGCATATACGGTCCATAACTCATTGATGGTTTCTTGTTTTGGATGGTTTTATTTGTGGCTATACATAGTTTCTCGTGGCCTTATCTCTGTTTTTGATAGCTTCCCGTTCATTTTGCATTGTGCACATCTCGACTAATTTTGAAGAATCATTTCCATCACCAACTCGCCAGATGTAACTGTATACCTGTAAGGATTTCAGTTTTGATATATAAGGGAGCCAGGTTCTCTGTGCTAAGAAAATGGTGTACTCCAAATTCCTTGCAATTTGAATGACAAGGTTTCCAGGGCGGGGCTTCCAACTCGAGACTTATTTCAAGCTTCTGGAGTTTCTAAATGTTTATTTTCTAATTTTTTGGGGGTCAAAACCCATAACAGGCTACATCGAAATGCAGAATGTGAGAAAAATTGCCATTTTGTGGGTGCGTGTAAATGGGTTTTAAATTTCCTTTTCATGGGTGCCCATAAATGGGTTTTGGGTTCGGTTTTCATTTAACTGTTTGTCTGATATTTTACCTTTTGGTTAACTTCAACCTCAGTTCTCACAAATCCCAATGTTAATTCCATGCAACGGGAAATCGCAAACAGCTAGCCAGATAACGGAACAACAGGAAGTAAAATAACCTCGGCATTATGTTTCACATTTAGCAAATATAACAGCTAAACTTTGGCACCAAGTACAAAACCAAGTATGCTTGAGCTAACAATAGCCTTGATCAACGATTCATCAAAAAGAAGACAAAAGGCAAGATTTGGGATTCAAGCCTGATTCACATTATTAAGCAAGATGAAAGGGCCAGGTTAGCTGATACACTTGCTCCAGGGATTTAAGCAGATGAACCCTAGAAAAGATTGAGGGACATCTTAAGCTTGTTCCGTCTCCATTTAGGAAGTTGATAGAAGGCACTCCTTGTCATTTTGAATACATCTTGGAACTCCTCATCGGACAAGTAAGTCTAGAAATCAACACCGAGAAAATGCAAATATCTTACGTTAAATTGATCAAAATAGCGACTGATATGAATGCATTAAAACGTAGAAGCCATATCTGAGATAGCACTAAACCCAACTCTAGAAAGGTTTTGATTCATGTTTTCAAACTTCAAAATCTGAAAGCAGCAACTTCAGAAAGCAAACATCAAAAGAAAACAGAACGGGATAAACTAGTATCCATGAGGCTTTTTCGTATTCCACCATATAAGCTCCTACTCGATTAGCTTCTCTATTCTTAGAAAGAGAACAGATATTCTTAGTAAAGTGATTTGTTTGGATTGAGTCGGAATGTATGAAATGGCTGTAAATCAGAACATTAAGATATTCAGATCCTTAGTTTTTTAGATTCTATGGAGAGTTGATTTCTATTTTGAAGCATGAATAGAGAAAATTCGTCCAGATGATAATCAAAGGAGTACCTCTCTTCTGGTCGCATCTATGCCTGTTACTGGATCACTTGACACCACTTTCAGTCTTTCGTAAGGATAGATATTCAAGTTTGGACCATCCTGACTTTCATGAACCTGCGGGCTCGTATTTATGGAAGGAGCATGTGACCCATTTGCTGCAGTAGATACCAATGAACCGTTTGTGAGATAGAAATTTTAAGCAGAACAGATTAGCCAAGTCAGAGAACCACAGACGTATGTGACCTTAAAAAATAAGGATATAAGAAAAACAATGAATAAACAAAGGAAGTTAATAGCTATTAACGAGTGACTAGAGGTTAGTAGGCAGAGTTTTAACCATTGAACTAATGGTAAGGGATAAAAAAACTCATGAAGATAATAGATCCCATGAGGATTTTAACGACATGCTTTTGTTAGATCACAAAAGCTCAAGCTGTTAGAAAATAGGCCTAGCAATACATATCAAGCTATCACCATTCACCAATATTCCCAAAAGCTCAAGCTGTGAGGTAAGGGCAAACAATGTATGGCAATCTATCCATAATTCCCCTATCCTTTGTTTCCCGGATGGAGATGTGAACACAGATTGAAACAAAACCCGCTAGGAGAAACAGAATTCAAACAAGGCACAAATGTAAACGGAGAGACTTGAACCCAAGACCTCCCAAAACCAAAGCTAATATTAGATCGCATAAAGTCTGAAGAGCTTAGTTATTTGAAAATCGGCCACCAGTACATCTCTAGCCACACCAAGTTACAAAAAGATCAATAATGTCATTAGCCACTACAAGATCATTCCTTACCAGTATCACCAAGATCAGGAGAAGATCCACCAAAGAGCTTTCCGGGAATTGGAGGTGGGCTGGAAAATCGGTGATTGTCTGAAGACTTCAACCTTGATCCTAGAACACTTGATGCAGGAGATATACTTCTACTTGCCACGCCATTGGGCCCAACAGACCGGCTTTTGTAACTATTTGGGGTAGTTTCCATGGAGTATGCTTTCCATGAACCTCCTAACGGTGCCTGCATATAAAATAGTTCCGTGAGTGCAGCCGAAATCAAATAATTGTAGAATTGTTGCTTTAACAATGGAAAACCTTGCAGAGCCTACTGAATCAGAAAATTTGAACTGTTTCATGTAAATGGCATGACAATCCAAATGGAAAAAGAAAAATCCGACATTTCGTTTAAAGGGAATATCAAAATAAAAGACCATATACATGATATAATTCAATCTTTGGTATCTACTAGAAAAATTTAACATATGGTACTAAAAATGTCGTGGCAGTCACTTACTTCCATTTTCTTTGCTCGTCCATGTAAAATGGCAAGCTTGCGCTCAAATGAGTTGCCGATCATCTACAAGTGAAACAATGGAGTAAAAATTGTTAAACTGCATTGTCAGTAATAAGTTGTATAACACATGTGAACGAACTTTTCTGAAGTAATTTCGTAGGAAAACTCTTTAGGTATGCAGGTATGTGCTTGTCTGAGTCTGCATCGCAGCTTATATTCAATATTGAAGTATCATGAAAGAGGAACACAGTTGAATTGTTGAACTCTGGTTTCTGTCATTCCCTCTGTTGTTATGTAAATTCAAATCCCCATATTAGCAAGTTCTACAACTATATGCTCATGTCGTTTCACTAGGTTGTATTTCTTGAAAACTGTATTTGTTCTTTCACTGCTTTTCTGAGAGGAAAGCAGGAATTTCAAGCCTGGAGAGAATGTTTCACACAGTTAAGAAGAGTTCGTGCAAGTACGTTTCAGAGAATATGGGAATCCTGAGACAGGGGAGATAGTGAATCCAAATAAAAACACAAAGAAATGGAAGAGAGAGGAGATAACAAGAGAGCTTAAACAAGGCTCACTAAATTTCTTCTTTCTGTTATTCACTTACATTGGCCTTGGAGGAATCCCAATCAAAGAATCGAGTGAACAATGGTGGCTCGTATGCTTCTGTAACAACATATATTGGAGTCTCCAAAGATAGGCCTTCAATCAGGATGTCAGTCTCCAGGAATTTCTGTTATTTCAAAAGTAAGAGGATTAATAAAAGACACAGTGAAGAGATAACAGAATAGTCTAAAACCATATAGCATAAAATCATGAAAATATATCTGAAATAGGTGACAAGGATCAACTGAAGAATACAATATAAGGCACAAAACAAAGAGTTTTTGCCTTATATAAACTGGATTCATGAATGTGAACATGTCCTGAGTGGAATGATAAGAACCATGACACACAAATCAATGGATATGTCCTCCCTACTTTACAAAAGCAAATCTCAAGAGAGCTGAAGTAATAGAATTTTAAGATCATTTTGCAGTGCTTACGAGACCAATAGTAAAGGCCTCTTGTTTTGATCCGATATTGGAATGGCGTCCTATCCAAACATAAATTTCACTGTGGCAGTCCAGTACTAGAACATCTTCAGTAGTTAAATCATCCTGGGAAAAGTTGAATATCTCTTTCACCTGGAAATAAGAAAGCCCACGTAAAATTTAAAAAGCATGGAGGTTCACGTATGTTATCTTGTGTGTACTAAGTCTACATCAAACACTCAATACACACCAATTATAAAAACCTATGAACAATGTGGAAATGTCAGAAATGTACCTTGAAATCACCTGCAAGAGATTTCCCGATCGGATAGCAAAGTTATCCAGAACCCGCCATTAGACATGATTTCACAATGATTCACAGCTGGGATACTTCAGAATTAAGGCAGAACCACAACACCTTTTGAGAGAATATTTCAAGGGAAGTATATATTCTTTACCTTCAGTAGAAACACATGTAAACAAATGTGGATCCTCTGTGAATCTGGTAATCTCTTTTTCCCTTGGGTATTCCCCCTTTCCACCCAGTGCATTCCAGAGAAGTTCAGGTTCACTTCCTTCCCTGACTAATATGGGTTGCCATGTTGGCTGCAAATGGAATGGCAGATGACATTAGCTGCGCAAAAGCAGGAATCAACACGAGATCTGTAAGAAAAAGGGAGAAGCACACATTTATCAGGTCCAGCATTCTGTCCACGAGATCCTGATCTCTAGCTGAGGAGAGATTTCCAGCCCAAGTGAAGAGAGATGTCTGAGTCTTCAAGATGTAGCAATAGGATGAATTAAGAGAACTTGAAACCTGCAATCACATTAGCAATGAATACAAAAATGCCAGCCCCAATTTTGCTACTGAAGCGAGGATGAACTAAGAGATAACACGTTTTTATGACAGCTGATCACTAGATTATTTTGAGTGGACAAAGGATCTTGACTTTGTGTTTTTGATGTTCAATTAACTCAACAGACCCCTTTTCCTAATTTTTGTTACAAGAAACAAAGATTTTATTGTCTTGAGTAGAATCAGTAGATATTACAAGAAGCTAATAAGAGAATGGAAAATAGCATCATTGTCAAAGAAGTGTATCCCAACTAGGTTAACAGCATACTCAACAAACCCTTGTCTAGACAAAATTAAGAACATAGTTTCTGTTAGAATATTGTCAGGCTTATGTTAGTCCCACATTGGCTAATTGAGTCATTGTAATAAGTATCTCATAATATAAATAAAGTCTGTTGGTAGTTATTGTAGTCGGTGGTAGAAGTTTCATCAGTTGGATTGTGGATTTTGTTGATGTTGGTGGTTGGTAATTAATCGTTGTTGATTAGTTGGTGATTATTAGTTTCTACTCCTTGCGTGTTTGGGAAATTGTTTGAGGAGAAAATAGGTTTTGGTACTCAATCGGGCCCTCTCTCTACTGTTATTGGTACTACATCTGGTTCTAGTTCTACTGGTATTGGTAGTCTTTTTAGTGGCTCTCGGTCTCGCGAGAGGCACTCTATTACCTCCACACCATTAAATGGGGGCAATTATATTCTTTGGGCTAAAGTTATTGAGGTGTATTATATGGGTCAGTCTGAGGACTCCCATTTGATTAATGAGTCCCTTGCTGCAGATGCACCCTCATATGGGGCCTGAAACCTGTTTATGCCCGTATTTGTTCAGAGTTATGGAATAGTATGACGCAACCTAGTATGCCAATGTTTTGTGATACAGCTAGAGAGGTGTGGACACAGGCAAAAGAGTTGCATTCAAGTGTTGACAATCTCCGTCGTACGTGTGATCTTCATCCGTCTTTCTTTAATATATCTCAGGGTGATGATTCTCTTGAGGAGTATTATGCTAAGTTTCGGCATATTTGTAATGAGTTGGACATCCGTGAGCCACTTTCTGCTGATATTCAAGTTACGGCGCCAGCGTGAGCGCATGAGGGTTACTCGTTTCTTATCTGGTGCATCATCTACTTTCAAACTTGTAGGTAATCAGATTTTGGGGGATTGTGACTTACCTCCTCTCAGCGAGGTCTTCAGTTGTTTTCGGCAGTCATTGTCTATTTCTGGTACATTGGCACCTGACCGTTCTGCTTTGACTTCTGCTGTTTCTAATAGCTCTATATTTTCAGTCAGCCGTGTTCGCGGCTGTGATTCTGGGTTTCGAGGTCGTGGTTGCGATTTTGGGATGAATGGTCGTGGTTCTAGTGGTTGTACAGACACTGTTATTAGTGGTCAAAGTGATCGTACATTTAGTCGTGGTGGCCACATGACAGGGGGAGGCCGCGGTCGTGGCCATGGTGCTCGGTTGTGTACTTACTGTGGGGGGACCAATCATTGGGTGGACACATGTTATGAGTTGTATGGCTTCCCTCAGGCTCATCAGGCCACTGTCTCTGAGGATACTGGACAGTTTGCTCAATCTTTTGCTAATAGTATGGTTGTTTTAGCTGATGAGTACCAGCGCTTGTTGTCATTTCAGACTGCAACAGGATCTTCCACTGCTATGCTTGCTCAGACCGGTCCATCTATTGCTTGTGTTGCCTCCTCTTCTTCCTCTCCCTTGGTTATTGACTCGGGAGCTACAGATCATATGACTGGTACACCTGTTCTTCTTTATGATCGACAGCCAGTTGGTAGATCATCTCATGTTACCTTAGCTGATGAATCTACCATTGATGTCACTGGTTTGGGTTCAGTTCCTGTCTCTTCCTCCACTTACATTGACATCTGTATTACATGTTCCTCGTTTTCCGTTTAATCTTATGTCTGTGAGCCGTCTTACAAAATCTTTGAATTGTTCAGTTACATTTCTTCCTCATGGCTATGTTTTTCAGGATCTCACGACGGGGAGAGATTGGTGGGAGCATTAAGCGAGGTGGCCTATATTACTTGACAGTGTCTCAACCCGTTGCCCTTCAGGCATCAGAGTCTTCATATCAACAACACTGTCGTCTTGGTAATCCCTCCCTTCAGAGTTTGAAGCGTCTTGTGCCCTCTTGTCGTTCCATTAATAAGTTGGTTTGTGAAATCTGTGAGTTTAGTAAACACCGTCGAGTCAAATTTTATCCTAAGGTGGAGCGTCGTGCGTCGCGTCTTTTTTAGTTAGTTTATTCAGACATTTGGGGGCCTATTCATGTGCCCAGTATCTCTGGTTTTCAGTATTATGCTATCTTTGTGGATGATTTTTCTCGTATCACATATCTTTATCTAATGAAAGAGCAATTTGAATTGAAATCTGTTTTTAAATCCTTTTACATGGAGATTCAGAATCAGTTTGATACCTACATTCAGATATTTCGTTCAGATAATGCCCATGAATATTTTCATAGTACACTTTCTCAATTTTTTGATGATCATGGCATTATCCATCAATCGTCGTGTTCTCGGACTCCACAACAGAATGGAGTTGCTGAGCGCAAGATTCGACACTTGTCTGAGACTATGCGTGCCTTATAATTTCAAATGCAGGTTCCTAAGTCATATTGGAGTGACGCTGTCCTCACTGCCTATTACTTAGTCAATCGCATGCCCTCTACGGTCCTAGGTGGTCAGGTTCCCATATGGTCTTATTTCCCGACCGGCCTCTCCATTCATTACCTCATCGAGTTTTTGGGTGCACCTGTTATGTCTGCTCTTGACCCTGATAGGAGTAAACTTGATCCTCGGTCTTTTCGGTGTATTTTTCTGGGATACTCACACACCCAGAAAGGGTATCAATGTTACTCTCCTACTTTACGTCGTCACTTTGTTTGTGCTGATATCACGTTCAATGAGTCCTTGCCATATTACTCGTATCCTCTTACTACCAATGATCTCCTTACCTTAGAGTCTGTGTTACCTATGGCTGTTCCAACTGGCACTGTTCTACCAAATCCTTTGCAGGTTTATGTTCGGTGTTCCCACGCACCAACACTGCCCCAGTCTCCGGCACCAACCCCGCCTTCCGCACCATCTTCGCTAGCACCTCCGTCTTCCCCCTCGTCGCCAGATCCGCTTGCTCTTCGCTATCTGACTCGTGAGAATCGCCACCCACCGGTAAAATATGGTTTTTCCAATTGTTTTCGCACTTCTCATCCTCTTTCTCGGGTTATTTCATATGATCATCTCTCTCCATCTCTCCGTGCTTTCACTACTACTGTCTCCTCTGTTTTTGTTCCTAACACTGTTCAGGAGGCATTATCACGGTCTGAATGGCGAACAACTATGGAGGATGAAATGTCTGCTCTTCATAATAATGGCACGTGGGAGTTGGTTACTCTTCTTGTTGGTCAAACTACTGTAGGCTGTCGTTGGGTCTATACTGTCAAGTACCTTCCTGATGGCACAGTTGAGCGCCACAAAGCTCGTCTGGTTGCCAAAGGGTACACCCAGACTTATGGTGTTGATTATTCAGAAACATTCTCTCCCGTTGCCAAGTTTGGTTTTGTGCGCATTCTTATTTCTCTTACTGCCAATTTTGATTCGCCATCAAAATGTCTTTCTCCATGGCAATCTCCAGAAGGAAGTCTACATGGAGTAACCACCTGGGTTTGTTGCTCAGAGAGCGCGTCATAAGGTATGTCGTCTTCGCAAAGCACTTTATGGACTTTAGCAATCTCTTAGAGCGTGGTTTAGCAAGTTTAGTGATGCAGTTATGAGATTTAGCATGTGTCGAAGTCAGGCAAACCACTTTGTATTCTCCCTTGTGTTGGCTCGAGGGAAAGTATTGCTCATTGTCTATGTAGATGACATTATTATTATTAGAGATGATCAAAAAGGGATTGATGAGTTGAAACAGTTCTTACATAGTCAGTTCCATACTAAAGACTTGGGCAAGCTGAGATATTTCTTAGGCGTTGAGGTAGCGAGGTCCAAGGATGGGATCAGTTTGTCCCAGAGGAAATATGTGTTGGATATTCTAGAGGAGACATGTTTATTGGGAGCTAGACCGGTGGAGACTCCAATGGATCCTAATGTGAAACTCTGCATTGATCAGGGGGAGGTATTTCCTCATCCAGACCGATATCGTCGATTGGTTGGTAAATTGAATTATCTTACCAATACACTTCCTGATATCTCATTTCCTGTTAATACGGTGAGTCAGTTTATGTCTGCTCATCGTCTTCCACATTGGGAAGCTTGTATTCGCATTGATAAGTACCTTAAGGCTCATCCTGGACGCGGTTTGTTTTATCGTTCTAATGGTCATTTTCATGTTGAGGCATTTACGGATGCAGATTGGGTAGGGTCATCTTCTGACAGACGTTCAACAACTGGTTACTGTACGTTTGTTGGTGGCAACCTAGTTACTTGGAAGAGTAAGAAGCAAACTATTGTTGCAAGGTCTAGTGCAGAGGCAGAGTACCATGCTATAGCTCATACCACATGTGAGATTGTTTGGCTGAGATCCTTTCTTGAGGAGCTGGGATTTCAGGTGCAGTTACCCATTCCTATGTATTGTGACAATCAGGCAACGATACATATTTCCTCGAACCCGGTGTTTCATGAGAGAACCAAACATATTGAGGTAGATTGTCACATCGTTCGAGAGAAGGTTGACAATGGTGTGTTGGTTACGCTCTTTGTGTCCACAGGAGCTCATATTGCAGATATTTTTACCAAATCACTGTTTAAACCTCGTTTAGAATTCTTATGTAACAAGCTGGGAATTTGTCATATTTACTCTCCAGCTTGTGGGGGAGTGTTAGAATATTGTCAGGCTTATGTTAGTCCCACATTGGCTAATTGAGTCGTTGTAATAAGTATCTCATAATATAAATAAAGTCTCTGTGTGTTAGGGTTAATTAACACCCTATACACTTATTCTCTCTCTTTCTAAACAAGAAATGCAAAGGAGTTTTAAGGATCTTTTAACATGAAAACCCGAATCATCCATCTAAGTATTCTACGAAGGGTAAAACACGAACATATGATCATGAAGTAGAACCTTTGGTTTTCATAGGACAAGCAACACAATGGGCCGTTTGCTTAATGGGAGGTTGGTCCGACAGTAAATCTTTACAAACATACAACATCTAAGACATAACTTCATTGAGGTAGCGAGAGAATACCTTTTTACTTCTAAATATTACAAAATTACAGGATATCAAACGTCCATGTCAGTTACTTTACATCCCTAGAAGACCATGCAGCCAATGCTGATTACATGTATCTACTGTTTTAAATCTCAAAGTAACATGAGGATATGGGGAATTCATTACCAGCTTGATATGAAAAGTCAAACCTAGGAAATAGACAAGACAAATACATAAGGTCAACAATCAACAGTAGAACTAACCTGATCAACTTGGATGGCTTGCATGTTGTTCAAACTCTTTCCTTGAACACGAAAAAGAGCAGTCTTTGTGCCATCAAAAGTTTCATCGGGAATACCTTTTTCTGCTGTAGATCTCTTGTACCTTATGCTCATGCCTCCCTATGTAAAGTGGCAGAACCATAGCCAATGCTTAGCAGTAGGGTTATTGAATATAAAGACTGTAAGTTTAAGTCCAAGAAAAACAAACTAGTTAGATGAACCTTAAAAATAATCAATTTCTGTGTAATAGAGAAAAATTGCTCCGGTTCCCTTCCCTCGACGATTTGAGCCTGAGATCAAAACATGAGTTGAAATTTGAGTAATCCACGTAACGCAAGTTGAGGTTCAACGATTGTTGCTACGGTTTTACTCATTTCTTGTTCAAGTGCCAAAAAAAGGATCACAACCCATGCTTTCCACATTGCACATCCAACACAAAAAGAGGTCCAACAAAAGGAGGTCTAATTTATCCCTTGGAGTTTTGGGGGCAAGTCACAACCTTAATGACCAAATTAGTGTATTTCAATAAGCCATTTACTTTACAAATGAGGAAACCAGTACTGATGACTATGAAAAAACACAAACTAGCATAGATTAAGAAGAAAAACTCAAAGTAACTGAAAAATCAGCAAGATACACATTAGTGTCAGTTGAATCAAAGTTGTAATAGCAATATCAATAAATAGCACTGGTAACAATGCATAACTAACCACACTGGGATTTCCCTTAGTTGAATGAACAATGGCGTCCATATGGGAGATAGCATCAGCCTTATCTTCCTGCAATGACAACAGATAATGAATAAAAGAAGAAAAACTAACCCCCTAGGGATTAGACAGGGTGCATGTTAGCTAGCCCGGACACCCTGAGTGTTGAAAAAAAAAGAAAGGCTCATGAATTACAAGATCAGCAAAGACTACTGAACATTAACTACTACAACAGCTACAAAATATGAGAAACTACTTATGAGCATCAATGTAGAGCACCGAAAGATTGAAGTACACTCTTTCATCGACAAAGGTGCTACTATTCCCACCACAAGCTTTAAGAAGTAAAAAGAAGATAAAAGCAGTTCAAGGAAAAGAAATTCATCATCTGTTAAGCCAAAAGCCATTGACAATGGACATAACTGCCAATTTTATACATGATGAAAGTTCTTCTTTTTCCAATCTGCTACTCTTGCTTTCACTTTCTCATAGCCACTGTTACCAGGGACAGATCTTTCAGGTTAAATAGAGTATGAAAGGAGGGGTAAACTTGAATAACCTCATCATTAGATTGTGGTGAAGTATTTCTAAATAAGGTTCCTAATAGTACATACACCACACTAACCAATGCACTCCTGCAACCAAGCCATGCATAGAATAGATTCTCCTCCCTCTCAAGGCCAGCATAAGTATACTGCAAAATATAGCAGTCCCCACTGTAAAACTTCATCTGTTCCGCAACAGGAATAAGGGATACTTCATCAGCATTTACCCGCCAAACCTAAAATGTTAAGGCCGTTTTAGCTATCAAGACAATGTGGATGACATAAGCTTATAGTCATCACATCAAAACAGCTTATAGTTATCACATCAAAACAATGGATGTTTTCAAAGAACTTACCTTTAGCGTGCCACTGCAATCAATACATGGCGGACAGTCTTCTTCAGGTAGCTCTTTGACGTCATAACCACTTTGCTTAAATATTGCTGATTATAGAAAGGACAGTAAAAGGTAAAAAAACATGATTACTTACCACTATAAATACCCTATAACAATCTTCCTCAATTTTCGATTGTCAAATCTTCCCCCTCTACTTTTTCTTTGTATAAGATTGTTGCATGATGAACACACCTGCTACTTTCCCCCGGCCTTCTTCATAAAGCTTTGGTTCAACTTTTTGAGGCCATCTATCAAAATATGACCTAAATAAGGCGGTTTCTGATCCTTCCGTTAAGAAAGTTATATGGGTACCAACTGATCTTCCTTGAGATCTGACAAAATCCTGTGGAGAGAAACCAGTAATAAGGCAGGAAACACAGCCCTAAAAGCACATTTGAGCAAGTGCAAGCTGCGGCATTCACAGTAACAAAAAGGACAGCTTTCAACAGATTACCACCTTTCAAAATATGGCATCTCTATATTTGCTTTCGTCACAAACAAAAAACGTATGGATTAGAAAACTGCACAAAAATACACTTGAGGGATATAAGCATGCTAAAAAAATGGAAGAACAGAGGTATAACTTTGATAACTCAAAAGTTGATTGGTGAACATCCTTTGAGGACCACTGTAATTGTTGACACTTATATCCTTTTACAACTTTTCATCTGCAATTATGGTTTCAGATCTAGTAGATAACACAACCGTAAATCACTAATCACAGTCTCAAGGCAGAACTAACATCAGCTCTAGCTAGCTAGTTCTTTAAGTTCCTAAAAACCTAGCCTCCACAAATGCATACAAGGGCATTAAAGAGGTATTTTTCACAGCAATTCCCGTTGACATCAAGCAGATGTCTTGTCCAGAGCCAAAATATCATTGAATCCCCCAGTGATAAAAGATATAGGAAAAATCTATGACCAGACAGAGTGTCCATTCTCTCACATCTTAAACTAAATTGTAAGATTCAGTCATTATCCACAAACTATATTGGTTGCAATCGCAAGTTACATATCTCCTCAACATTCAGACTTCCCATCATTTTCACCATCAATATACTGAGTATGTGTAGAACCATTTGAAATCACTTTCCCTACTTATCTCCTAGCTGCACTTCTAATGTCCAATCATTGATCAATTCTAAAATTCTATTCTACCAGCACATTTGTATAAATGCATCGCATTGCAGACACGGAACAATAAACAAGTATAAAAACACTAATAGTCAATATTTTAAAAACCGGACCGGTAAGCGAACCGGAAAAGGGA